>ML662442.1:33169350-33597811 GCA_007570785.1 Antilocapra americana | reverse complement strand
GTGTGTGTGTGTGTGTGTGTGTGTGTGTGTGTGTGTGTGTGTGTTGGGGGAGGGAGAGGAGAAAGGAAAAATTTGGTGGATATCCACTGGCACTGGAAAATATTATTTGAAATGACTGAAATGATCTTTTGTCACTAAACACAAGACCAATATTGCTGTTCTGATTTAAATCCTTCATGAAAAACTGGAGTAGATGCACAAATATATTTTTGTAATTTAATGTGTAAAAATGCCCACCATGTAATCTGGACTCTCTTCGCTATGTAATTATAGTCATTTTCTAAAGTGTCTTGTATGAAAACACAGAGCCATAACTGTAGTTTTTAGCAATATCTTGTAAAAACAGCATCTCAGAGCTTAAAATCCAGTATGTTGTTCTCTACCTAAACTGTTTGCTGTTTGGAGATGAGTACCAACCACACAAGTTATGAAAGTCAAAGGAGCTCTGGGTTCTCTGAGAGCATAATCCAAGTGCCAGCACTGGGACCTGCCATGTTGCCAGAAGAACAAGGAAGCACAAGGGCACTTGCCCAAAGTGGTTTTGATATCAAGGAGTTACACAATCAAAGCAATGAATCACCAAAGAAAAGGCACGCAATAAGGAGAACAGGATTTAAAAAGAGAAAAGAAATCACAGGGTGATTCACAGCATTTAAAAGAAACCTTTTTCATTTTATAAGCTATGCCTGTATATTTAAAGAAATATCAGGTTTTTTATTTTTTAGACTACAAAGAAAATATCTTATCTCCCTATTCTTGTCAAGACCCTTATCTGCAATTTCAAGGGACAATAATTGCTTTCTAAAAACCACACTTTTTGATAAATCTTGCTTAGACAGTTTAGTGCAGAGAAGGCAAAACTTTCTTTTAGGTACTTACAAGCTTAATCAGGTAAAAAAGAGATAGACTATTGTTTCCTTTTTTCTTGTTTTCTCCATTCTCTGCTTCTGTTATTCCTTGTACTACTTCTGAAGCAGTATTCTCCCTTTTATTTACTATTATTATGCATTCTCTAACAACCACCCTTTTTTTTTTTTTAGCAGATAAACTCAACTTTTCTGTTCAACATTTCTATCATGAAGGATCTTGGACTCTTATCAGGTAAAGTTATAATGTGAAAATTTATCTACCTGGTAATAAGATCTCAGATAATGTACCTTTACTACATTGATTCAGGAAAAAAACAAAACAGCACCTTTGTTGCCAGGCTTTGGAGTACAGTGATAGCTCTTCCTAAGAGATTTTGAAAAGGCATGTTGAAATATCTCTAACCAAACTAGGCTAGAGAGGTTGTATGGAAATGTGTAATAGAAAACTATTACCATAAAGAATAGAGTTGGTACACTGGGGTATGACAAGATCTGAGAAATGTAAACTAAAATATGAGCTTCTCAGAAAGATATATAATGCCTGCTGCTGCTGCTGCTAGGTCGCTTCAATCGCGTCCGACTCTCTGTGACCCCATGGACGGCAGCCCACCAGGCTCCTCTGCCCATGGGATTCTCTAGGCAAGAATATTGGAGTGGGTTGCCATGCCCTTCTCCATATATAATACCTACACTGTTTAAATTAAATCTCCTTTCTCTCAAGATTGTAAGATCTATGGGGCAGATGTCATATCCTAAGCACCAAGTTCAATACATAGTCTTTAACTTCCTTGTCTAATACGGTAGCTACTAGTCACCTGTGGCTTTTTATCTTCTAAAAAGTAGCTACCAGAAAAAACTTAAATCCATCTATGACTCACAACATATTTCTATTAAGCAGCACTTGTCTAAAGAATTCAACATTATGTGTTAAGTGAACAAGTGAATGAATGGATGAATGAGTGAAAGGTGCTTGCATCTAGAGCTGACACTACCAGAAGGAACCATACTTAACTTTTAATAAGATGATACTCAAGAGTAATAGATCAATGACTATAGCAGACTCTTATCAGTGTTCTTAACTCTTTACCTCTTCCCATATCCATGCTCATTGTCATATGCCTTGTCATTTGTTTTAATAAGAATGGGTAATCTCTTTCCTTACTCCTTTTCTTTGGGTTTATTCATGGGACTTTTTGGGCCATAAAACATTAGAGCCCGATTTGACCAAAGGCCTGAACAATGCTTGCCCTATTGAATGCTCTCCAGCACTTCTGCTACTGTCATGAGAACATGGGCAGGAAGCAGGAGGATGGGAGACATGCAGAACTAAGCTGCCTCTGTGGACTCAGCCTGATCCCCAGCTGATCCCCAGTCACATGAGTAAACAGCTGAGATCATCACATACCCAACCCAGTGCAGCCTAAATTAGCCAATTCCAAATGACCCACAAATCATGAGCCAGACACATGCTTATTGTTACATGCTGCTGAGAATTTGTGCTTGTTTGTTATCCAGTCTCTTCTGAGATATCTAACTGATACAAAACTGTAGTTTTCAGAGCTGGGCTTTCATTTTTTACTGAGAGATTTCACATTGGGAACTGTGCAGGCACACTTGAAAATACCTCTCTTGCCAGCTTCTTAGACAAAATATTTTTGCTATGATGACATGCATGAGAACTAGGGCAGAGATTCTAGCAGAAGTTGGACAAAGTTATCTTAGAAGTATAACTCATTGATTATCATGGAGAGTTCTAAGGCAAGCAGCAGCAAGGATGCTAAACTTAAAAGGAATGGAGTAGCACAGCATGATTCTTATTTTTCCAAGCAAGCATTGGATTTGTTAAAAAGGTCCTTCTTATGAAGGTCTCCAGTTTGTTATTGTTGTTGGGGAAAAGCTGTTACTATATACGTACTCCCAGCTTTGTCTTATTCTTTTGCTTGGTGAAGATGGTACTGGCTTTGTCCACTAGAGTCATCCCCTGATCTACCCTCAGCATGTTCTGTGGAGTTTCTCCTACTGCCTTGTGGTGGATTCTTTGGGCTTTTGTGGTGCTGAATAAGAATGTTGAGAATGAAAGAGAACTGGGATTGTGGATAGAAAGGTAAGAGGGTAAGATTAGGAGAATAGTGTCCTTTGTTAAAAGACACAGAAGTTACAGAAGATCAGGGATGGAAGAGTGTTTTGTGAAGGACTTTTAAATAAGATTCAGAGAAAATGAGGGTATAAAGGATCCTGGATAGAAAAAGAAAGGAGATTTTAACAAACATTCCTACCAATTTAGTTAAGTTCTCCTCATGTGATTTAAAAAATGTAAGTAGAAAATAATTACATTTATTTTTAAGATCACGTCTCTGAGACCAGCTTCTGTGGGTCACAGCTTCTGCCAGGGATGATCTTGTACAAAAAGTTTAACATGAAATAAAGTCATAATGAGGTGAAGAGAATGGAAGAAAATATAGGGCCTACAGTGATATTCACTTCCCATATCACTTACTAGCTGCATATCTGGACAGTTACTGAACCATTCCAAGGCTCATTGACTTGACTTATACCATGGAGAAAACTACATGTAATAGGTTTTTCTGAGACTTACTTAGTAAGACAGTGAATATTAGAATGTCTACCACATCACTTGCATATTTATGAACACTAGTTGAAATGTTGGGGCACAGTATTTTCTTTACAAAATTCAAAGTTTGGTCTGTAGTCACTACAAAAGTTGACCTATATCCCTAAGCTATGCTCTAAGGTTAGCAGCAGCTAACTGCTCAAGCAATTAGTAATTGAAAAAGAGCTGTTTTTGTTACAAGTTCCTTTTATGTAAGGCGAAAGAAGCCATGCTCCTTACCAGGCATGATCAATAAGGAACTTCCCAAAGTGGCATGAACTCACATGCTGGGAAACTCAACAAAGTGATCATTATGGAGACAGCTTTTAAATATTTGAAAGAGCACTTTACATGCCATTCCATCACTATCCTAAGTTACTTTGAGAAGAGGAAGTAGAGCTATACTCATGATCGAAATAACATTCTATATTATTTTCAGTAGTGAAATTTGGAAACATATGTTGTTTACCACATGGGAATCAACTGTGATCTGATAGAATTCTAGTTCTTTATTAGCGATGCAACCAGTGAATCACAAGGAGGCATCTAGGTTTTAGAGTCTATTCAGAATAGAAAAGCTACATAGAGCTGTATAGAAAAGGCATTGGCAATCTATGTTTTGAAATTACAGTACAAAATTGCTAGCTAATGCTTGTAAGCAGCAACTTGCCCAATGGCTGCAAGGAATGAACACTAGAATACAATTAGATTCAGAAGATAAATATGCTTTTCTGGAGACTGGAAAATACCAAAATAGCATCATGCTTCTGAATTTACAAAATGAGGGTTTAGGTGGAACCCACAGCTTTGAGACTGGGATGAATTAGAAAAATCCACCTGGTTCTTCTCATGTAGATGTAAATAAGGCTCAACATGAAATCAACAATCATGGCTTAGTATGCAGCCTGCCTACCAGCATAGAGTGTTACCTTGGAGCCCCACAGGTGAGACGAATAGATGGTACCAGGGTAACTGAGCAGATGTGGTTTGGTGAGCTGATGGGGGGGATAGCTACAGACTGTCAGGATAAATTCAGTCTTGCATGGACACTGAAGCACAATTTCAAAGTACGCCATGGAGAGTGATGAACTGCTGGGAAGCAACACCTGATAGACTGCTCCGACAAACAGCAATCAGGGAGCAAAGAGTAGATGCTCAGAATCCTAGGCTCTGTCCACATCACTAGAAACCCACATCATAGACAAACAAGGTAATCACTATACACACACAGGTGTCCAAACTAGGTTAGCTACAGTAGAGCCAAATCTGGAAAATACTATGTGTTTTTACTCATATAAAGGTAGGAGTTTGTGGAAAGGACCCAGCAAAGATATTTCAGTCAAATCTCATGACCTCCTAGAAGGTGCAGCTTAAATGGTGACATATCATATATCTTCAGACTTTGTATGCAGGCAAATAGAATAGGATTTTTACAAACTGACCTAGCCTGGGAATTCTCAGTGGCTATGAGCAGTGTACAGCAAGATAAGTGTGCTGTATTGTATCCCCTGCTAATAAAATATCTTAATATAACTTTGAGAAAGAGGACTTGTCCAGCATTTGATTATTTTCATGATTACTGGCAAAGAGAAACATGTCACAAAACAATATTTCATGAACTAAATTACCTGGTGTCGGGGGGTGGAATTACTAAAAACGTGCAGGCAGGGCTGAGTCACACAAGTTTTGAATTTGTCAGATATCATCTTTGCTTAAGTCAGTGTTTTTGAAGGGATAAAAAGTGATAGATACAGATGGAGTTTGTAAACAGTCAAGCACTGTATACACATACTGCAAATCTTAAAGTACAATCAAGAGAATTTCAACAACATTGTTCCAAGCAGACCTATTACAGTTTGCTTTTCTACTCATCTCAGCTTTAAGAGACAATAATATAGTTTGTCTGCTAGCTTGTTATGCTAAGGCAAATAAAAAGCTTTCATGATAGTTTAAGCACTGTTTTTATAGCAGTGCTTCTATTAAGAGAAAAAAGGAACCAACTCTTATCCTCTTGTTGTCTTAATAGTCCTAAGAAAGTCGCCTTCCCACTAAAAATCAAGTTTTATATTGGCTAGCTTGTTTGGACTTTACACAACTTCTGAATGTAAGGCTGGGGACGATTAACCAATTTGTAGTTACTGAAAACGAACTAGGTTGTGTTCTGTTCTACTTATGTAGCAGCAGTGTCTTCAAACAGAGAGGATTTCTTTTTTAGCCTGTTATCTATAGAGAACCGTCTTCCCTCAAAAAGCACCCTCCCAAACCAACAACAATTCGAATTAAAAAGTAAAATCTAATCTATCACAACCTGGTTTCCTTTCTTGTGGTAATGGGAGTAAGAACAATAATAGTTTAAACAAAAATTCTTCTAATTTTCTTTTTAAGCAGAGTTCTCTTAACAGAAATAAAGTCATTTTCATCCATCTCTTAATTTTTTTTTCCTTAGCCTTTATCCTGGAATTGATAATTCACTTAACTGTGGGTTATTGTTTCTCATCTTTCCAAGTACCTTTCTGTGGTGAACTCTCTACATTTGGTAGTCTTGTTGCAATACAGTAGTTCTAAAGCTTTAATGAATTTAACACAAAGGACCATGAGGAGAGGGCTGTGATTTTCTAGTGGTGTCAGTTTGAATTGGGGGTACCACCAGTTGGGCAATAAGAGTTAACCCAAAGGTCACTGATATGTTAGGCTGTTTTCTACTTGTTCTTTAGTGATGAAAACAAGAAAACTCTGTATTTTCATGAGAAATGAGAGTGATAAACCAAGAATGAGAGATGAACTTAAGAAAAGTGGAAAATAAATTGAGGTCTGAGTCTTATCAAAGAAACAAGGGTGACTGACAAACGTGATTTTTCAAGAAAGCACTGGGCTTCTATAGTTTTTAATCCACAAATTTGTTGACTCCAACATATTGGGACATGTTTTACAAAGTTGCTGACTCTTGTTTAAAAGTTTGATAGTTAAAATTAATTTAAGAAACTTTGGGGCTAAGCATTTTGCTTTCTAGTCAGAATTCAATTTCCCCAGTGCCCTTGAAAATTGATATATTTCATACTGGCATTTCTATCCTTTATTTCATATTATATTTTTTCCTGTTATGTATACTGATAGATAAGTCTTGGTGAGCATAAACAACATTGAGTAGAATTGTTGTTCAGTCACTAAGTCATGTCCTACTCTTTGCAACTCCATGGACTGCAGCACTTCAGACTTCCCTGTCCTTCACTATCTCCTGGAGTTTGAGCAGAGTTAGAAATTTTATTTTTTATTATTTTTTGAAGTCAAGAGAAAATTATTTTAATAACTGAATTTAAAAGCCTAAAGTTGTTTTTTTCATTAAACAATAATATATGAAATATGAACTATGTTCTCCACCAATTATATATTCATATATATGTAGATGGTGATCCTTTTTGGAACTACAGTGAATAGTTGAAAATGAAAGAGCACTCAGATGTATAGAATAGACTTGTGGACTTTGTGGATGAGGGTAAGGGTGGGATGATATGGGAGAAGGGCATTGAAGCATGTTAATTGTCATGTGTCTAATCAATCGCCAGCCCAGGATTGATGCTCGGGACTGGTGCAGCGAGATTTCCCGGGGGGGAGGGAGGAGGGAGGGGGGACCCGGAGGGGAAGCATATGTAAACCCATGGTGATATCATGACAATGTATGGCAAAAACAATAATAAAAAAAAAAAAAAAGAAAATGAAAGAGCAACTAGCATTTGACTGGAATACAATTTTATAAAGATTTCTATAAAAACTATGCATCTCTAAATAAGAAGCAAGCACTAGCAGTTTGCTCCAGAAAGTTCTGTTAGGTTTTCAAGATTCACCCAGGAAATAATTCAGATACTTACCAGACAGTCTGAGGAAAACCATACAAGGTCTCTTCTTTTACAAAGCAAATGTCTAAAATCTATGATTCAGACAACTGAATAGTGCTAAAAAGAGAGGCAAATTTGTAGGTGAATGAAAGTATCAATAATTAAAATAAAACTTATTAAGACAGTGCTCACCTTCCACAGTTTCAACATGTATGAATTTCAGTACTGTGCAAAGTAAATAGTCTGTAATATATTACCAGCTATTCAGTCCCAGTGCAGAGTTTTCAGGTGGCAGGTTTTGTTTACTCAAATCTTGTGTCTGTGCTGATTTGTTTTTATGTTTTTTTCCTTGTGTGTATATGCTATCTGAGAAGAACATCGGTGATACTTTTGGTGGTTCCTGATGATAACAAGGTTGCTACCTAGCTTTTGAGAGTCTGGTCAAGGCTTGACCATTTAATCAATGAAATAGGTGAAATAATTTTCCTGTGATTTCTTTTCCTTTCTCCCTTCTTAAGAAATGTATCACATAACAAAGAAGTCAACTTCTAGAAATTCATTGCCTTGTATCTATACTCTTTATAAATATTCTTTTAGTGCAAATATGCTAATCAATAATTAGCTCTTTAGACCCTGGGGAACCTCTTACATGTTTTCTTCTATCAACTATCTATTACTTGTACTTTCATTGTATCAACAAATGTCTTTTACTTTATTTAATCATGCATTCAAAGTTACATGAATAATTTGAGTGGCAAATGAGATACGGAGCAGAAATCCTTGGCATTCTTTAGCTACATACCTCAAAGCGCCTTTCTGGTCGTGGTGGGGGTTATGCTCCCCTTCAGAACTGAAGGATTCATTTCTCCAATGTTTAAGAGCACTGAGTGTAGGCAGTTCACTGCTACATCCCTTTCCAGGCATCATGCTTGGCTGGAGGAAACTGCCTTACTCATCGTGTGCCTTTTCCCCAGGGGCAGTCTATATCCAGTGATTAGTCAACATGGGATACAAAAGCTGGGATTCTTGCCACAACTTAAGACAATTCTGAGGTCCCATTAAGGTTATAAGCTCCCATAATAACCTGGGGTCTCTGCTGTGAAAGCTCACAGGTGACTTTCTCCCTCTGTCCAATCTGCTTCCCGCAGTTCCTTATAACTGCTATTCCCAAACACTTCCCCAAATTCTATGTACACAAATTTCTCTTGGAATGTATTTCCAGGGAAGTCAGAGGAGAATGTGGCATCAAATAAAAACCAAATATAACTAATATAAAAATAGATCAATATGAATCTGAAGTATTTCCAGTATTAAAGTGTTAGTTGCTCAGTTGTGTCCGAATCTTCAAGACCCCATAGCCAGCCAGGCTTCTCTGTCCATAGAAATCTCCAGGCAGGAATACTGGAGTGGTTTTCCATTCCCTTCTCCAGGGGTTCTTCCTGACCAGGGATTGAACCCAGGTCTCCAGCAGTGCAGGCTGATTCTTTACCAACTGTCACTAGAAGGTCAATGTATTTCTAATTGTTACATATTTTTATTTATCCTTATTGATTCTTATCACTAAATTTTGAGTGAAGAAATATTATATAATACCAGCTTCCCCTGGTGGCTCAGATGGTAAAGCGTCTGCCTACAATGTGGGAGACCTGGGTTCAATCCCTGGGTTGGGAAGATCTTCTGGAGAAGGAAGTGGCAACCGACTCCAGTATTCTTGCCTGGAAGATCTCATGGATGGAGGAGCCTGGTAGGCTACAGTCCACCGGGTCGCAAAGAGTTGGACACAACTGAGCGACTTCATTTTCACTTTCACCAACTTCCACAAAATTTATTAGTCAAATATTACTTATTGTTTCAGGCTGAATTTTATGAAATGTTTTGAATTCCCTAAATGTTTCTCAACAAACATTTATTTTAAGGATAAAATTTTTATAGACCAAACACATCATTATGATGAGATGGGATAGAAGTAGAATGAATACAAATAAATACAATGTTAAGAATTTAATCCTTTTAGAGCTAACAATAAAATCTTATATATTTTCCAATTTTACATTTCATTGACTAGAATATGAACGAGATAAAATTCAGCAGAGAAAGAATAGATTCACCAAGTACATGACCATAAGAAAAATATTGCTGACATTTATATGAAGTAAGGGTATTTTATCTGCTCTTGTGTTGAAGTTTGGCTTTTTGTTATTTTAAAGTTAATTTTCAAAGTATAGGATATAACTTCAGTCCAGGTAAACAATTGGTTACTGGAAGGACAACAATATTACTGTTGCTTAGTGTCTACGTTATTGGATCTCACTTGTAGATCCACTCCGTTAAGAACTTCATTTGCTTAGTCATGATCTTAAAGTTGACAATTTGAAAATATTAGAAAAGTACACATCTTCCTCAAGTATTTTGAGTGAGTAAATGGAGCAGGGAATGGAAAGAATGTCTATGAAAGGACTTACTAATAGCAAAATATCAGGAGCATGAGAAAGGAGCCTGTGAAATGGAATCTGCAGCAATAAGACTCATGTTCCAAGAAATGCCTTTCTGTTTCCACTCAGTTAGCACTGGGGAGACCCTATGGCAGTAGGGATATGTCTAAAAAGTATAAAACATAGGTAATTTTGCCACTGCAGTAGCATTAATGTGGGAAAGTGCCTTTCAGCAGTGAAGTACTCTCTTCAAATAAAATCTTACAGAGAAGCTCAATATGTAAAACAGAAGAAAGAGGACTAGTCTGAAGTCAAGGTCAGCACTGTGATGCAGAGGTCCTCACACTCCAGAGACGTAGCTAGAGAACTCCTGGGACTCCAGGGAGCAGAGGGTAAAGATCAACTGGAGTATTGACAAGCTCTCAACTGTGAGCACTTGGGTGTTTAAAATTTTCATTGCTTTCCAGCATTTATTTTTCCACTTCCCCTTCCTATATGGTACCTCACAATTCACAGAATGTATTTTGGATAGACTTGAAACAATTTATAACTCTGGGAGTGGCCCCCAATTGACTTAATTCAGTTAGCATATCCAATCTCCAAGCCACACTAATAGAACTAATAGATGTATTTAGGGTTGAATACATGATCGATCTCAGGTAACAAGAGCTGCAAGAATTGGTTCCAAGTGGATCTTTCTTTTTCTATGTTAAGAGCAAAGTGGCGGGGGATTGGGGGTGTGTTGTATCAGGGAGGCTTCCAGGTGGCACTAGTGGTAAAGAACCTGCCTGCCAAAGCAGGAGACATAAAAGACTTGGGTTCGATCCCAAGGTCAGGAAGATCAATCCCCTGGAGAAAAGCATGGCAGCCCACTCCAGTATTCTTACCTAGAGAATTGTACATACAGAGGAGCCCCACGGGTGGGCTAGAGTCCATAGGATCGCAAAGAGCCGGGCACAACTTAAGCAACTTAACACACACACACATACACACGCGCGCGCGCGCGCACACACACACACACACACACACACACACACACGAGCAAAGTGGACTCTCTTTTGTGCTAGATTTAGACCTGAAAGCATATAACCCCAGGAGCTGCTGAGTTGTTATGCTGTGATGGTAATGGAGGAGGATTGCAAAATGGAGCCAACACTGAAGAAGTGGTCCTAAGAACAACAGGAGAGAATCATCCTCTCAGATGCCTCTGAGCTACTGGTCAAGAGTTGCCTGAAGCCAGCCAGACTTCTCAGGTATGTGACGATAAATTTCCTTTAAACTTTAAAACAACTGGGGGGATGAACATTGAGCCAGGACATGGAAGCACCTAGATGTCCACCAACAGACGAATGGATAAGAAAGTTGTGGTACATATACACAATGGAATATTACTCAGCCATTAAAAAGAACTCATTTGAATCAGTTCTACTCAGGTGGACGGAACTGGAGCCTATTATACGGAGTGAAGTAAGCCAGAAGGAAAAACAAAAATACAGTGTACTAACGCATATATATGGAATTTAGAAAGTTGGTAACGAGAACCCTTTATGCGAGACAGCAAAAGAAATGCAGATGTATATATAGAACAGTCCTTTGGACTTTATGAGAGAGGGCAAGGGTGGGATGATACAGGAGAACGGCATTGAAACATGTTAATTATCATATGTGAAATCAATCGCCAGCCCAGGTTTGATGTTCAGGGCTGGTGCACCAGGATGACCCAAGGGGAGGGAATCAGGAAGGAGGAGGGAGGGGGGTTCTGGAAGGGGAACATATGTATACCCATGGCAGATTCATGTCAATGTATGGCAAAACCAACACAATAATGTAAAGAAAGTTTTTAAAAAATTAATTAATTAATAAAAAAATAAATAAAACAATTGGGGCTTCTATTGTAACGGGGAAGGATCATAACTAGTATCTATTTCATCTCAACACTTAGAAGAGTCCTAGCACACAGTGAAAAGCTCAGCAAATATTTGTTGACTGAATGAGTCATGGTTTTTTTTTTTTGCATGTATTATTTCTTTTTTTCTGTTTATTATTTATTTTTATTTATTTGTTTATATTGTAACAAATTCAGGAAAGACATTTTCCTTTACATTATTGTGTTGGTTTTGCCATACATTGACATGAATCTGCCATGGGTTTTAATTCCCATCTTGGCCTTAATTGATAATTCAGCTCCTTCAGATCTTCTTCCTTTATTTGTAAAACAAGGAGGATTTCTCAAATTGTTCTTGAAAACATATTCTGCTCTAATACTGTGAGTCTCATTATACCTTTGTGCAGATTCTTGCTTATGTGTCTGCTTCTCAGACAATCTGCAGAGGTTTGAGAGTTAGTATACTGAATCTGTTTCATACAAGTTTAGCTCGCTGAGGACTTTTATTAGCCCATGGGTTAAGGTGGCTTCATTCTTCCCTCTACTGACTGTCCAATTGTGAAATTACGGTGACCCACAGAAGAGAATCTGTACACATGGGAGGACTGAGAATGTGGAGTTCATGGGAATCCAAGCAGGGTTATCACTATTTGCTTATGGATATCCTGAACAACTGTGGAGGGAGATGAGTATAAATTCTAGATGATTACAAGAGAAAATTGTATTATCGGGGATAACTACAGGGATACCTATAATTCTTAATCAAGATTTTAGAATGCTAGGAGCCTGTGAACAGAATATGTTGAGAAATGGAAAGGAATGCTTTCTTTTGTAAAAATGTAATCTACCTATAATCTCACTCCAACTTAAGGTTGATCTTGACTGCGGTTGAGGACAAAGCACCATCATTTTTGGAGCTTCAGAGGATAGGATTGGTGGGTGAAGAATCTCTGTCCTTTCTTTACAAGCTTTCATATTTCAGGTTGGTTTCCGTCAAAGTAGCAATCCAGAGCAGACTTCGATAGAAATATAATGCAAGTGAGACACATATACAATTTAAAATTTTCCAGTAGCAACATCAAAGAGCAGAAAAAAAGGTGAAATTAATTTTAATAATCTATTTTATTTAATCCACTATATCTAACCTATTATCATTTCAATGTAAAAAGCTATTAATGAGAAGTTTTATGTATTTTTTTGGTACTAAATCTTAGAAATCTGAAATTGTACATTTCAATTCAGGTTAGTTGCATTTCAAGTGCTCACAGCCACATATACTTTGTATCGATCAACAATGATTTCAAGAATAGCTGCTTCCTCCCAGGTTTTTGTTTTGTTTTTTGGGGGGTAGTGTAGGTAGATCTTAAGTGAACACACTAACAAACAATGTAGTTTAAATCTGAGGGGCCATCATGTCTTTTCTCATGACAGGCAGAAGTTTAAGATGGCCCTGCACTGGGAATGAGGGAGGGAGTGACAGCGAAGAAGAATGGGGAGGGCTGTGGGCTTGTGCTAACATGTCTAAACTTGCATCTCAGGTCCAGAAGTTTACATGTGATGCTAAACACAATTAGAAGCCACCAGAAATGTTTATTCAGGCAGATGATGTGATTTAATTAGTGTTTTAAGTCTTCCACCACTCTATTTGCCTTCTGTCTATTGAATGTGTAGTGAGGCAATATTTCAGATAGGAATACATTGTTTTCTCCTTGTCTTTCTTTTTCCTTTTTTTCATTTAAGCAGACAGCAGACCCCTTGCTCATTGCCTCAGGCAAGGAATATGGTAAGGTGAAAAATAGAAATGTTCTTTCTGGCTTTTCTGATCCCAAATTGGCTTAGGGCAATTTAGAGACTATGTGAGGTAGGTAATAGGAAGAGAATGTGGAGGTCTAGGGAAACTCTTTTAGAAATAAACACAAAGCTAGAAGGGCAGTCCTTTTGGCAAGGAGGAGAATGGCTAGAGAAAAGAGGAGAGGAACAGAGAAGAAACAAAAGGGAACAGAGAAGGTTTGAGTTTCCTTCTTGGAAAACAGGTACCCTTTGAAAGTCTACCCAGAGAGGAGGTTACAGTGCAGGAAGAAACTTAGGATGTTCTACAAGGAGACAGATGAGGCCACAGACAACCAGGAAAAGATTTCTGTACCCAAGCATGGCAAGAGTGAAGCAGAATAATGCACACTGAGGTGGTGGATGCCTCATGGCCATCAGCGAGTACCAAGGACCATGTTCTCATTTGTCTCTGCCCTACGGGGTGATGTGACAATGCAGAAGACCCCAAAACTTCCAAATGGGTGTGTTTACACTTTTTACCATCCTAGCAATTTCAATATGGTTTCAGAACAGAGTTTGATTGGGCTTTGGAAAATCATGTACTCATAAGGATCATGCATATTTATTTGAGTGTGCACAGTTGTGACTGAGGTTCAGATTGAAAGGTGCTAGGCTGAGGGAACAGCCCAGGGAGAAGTCTACTGCAGATCAAGTTCAAGATATTGAGTGGAGCAGCTGCCCTTCCAGAGAGAGAAGCAGATGGTGTCAAGTGCTGTTTAGAAGGCAGAATTGACAATGTTTGCTGAATGCAGGCAGTGGGCTGAGGAGGGAGCGGAATCCAGGCATATCTTAAATTTTTGACCTAGGAAAACAGAAAAATTTGAAAACATATACATTTCAGAAATACTTACAAAGTACTAGGTACTATTCTAAGCTCTGGTCAAATACTATAATTCATCTTATCCATATAATAACCCCGTGACTACTATTATCACCCCTATTTCCAGATGAGGTCTTCAAGGCTCAGAGAACTGAAGTAACTTAAAGTCATAGCTGAGATGGAATAGAGGCAGGATTTCAACCGAGTCTGGCCCATATATCTCTACTACTATCAGGTAACAGGCTAAACAAAACTCGGGAATTTATTAAAACTAACAGGAAACTTGCTCCTTGGAAGAAGAGCTATGACAAACACAGATGACATATTAAAAAGCAGAGACATCATTTTGCCAAGAAAGGTCCATATGGTCAAAGTGATGGTTTTTCCAGTAGTCATGTATGGATGTGAGAGTTGGACCACAAAGAAGGCTGAGCACCAAAGAATTGATGCTTTCAAGTTGTGGTGCTGGAGAAGACTCTTGAGAGTCCCTTGGACTGCAAGGAGATCAAACCAGTCAATCCTAAAGGAAATTAACCCTGAATATTCATTGGAAGGATTGATGTTGAAGCTGAAGCTCCATTACTTTGGCCACCTGATGGAAGAGCTGACCCAATGCTGGGAAACATTGAGGGCAGGAGAAGAGGGAAACAGAGGATGAGGTCGTTGGTATCTCCAACTTAATGAACATGAGTTTGAGCAAATTCTAGGAGGCAGTGAAGGACAGGGAAGCCTGTAGTCCTGTAGTCCATGGGGTTCAAAAGAGTTGACACAACTTAGAAACTGAAAAAGAACAATAAAGAACCAGAAATAACCTGGTTGAGGCAATCCTGTGTTTTTGTTTTCAAGGTCCTGGATACCCAGTAACTTCTGTCTATACGTTGTGTCTGTCTTTAACCCCTTTATTTGTATATCTCTTATATATGTATCTCCATAATAAGTTATTATGGACTTCAAACCCAAATACAAATGTTCTTGGATCCATCCTCCAATAAATTTAACAACTGAGCCATGAAATGCAGAGGCTCCCAACTGCCTTTCCTTACTCACAAATAAAAGATGGCGCCTGTGGTAACTTCTGTCAGCCATGTGTGCCCTCCTTTGATTTGACCCTGGAGAAAATATATGAAAATTCTGCTCCTGTTTCAGATCTTGAAGACTCAGGATTCCCTGATGGGATTCCGTATACCAACTAGTTCTCATAGACATTTGAATTTAGATTAAAAAAAGTTTCCATTTAAAGAACTAACTCCACACCATCAGCAGCAGGGTGACAAACACTAGTGGGGCAGCCCAATGCTATGTAAGACTTTGGGGGATGGAGGAGATCCAAGGCAAGAAAGGAAGATGAGGAAAGCATTGCAGCCGTGGCCCAGGGCATGGTGGTGAGCTGATTGTCTTTAGGCTTTACCAGTGGGGGACACTTGGGGACTGGACACCCCTTCATAGTGCCTCCTTCCCCAGTTGAAGCCCTTTTCACGCAGTCCCCTTGCCTAGTTCTCAATCCTTGCCGATCGGCAATTTCCCTCTAATTTAAAAACTGCTGGTTGCCCTGACCTATTGCTATATTCCTCTAACTGCTTGACTTCCCCAATTTTGATATTTCTAGTTCTGATATGTTCTACCAAGGCTGACTTCCATTTGATAAGGTTCTTTGATTCAAACTGCCACCTGGTTATTTAAAATTAAAGAGACAATAAGGCAAGTAAGATATGAGTTCTGAAGTTGAGAGGTAGGAAACAAATATTTATAGCGAGGCTCTCAAGGAAAGCCTTATTGGCTTAGATTCTCATCTGGAGATAATAAAAGTATTTTCTTACTTTATAATCCATGCATATATCACATCACACTGTGTTAATGTTAGCTATTAATATTGTTGTTATTGTTGGTTTGAACTTTCAGATTAGCCTTGGTTTTCTCAGGTCTTCCTTAATATCCTTTGTAGATGAACTATTATATGCTATTAACCAGTTAGTAACCACCAATGATTAGGAATCATTATCATAGCCAGTAAAAACATAAGCAATTCATCATCTCACAGAGGATTTGGGGGAAGAAGTCTTTGTGCTTATAATTTGTGATATCATTGCCTTTCCATCAATCTCTATTTCTAGTATTCTCTATTATTTAAATAAATAATTAAATAAATATTTATATAATATTAATAAAATAAATAAATATTTATATAATTCTTTTACTACTCATGTGACATCATGTTAGTGGCTTTTTATGAATATCCATCATGTCCATCCTAGACTAGATCACACAAGACAGAACTGCCTCTCTCAGTGTTATGCATCTCTTGGTATTTTGTGGCAATCCACAGATCATCTGGTTTTGAACATGGCAGAAATTCAATTAATATTTGTTGACTGACTGGTTATTTTAAGAAAGGGAGAGGACATGTATACCACACACTGTGAAATGGGTACTCTTTAACAACTAAATGTTTTCTTCTGCCAACCTAGCACTTTAGTGGTTAAGTTTCTGAACCCTCAAGTTAAAAAAGCATTGTGCTACTTCAGTATGGTTATCTTTATTTATTGGAAAGGATATCATTAACGTTTTTTTGACATTTTTTGCTGGAATCACTAAACACAGAGATCTAGATCTAGATAAGATACAGAACAGATGTAGATACAGACATAGATATATGTCTGAGGGATGATTTAGAGCATCAGTTTGAATGCACATGCTTCTCCAAACATCTCAGAAAGCAAGCCAAAATTCCTATTTAACAAAAGAAACTGATGGTGATACAATTCAATTCATAACTTTTTTTTCACTTTTTTAAAAGTGGAACTTCTTATTTAGATTTCACTTTAGCTAGTAATATGTCAAGATAAAAATACAAAAATAAGTTGTCAGCAAGCTGAATTATTCCCATTTAAGAACATAGCCTAATTAATAGTGCAAAGCACCACAGATAGGTAAATTATGACAATTCATGTAACAAAAATAACTGTGTGTTGAGTTACATTTTTATACTAAGAACTAAGAACTTTAATAACTTTAATATCACAACACAAAGCTTTTATCATTAAAGAAATAGAGGAAATTGCAAAGTTGAGTATAATTTGGCCACAAACTTAATGTCACCTATTCAAATATATCAGACTATATACAATTTCAATTAATGTAACTGTAATGAAAAACTTATGAATGTTTTAGATCTTTTGAAACTAACGTTTAACACACATTTTCCCCAGAGTTAATATTATAAAAATTACTGTGCAAAAATTGTGAAATGATTAAAATTTTTCTGTTTACTTAAAAGAAATATGCCTAAGATAATTATAATTGGAAGGTATTTTCTTAAAATTCTTTCAAGTTGTTCATTAAATAGGAAGATACTAGTTTAAAGATACTATATCTATAGCCAGATATTAAAAGGTACTAGCAGAGTTTTAATAGAAAAGGATATTATAACTAGAATGTGTAGGGTTCTTTGGCAAATATAGAGAAAGTCAGTTCAGTCACATAGTCATATCCGACTCTGCGACCCTATAGACTGCAGCATGCCAGGCTTCCCTGTCTAGAGAAAAGACCATAGTATTTGAGTAGCTATAGCCATTATTGTAATTTCCAGAATTTAAAGTAATCTAAGTGATAAGACTCTACATCATTTTAATCTAAAGGTAAAAACGTACTCTGAGTCATGTCATATGCTAATTGGTGGGTTGGCCCAGGGACAAAATCACCTTACTAGTTTAGATGGTTCACTCTGGATGCAGTGAGAGATCGAGCTGAGAAAGCGAAGGAAGCTGCACAGCCATGGTTATGATGAGGTTAACAACAGTAACAGTAGCAACCTGAGCAATTCAGCAGAGTCAACTCTTATTCAAGTGATTCTTCAGTAAATGGAATGAGGGAGACAGTCAAAAACAGGATTAAAGGAAGGCTGATTTTTTTTAGGATAAAAAAGTTCAGTTATTGGGAAAGGAGATGGCTAAGAAGGAACAACTATGGAGAAAGAAGAGGGGGCTAACTGATGGGATGCTGCCACAGGAAGCTGAGGGCCCTGGTGCAATCATAAAAATTGAAGAATTAACATCAGGCAGAGGATGTTAATGAGCATCCAATAGGCAGGGAGGTAATTTTAAATGATTGACAGGAAAGCTGACTGAGTATATGCTTCTATTTTTAAGTATGGTGTGAGTACTAGAGAGTGGCAATAGTCAGTCTATATGGATATGGCTGAAGTTGACCTTTGTGATAACTTGCAGAGAAAGCAAGAAGAAGGAGCAGAATTTGATAATATTTATTTTAAACAGAGCATGGAAAACATACATGTATGTCTTAACAACAGACATTTTTCTCCAAATCTATTTACAATATATCCTATTACTATAATCGTAAATGCAAATGCTCAGTATTTGTTAATATACTTACATAAGATTTGTCTTCCAATACTTAATTTTTGGAACATTCAAGCAGAACCAAGCTTCACACTTCCCTTTCCCAATGTGCCCATTGTTGTCAAAACCCTGCAGGAGAGTTTCTGCCTGCATATTCACTCAACTGAATTGAGGACCCCAATATAGGCATGATGCTAAAATGAGAAAGTTTCTGTTTTCATGGAACTTACTGTTTACTGGACTCCCTCTTCTCAATAGCCCATTCTTTGCACAATTTCTCTGCTATTAACAGAAAAACAGGTATTACTTTCAGTGAAAATCCATCAAGTGGGTGCCAGGTATTGCAGATTCCTATAAGAAGCCAAAGCAGCAAAATTTCTCTCTTTTGCATCCTCCTGCTTTGCAGATTATTTCTATAAATATTTAGGCCACAGACAGCCTAAAGAATCTTTTTATGAGATGTGATCTAGAAATCAAGCTATAACTTTTTTTCTAAGACTCATTAATTTTCTCTTGTATCTAAGTAACACTGTCATCATGTCTTTAAAAAATGGTTTTTTTTTGGTAACATGCATTTTGATTAAGTTGTACCAACACAGTTCCTCTCACTTTTAAATGAAAAGAATTAAAATACTGCAAATATATTAAAATTTTCATAATATTATATATATCTCTGCCTTAAAGTGACTGAAATAGCAAAACAGCAATGTTACTAAACAATAAAGATAAATGTCAAAGGAATGTGAAAACTCAATTACTTGGACTGCATGAGAGACTATGAACTATTATATCATTGTTTTTTCAGTTACTAAGTTTTCAGTTCCTTTGCGACCTCATAGACTGTGTCCTGCCAGGCTTCTCTGTCCATGGGATTTCCCAGGCAAGAATACTGGAGGAGATTGCCGTTTCCTTCTCCAGGGGATCATCCTGACCCAGTGATTGAACTCACATCTCCTGCACTGCAGGTGGATTCTTTACAGCTAAACCACTGGGGAAGCCCTATGAATTTATTATATTCTTAGATTAGTTGATAATGATTCAGTAATTTCTTCTTCTTGAATACATTTGTGCGAAAGAAATTATATCAAAAATATCTTTCTCCCTTAGAAATATAATAAATAAAAATAAAGCTTTTTTGATAATTAAAAATTTTGCTATTCCTATGAGTAGAAATCAGAATATTATTAGTAGTATTCTTGAAAATACATACAGTATAGGAGATCTAAATAAACATATAACAGTATTACATCAGGTTGCTATTGTTTCCATTAAATTCCTTATATAAGTTTGCTTTATTTTAATTATCATCAATGTAGGTCTGGAAACCAGGGGAGGAGGAAGTGACTATCTCTGTTGGATTCTAGGTAATTGAGATTTTTTACAAAATATTCAAACAATGAAATTATTTTTTCTAGTAGACAACATTTAATAATTAAATTATAATTTTCTTTTAGGGCCCTCAGAATGTCAGACATATTTTTTAGTAAAATACTTCAAGATCTTCATTAACTATTTTCATTCAATTATAATCTTCATCTTCATATTCAAAAACAGATAAAAAAGACTTGAGAAAAAAAGATTTTCAATATGCTTTGAACTCTTATTTTATACACTATCTTTCCTCATTAAATTTGGGAAAAAAAATTCTTCTTAGCTAGTTAAACAGTGAATTACCCAATTCTCCAGATAAGAAAAAAGCTATTTGAACTTCTAACATATCTCCCAATCTTCAAAGCTTTTAAATTTATTATTTTCAGGTGGCTTTCTGCCAACCTTGTTTTAGATGAAGTTTCATTTCTTTTAAAGTTTCTATCACTAGTTTCTAACTGAAAAAAAAAAATGCCAAAAGCTTGCTAATAAAACCTGAAGATTAGGTTGCATTTAGGTGTTTCTGAACAACCATGTTAGTAGCACCCTGATCACTCTAGGGAAGGACGAATGAGTTGTGGGGTCCAGCATCCCTCATCTCCTTTCAAAACTGGTCATAAGGGAAAATGGATACAGAGAGGGATTCATCCCCATCACATTGCCATCACATGTCAACAGTGATTAACCAAGCGATGTAAGCCAGACAAAGGTGAATATTGCATGGTACTACTTATATGTGGGATCTTTAAAAAAAAAAAAAGTCAGACTTAGGGAAACAGAGTAAAACTGTGGCTGCTAGGGGCTTAAGGGTGGGGTAAACAAGGAGAGGTTGTGAAAGGATACAGACTTTCCTCCATAAGATAAATAAGGTCTGAGTATCTAGCATAAAACATGGTGATTAAAGTTGATAATGCTGTATTGTTTAATTTAAATTTGCTGATAGTAGAGCTTAAATGTTCCTACTCAACCCCCCTCCAAAAGATAACTATATGAGGTGATGGATATGTTAATTAAATAGATGAGGGGAATCCTTTCACAATGTATATGTATAGCACAACATCACAACATACACTTTAAATATCTCACAATTTTATAAAGCTATAGAGGTATAATTTTTCAAAAATAGTAATTCAGTCAGTTCAGTTTAGTCATTCAGTCATGTCCGACTCTTCATGACCCCATGAACTGCAGTACGCCAGGCCTCCCTGTCCACCACCAACTCCTGGAGTCCACCCAAACCCATGTCCATTGAGTCGGTGATGCCATCCATCCATCGCATCCTCTGTCTTCCCCTTCTCCTCCTGCCCCCAATCTTTCCCAGCATCAGGGTCTTTTCCAATGAGTCAACTCTTCTCATGAGGTGGCCAAAGTATTGGAGCTTCAGCTTGAATATTAGTCCTTCCAATGAACACCCAGGACTGATCTCCTTTAGGATGGACTGGTTAGATCTCCTTGCAGTCCAAGGAACCCTCAAGAGTCTTCTCCAACACCACAGTTCAAAACCATCAATTCTTTGGCACTCAGCTTTCTTCACTGTCCAACTCTCACATCCATACGTGACCGCTGGAAAAACCATAGCCTTGACTAGATGGACCTTGTTGACAAAATAATGTCTCTGCTTTTCAATATGCTATGTAGGTTGGTCATAACCTTTCTTCCAAGGAGTAAGCATCTTTTAATTTCATGGCTGCAATCACCATCCACAGTGATTTTGGAGCCCCCTACCAAAAAGTCTGACACTGTTTCCACTGTTTCCCCATCCATTTCCCATGAAGTGATGGGACCAGATGCCATGATCTTAGTTTTCTGAATGTTGAGCTTTAAGCCAACTTGATCACTCCCCTCTTTCACTTTCATCAAGAGGCTTTTTAGTTCCTCTTCACTTTCTGCCTTAAGGGTGGTATCATCTGCATATCTGAGGTTATTGATATTTCTCCCAGCAATCTTGACTCCAGCTTGCGCTTCCTCCAGCCCAGCATTTCTCATGATGTACTCTGCATATAAGTTAAATAAGCAAGGTGACAATATACAGCCTTTTCCTATTTGGAACCAGTCTGTTGTTCCATGTCCAGTTCTAACTGTTGCTTCCTGACCTGAATACAGGTTTCTCAAGAACAGAAAAAGAACACCCATATTCATTTGAAGGAAGACAGCTTTTTATAATTAAGGAGATAAAAGCTAATAACATGGTATAATGAAAGAATTTGAAATACATTAAGTATAAAGAAAAATATGAAGTGTTATTATTATAACATAGCCTGAAAGACTTACTATCAACCTTGCACTGGGTCTCTTTCCAAACTATTTTCTAGGTATGTCTAAACAAATATTGTTTTAAAAGATCATAATATGAATGTTATTATGAAAACTGATTTTTTACTTAATATAGTATTGCTTTTGTTCTAAAAATAAAAGTAGAGCCACATTATATGTAATACAACCTAATATACAGATAACACATAATTTATTTAACTCATTCCTTATTGATTGACATTTAGATTGCTTCTAGACCTTTGCTTTTATAAATTCTAAAAATACCACCTGCATATCATGCAGTTACAGGACTATTTCAGGATTCATTTCTGGAAGTAGTAATGTATCAAAAGGCATGCATAATCTTCATTTTTATACATATTTATAAATTTTACTTTGAATGTACCATATTCTCCCATCAGTGTTACACAAAAGTTACCATTTCCTCAATCTTACTCATTATAAAAAATATTATAATTCATCTTCATATTGCCCAATGGAATAAATTTTATCATTTATAATTATTATTACTTTTTATTATTTTGTATTACTAGTGAGCCTGAAGATATATTCATGTGCTTATAAACAATTTTCATCTTTCCTTTCCTTTTAGTTTCCTAATGTGGAATTTCTGTTTCCTTCTTTCTTTCTTTTTCCTATAGATATGAAAGAGTTTTTCATATTCATTCCATTCAGTAGATGTGTATTTATCAGATATTCACTGAAGAGCCTGGGCTGGTGTTGTAAACCTGAGAGTTTCAGCCCATGGGAAACATTTCAAATCCAGTAAAAGATGTGGTCACCTGTGGGGGGAGTTCAGAAAACAAGGATAATGGGTCTAGGACAAAAATCCAGAGAAAATGTCTCATTGAGAAGCTGGGTAGAAGAAGAAAAGTCAGTGAAGGATACAGAACAAGAACTGTTTAGGTAAGGTTGAAAGAATGCCAAAAGGATACGGTGTTACAACAAGAGAAGAGAATGTACAAAAATGGAGAAAGGGTTCAGTTCAGTTCAGTTGCTCAGTCGTGTCCGACTCTGCAACCCCATGGACTGCAACATGCCAGGCTTCCCTGTCTATCACCAACTCCCAGAGCTTGCTCAGACTCCTGTCCATCAAGTCGGTGATGCCATCCAACCATCTCATCCTGTGTCATTTCCTTCACCCCCTGCCTTCAATCCTTCCCAGCATCAGGATCTTTTTCAATGAGTCAGTTCTTTGCATCAAGTGGCCAAAGTACTGGAGCTTCAGCTTCAGCATCAGTCCTTCCAATGAATATCCAATGAGAAAGGATTGATGATGTGTAATTCTGCTAACAGGCCTAAAAAAATGTCTGTGGGGGTTGGCTGCTTTGAATCACTGGTGATCTTAATATCGAAACAGTTCTACTAGAAAGCAGGGGTGGTAATGGAGCAGAAGCCAAATTGGAGTGGGCTAATGAGTGAAATAGATTCCAAACAGCAGATGTAGCATGCATAAACACTTCTTTCAAGTAGCTTGCCTGTCAGAGAGGAGCAGAAATGTAGGGTAGTTGCCAGAGGAAGGTCTGGGTCATGTATGAATATATCAGTTCACTTTGATGGATATGATTCAATAGAGGAGCAACTGCACTGCAGGAGAATGATGGGATAACCAAAGGAGAGAATCTTTTAAGAACTCAAGAGTCCATTGGTTGTAATAAAGGACTGACTCTTCTGGGATATCTCTGACCAGTGTCACCATTGTGACGGTCCAAATCTCATGATCAGTTTTCAATTCTCCCTTTATTAAATGCAGTTAACACCACGGGCTAGTTATTCCGTCTACTCCTTGACTTCCATGACATCCCTCTCTTCTGATTCTCCTCTGTCCTTTTTGAATGTATTTTCTAACCTTTGGAGCAGGGAAGGGCATCTCTTCTTTGCCCACTCAGTCTTGGTGCATTTCAGGATTCCATCTCTGGTTCATTCTTCTCATTATACATGTGTCCCAAGGTGATCTCTTTCAGTCTTACGGATAATATATAATTTATATGTCAATGGCATGTCCCTGGCAACCTAGTTTCAATTCAATTGCTTGAGAGACACCTTTCACCCAAATGTCCCATGAGTACCGAAAACTCAAAAAACCCAATCTGAACTCACCACTCTTAAGATTGGCTTTCTATCTTCTGTTCTTTCAGTTAATCACCTTGTCAGCTACCAACTGTCATATCCAGAAGCCCTAGTCATTCTACTTCTTCTCCCTCCCTACTCATATGCCAGGCTTAACCATATTTCATTGCTAAATTGAAGAAATCATTACAGAAGAAAGGGACGAAAATAAAGATTTTATCTTCTTTTTGAAGAAAGAAGCAAGGTTATCCATTTAGGCAGGGTTGAGGAATATGTGATGGAGGTGACTGGAGGTGACTGAAGGTTTGATGTTCTCATGGAGAACTAAAAAGAGAGCTGGGTAGGAAAACATAACAGGAATGACAATGTTGATACCACATTGGAGCCAGTGAGGAAGAAGGCTAGTTATTAGTATCCTGACAGCAATAACAAAATTGAAAAATAAGTATTCTCATCTGGTAGTTTCTAAGGTATACTAGAAACTTTCTGATATGTACCTTGAGGACAGGTTACAGGCGAATCTTTGGGCTCTACCTTATGGCTCAGGTTGTTAGTTTCAAAGGCAGAAAGCCAGCTCAAAGGTGGGTAGCATCAGCACTGTATGTAGGGAAAGCAAACAGTTTAATTTCTGGATATCAGTGAATTTACTTGCCTGAAATATCCCTTCTCTCATGTTTGTTGATGTTCTAAATTTGCCTAAAGGAAAAATGCTTGAATTCCGAGATAAGGTTTAAAAATTAGGGAGCATTTCATAAGAATTTGAACTTAACAAAAGTTTAAAAATTGGTTTTTTTTTAAATAAATGGAGTCAGATATCTTCTTACTTTTAAGTGGTGAAGCAGTAGTTAACTATATATAAGTCAAGCACCTTTGTGAGAGAAGCAAGAAAAACAATTACTGATTACCATTTTTCATTTTTAAATGAAATGTGTGGGCTTCTTTTCTAAAAATTATCAGAAGTGCATCAAATTATAAGGTATAGAAAACAACATTGATACTTATCATGCAGGTTTGAGAACAATAATTTGCCAGTATTCATGTCAGTATTTTTCTGCATCATAGACATGTCACCAAGAACCTTTTGATAGGTGACAAGCACCAGCTCTTTTCAAAGAAAATGTTTGCTCTAATTTTTGTTGATCAAAGGTATCCAAAGGATACACACAAAAAATCTCCATTTGAAATTAATGAAGTAACTGGCCATGCTGAGCTTTCTGTGTATATCCAGCACTCAAATATTAGTTCAAAGTTCAAATATGCTTGGGAGAAACAATTTCAATTGTAAAAAGCATAGAGGCCTACAAAATGCACTTTTTGGTACCTGCCATTCTCATGTTTGCAGAGAACAGTGGCTCCCACTTTTTACTGCATTTTTCTTGTCTTGCCTCTGAACGAGTGGTAAAGAATATGCCTGCCAACACAAGAGATACAGGAGATGTGGGTTCAATCCCTGGGCCAGGAATATCTCCTGGAGGAGGGAATGGCAACCCACTCCAGTACTCTTGCCTGGAGAATCCCATGGACAGAGGAGTCTGGGCAGGCTACGGTCAATGGGGTGGCAAAGTTAGACGTGATTTAATGACTGAGCACAGGCTCAAAGCACAGTCATGTGAGTCCAACACAAAATATCGGATGTGGCAAATGTGACAAGAAGCATGGAAAAACTCAACTAAAGTTTTTGTTAGATAATTTAATAACTATAAAAGTGGAATTTAAAAATGAGTCAGTATGATGAAGTTATTTTGCAATTAAAAATCCTGTTATTATTGAGAAGAGTTTTCATTCACCCTGGCTTCCGGGTGGAGTTCTGGGCCTTAATGTGAGGGATGGTGAAGCAGATCCCAGATCCCACGGGACAAAGCAGAGATTAAGAGTCAGAGAAGATTAGAATCAGGAGAGGTACTTCTAGCTTCTGGAAATGAGCTATTTACTTATTTATTTATTTTTATAAGGCAGGGGTTTGATCAAAGGAACAACTTGCTAGATTCAGGGACCAAGCTGGACAAATCAAACAGCCAATTAGGCCAGGCCACCTTAGACTTCAGAATTCCCGAGTGCCTGGGAGACACAGCCACGAGGAACAGAAGCCAGGTAGAATATGCAGTTTCTTTTTTGTACAATATCCATGTCATTATACTCTTTCACAAGTTCCAGATCATAGCTTTCATAAAATGTGGCTTTCTTGGCCATCTTTCCCGGAAAAATTTGTGTTTCTGCACTTCCTCTAATTCTCATGATACAAATTTCTATGAACACATTTAAGGAATAGAGAAAAACATATCAATTTATAAAATTTTATTCTGTGTCCCTGGGTACAGAGACAGAATATTAAGTTTATAAACTACATATAGGTTCTGAGCTTTCCACTGAGCAGTCAATCACAAATGTCCACTTTCCTCAATCATAGTCACTCTGATTGGTCCAGGGACCCTCTCTTTCCTGACTCCTTGACCTTGTGTGCTGCCTTGGTGCAGACACGCATACCCTATCCTGAGTCCTTGGGTAGCCTTCAATACCATCGTGCATGTAGCTTTCCACTCTTCTACAATCCAGGTGTGTGGCTCAGTCAACTCTTTAAGTGATGGTATGACAGAATATATTCTTATTCTTGGAGTAAGAAGTACTAACAGATAAAAGGAAAAGAGAGACAATCAGATATGTCCCAGTTTCTAAGAAAAATTGCTACTGGTTCTCATGACTTAGAAGAGCAGAAAATAAATAAGAAGCATGAAAATGGTACACATTCCCTGAGCACTTCCCTAATATTTTTATATATAAACAACAGTTAAAACTGTTTCTTTAAAACTTTTCATTCTAACTCAACTACATGGGTAGCTGAGACATGAAAAGACACGTCTGAAACAGTATGAATTCTGCTCTGACCAATGCTCGTTTTCCATTTCCTAAAGCAAGAACTATGGGGAACTTAAAGGTAGTTGCTTGTCAAAGGACAATTTGGAAATGAGGACTTGAGCCATGTTAAGCAATCAGTCACTCACTTCTTTCAGCAACAAGTACTGAAGGCAGTGGTTAAAAAGTTGGAGGTAAGGAAGATTTTATTATCCGCTATTAAAACTTTAACTCAGATAAGTTCAGGAGGGAGTAGGGCATTAAGGGTGGCATGAGTTTTAATGAGTAAGAGAAACCAAGCTGGTGTGTAAGGCAGTGTGTGGTCTGGATGAGGTCCCACACCAGAGACAGACCTGACCACAGAAGTTCAGTTCGGTTCAGTTCAGTCACTCAGTTGTGTCTGGCTCTTTGCGACCCCATGGACTGCAGCACACTAGGCTTCCCTGTTCATCACCAACTCCCAGAGTTTACTCAAACTCATCTCCATTGAGTCACTGATGCCATCCAACCATCTCATCCTCTGTCACCCCTTCTCCTCCAGCCTCCAATCTTTCCCAGTATCAGGGTCTTTTCCAATGAGTCAGTTCCTTGTATCAAGTGGCCAAAGTATTGGAGTTTCAGCTTCAGCATCAGTTCTTCCAATGAATATTCAGAACTGATTTCCTTTAGGATGGACTGGTTGGATCTCCTTGCAGTCCAAGGGACTCTCTAGAGTCTTCTCCAACACCACAGTTCAAAAGCATCAATTCTTCTGCGCTCAGCTTTCTTTATAGTCCAACTCTTACATCCATACATGACTACTGGGAAAACCATAGCCCTAACTAGATGGACATTTGTTAGCAAAGTAATGTCTCTGCTTTTTAATAGGCTGTCTAGGTTGGTCATAACTTTTCTTCCAAGGAGTAGACTACCAAAGGTCACTGAAAATGCTAAAGAGGAGGTTCTGAGACTCTGAAGAGGCCCCTCAGGCCTCACTCCAGTTCTCCAATGTCTCAAGTTACAGAACTTATGGTCTAAGAGTTAAGAATTTTATGGGCTATAAGACACTACCTTTTGACATTTAACACATTACAATTCTAAAATTTCATTAGCTGCTCTTCCTAAACTTTTGCCTAATGTATAAACCAGTCACACTTTTGAAAGGAAGCAAGAAATAGATTTGTTGATGTACCAAGCATGGTGTCACCCAAATCCTGTGAGAAAAGAGTTATCTTCTTATTTGATGGGTGAAAATAGACTTAGAGAGATAGCCATTTTACCTAGCACCTAAGAACTCCATGCAACAAAGCTCTAAGGTCTAATCCCAAAGCTCATGTACTTTCTATCATATTATGATACTGCTATGAAAAACCCACCATATATATCACCTACAATACAAAGACATTTCAAAGGGGACATAGATGGCTTTAAAGAAGTACATGAGCATTCTGAAATTAAACCAAATCTGAGTGGTTGTGCAATTTTTGGGAAAGGGACAATTTATAATTTTCATCAAACTCCCAAAGGATTATGCCGTAACATTTGAAGACCATTGCACCCAGTGTATTTAGAAACTAACAGCCATATTCTCCTTCAGTCCCACCATATGGCGTGCTGAGTTTATTCCCAACATACTCAGTTTTCTCCAGAGATAGGAGCAAGGCTGGAAACCTTAGAAAGAAGGAGGAGATTAAATAATAATGAAATATACGAGAGTCCATTTAGCTATGTGTGCTATTTGGCAGCTGCCCATATAATTTCTGGTTATCAGCACACCCCAGGGGCTATTGCAGGTTCATTAATATACTTTTAGGCTGGAAGATCCTTTGAGATCATAGAGTCCAATGCCCTCAGTTTATAGATGATAAACCCAAGACCTAAAGGGCTAGAGTGACTCACGGATTGTCATATATCCTTTTACTGGCTTGATAATGGACTTAATATTTACCCAGCAATCAGTTACTTTTGGCCATCATCTGTGCCTCCATGGTTAGCCAAAGGAAGGAGGAAACCCTGGGCTCATGTTCAAACTGCCCCTTCCAGTTCTAATATTGATCTAGCATAACTAGATACAATTTAGTTTTTGAGTTCTAATCAGATTTGTATGGTGGCACCACAGCCGTCTGGCACCAGTACGGTCTGCAGACGATGTCAGGAAAAGTTGACATGAGGCTGAGGATTCTTGGAATCCAAATCAGTAAACCAGAAAAAAGAAGATGCACTTCTTGAATGTGGCTTAATGTGGCAGACTGTGCCAATTTTGCTAATATAAGCCAAGTTATAATGATAAAATCAGTAATTTAATTAGTCTGTTGCAAATGAAAACATTTTATCTACACTATTATTTGAATGCATTATGATTCTATTGATTTTCTCCTCAGTAAAAATGTAAGAAACTTTTTTTTCAAAAGTCCATTTTAAAATCTTTGTGTTAAGAAGAAACTGCTAAAATAAATCGCGTTTTTAGATTACACTATAAATTTCATATGGGTTCAATCCGATGTAAGCTCCTGGTCATCGAATGTGCTCCACTGGTACTGAAATAAATTAGATATTTGAAATAAAAAGGCAATAGAAATATTCATTTAAATTAAACAGGCAAGAGGCCGCTCTATAGAAGACAGTTCTGGAAGGGAGTCCAAGGAAATTCTATGCACTGCGAGCCTGGGCAAATCATTGGCCTTTCTGGACCTTCCTGTTTCTTCCTACAAAACGCTGAATTCTGTTATTTTTAAAGCTTACTCTAACTCTAAAGTTCTATGTCTATGATCCTATCATACTATTTTATCCCTAGATATGAAGTCAAGAAACCATAAAAACAACATTTATATTAGTTTACTAAAAATGAATTGTTATAATTACCAAAGATTACAAAGAAAGAGGAGACTGAAATAATTGAATCAGTGTATTTTGGTTGAGGTCCTGTATCTAAAGAAAAAAAGTTCCAAGCAGGCTTATTATAACAGTTTATTATTAGATTCTGATTCTAGAATCCTAGAACCAGAAGGAACTCTTACAGGCCATCACTTAGTACAATTCATGAGGGAAATTTCCTCTAAAGTATCACAAAGACATAGTGTTTATCCTTTGTTTGTACTAATTAACAATGACCAAAACATCAAGTTGAATGAGGTATAAAAATTAATCACTGTATGTTCAACATGAAGGTATTGGTGACCCTGAAAAAGCAGTTTCAGGGAGCAATAGGGTGAAAGACTGATGGGAGGCAGCCCGAGAGAGGCAAGAAGAGGAACCAGAGCCAGAGTGCTGATGACTGTTTAGAGAAGTTCTACTCCTCTAAAGGGGAGCAGAAAACTGGGGTGCAGCTGGAGGGGAAGGCAGGGCACAAAAAAGTCAAATTAAAGATGGGAGAAATAACAGGTTTGCGCACTGTGGGAATGGTCTTGTAGAGAAGGACCATGCTGATAATACAGAACGAAGAGGAGAAAACTGGTAGAGCAGTGCTCAGGAGTAAGTACAAGGGAAGGCGATCCAGTGACCAACTAGAGCATGGGTGGGTCACCTCAAAAAAGGCACAGAGGCTGGGGCCAGGTGGCTCTGTTGATGGACTCTTCAGAAGTTCTCTTCTGCTCGCTATTGTTTAAATGAAATAAGAAAGAAGGAGATCAACTCAGAGACAAAAAAGAGGATGTGTGGAGGTTCAAGAAGAGAGAGTGGTGGATGAATGATGGACATACAACACAGCTCCTGGACAGTGCTAATGACCCCTTTCAGTTAATGGTCATGAACTGAAAGTGAGGGCATTATCATGGCATATATTTTTCTCTAGAAATATTAGATTGCAAGGGATCCTGCATAGACAGAGGGTTGGATTTAGTTTCTGATAGAATTGAGGGTATAAGCTAAGGAGTAATTTTGATGAAGAGCTACATAATTAAGCTGGTAGGAGGGAATTAAAGCTGTGATGGGGTGAGGGCAGTGAGAAGGTGGTGGGATCAGTGGATTGTAGGTTCCTGGGCATTGCCTGAATTGAAGTAATAATAAATGATAAACAGAGCAAGATGGGAAGACAAATAGTAGTTGGGGATGCAAACAGGATTAGGAAGGGAATGCAATTGTTGGTAACTCGAAGGTTAGACTAAAACCTCAAGGGTGGTTGTGGCAAAGTAAGGGCAAGATAAGCTCAGATATTTTCTTCTGCAGAAGCTTTCCCTGAGTTCACCTTTCCTCTCCTCTTGCCTCTGAAGTCTCATCATACTTCATCTGCAATTGTGTGTGACTCGACTCTACTTTGCTTTTATTGTTATTAAATAGATATGTTTTAGAGTATAAACTCCTTAAAGTTTGGGAATGTGTCAGATATCTTCATATCTCTTAGCACCTAATGATTCCCTGACTGCACAATTACATGCAATGAAAGCATAATATATATATATATATATATATATATATATATATATATATATGAACAGACATATAAGTAAATAACAGTAGTAGCTAACACTATCTGCGCCAAGCATTCTCCTATGTGCTTTATATAATGCTACTAAAATTTAACACCCTCCTGCAGATACATGGTGCTTATAATACATGTACAGCACCTGTTAGAAGAGCATGATTTAACTGACTCACATGATTAGACTGTACTCAGGGGATGTACATCAGTGAACATGTGACAGGCAGGGGGCTTCTGGCTGAAGAAGGTCAGGGATTTTATAGAGTAGGGTAGGCAAATGAAATTGAGAGATGCTTGCTCCTTGGAAGAAAAGCAATGAAAAACCTAGACAGTGTATTAAAAAGGAGAGATATTACTTTGCCAACAAATGCCAAATAGTTAAAGCTATGTTTTTTCCAGTAGTCATGTTCCGATGTGAGAGCTGGAAAATATAAAAGGCTGAGCACCGAAGGATGGATGCTTTGAAACTGTGGTGCTGGATAAGACTCTTGAGAGTCCCTTGGACTGCAAGGAGATCCAACCACTCAATCCTAAAAGAAATCAACCCTGAATATTCATTGGAAGGTCTGATGCTGAAGCTGGAGCTCCAATACTTTGGCCACCTGATGTGAAGAGCCGACTCATTGGAAAAGACCCTGATGCTGGGAAAGACTGAAGGCAGGAGGAGAAGGGGACCACAGAGGATGAGATGGTTGGATGGCATCACCGAGTCAATGGACATGGGTTTGAGCTGGGAGACAGTGAAGGATAGGGAAGCCTGGGTGTGCTGCAGTCCATGGGGTGGCAGAGATTCAGATGTGACTGAGCGACTGAACAACAAGGTGCAGGCAAACTTTTTCTATAAAAGGCCAGAGAGTAAATATATTTTAGTGGCCATATGGTCTCTGTAGCACCTAGTCAACTCTGCCATTGTAGGATGAAATCAGCCACAGACAGTCCATAAAGTAACAAGGGTCGCTATGTTCCCATAAAACTTTATTTACAAATACTGAAATTTGAATATCATATAGCTATCATGTGTCACAATATACCCTTCGTTGGATGTTTTTCAACCATTTAAAAGTGTAAATGGTCCGAGGTAGCACAAAAACTAGTGACAGGTCTTTGATCCAAAAACTAGTGACAGGTCTGACTTCTGGGACAGAAAAAAGTCCTCATGGTTTTGGCTTAGGCAGCAGTTTTCAGAGTTGATGGAAACTCAGGTTGGTTATTGTTCTTGTTCTCATGCCTCTTGCCCTAGGGTTTTTTATATAATCCCATAACCATCTGAAAAGTATTTCCTGAAAACTCTTTATTAGCTCATCAAAATTCACAGAGTTGGTAGATGCCAAAAAGGAAGAAAAGGTAACGAATAAAGAAGGCAAGTTCAGGAAACTGAAGACTATCACGTCTATGTTAATTCTTTTACAAAAGCAAAGACCAGAGAAATTAAGTGACTTTTTCAACTAACAGCTGGGTGAGAACTGTGGACTTATCTGGTGGAATGAGGGTTCCCTTGGCCACCCTACAATACAATGCTAAGTCATGCTAAGGATTAATTAATGCCTTGCTCTGAATGTGCTCATAACACTTCATCTGCCATGCACACAGAATGTTCTGTATGTTCAATTTATTATTTGAATAAATTAACTCACATTTAAATACTGGCATGGTGAGAGAGTAAGTGTTCAATGCCATCTTAATCAGTGGGGTAACAGGCTTTTATGCAAGGCAAGGGTACTCTACTAAACAGCTATTAAAAAGCAAAAAGCACTCTTTCTGAGCTAGTACAAATTAGCTCATGAGTAAATTAGCCCATGATCTGCCATAGCTAAATCTCCAAAAGCTGTGACAGTAGAAAGAATAATAATAATAAAAAAAAAAAAAAAAAAAACACAAGTCTCCAATGGGTGAAAATTTCCAGGTGAAATAGATTAAATGATCTCAGCCCTGCATTTTCAAGTCTCCTCTCCATAGCCCAAATTTCATAAAATACAGGACAATTTCTACAGCTAAGATTGGAGTCTAATGGGCACAGAAAGGCCTATTTCCCAAACACATGCATATGTTCCCTCTTTTCTACTTGATCCACTTGACTCACCTTTGATGAAGTACTTCCTCTTTCTTGTATCCCTCTGTTTATATAAGGACATAATGAAATGGAATGATATTCGAAGAATGGGGTTATTTTAGACACTGTTGGAAGACATTATGATCCTTTGGCTGCATGAGGACAAATCTCCAGCTAAAGAAGGGAACAGTGCATCTGGCAAAGAATGAACACCAATCAGACCTATTTTAGCTTTACCAGGTTGACTTTCCTTTACATTAAAGGAAAATCTATAATCAGAATGTTTGTGGCATTGTTTTAAGACCAAGCAGAAAGATATAAAGAAATCTAGAAGAGTCATAGTTTTTCAACTGAAAGTTTCAGATATTAGGAGAATCACTTTTACCCCTAATAAGATTGATACATTATTACAGTTTATTTTTTAAAAAATCTAAATTCTCTTCCATTCTATTCAGTGGTGGCTCTCCCTGGTTATTACAGTATCAACAGGGTATTAACTGCCAATGATGGATAAGTAATAAACCATGGAAAAAAGAAGAAAACTAATTACATTCCTTTTACTTCTTCACAACAGGAAATATGCAGTTGCTTATAAGAGCAGTTAAATAAACAGTAATAATTTTAACAATAATAAAACTCTGTTTGTATAAATGCAAGTCTTGTTTTTTTCCCCCTCTCCTTTCCCGTGTTGCAAATTTATCACTTCCATCTGCTGAATAAACAGATACATTTCTGGGTTATGATGTTTGTTACACAAAACATTTCATAGGCAAAGGAAAGCAGGGAACAGTTCCTGATAAAGGAATTCATTCTAAACAGCTCCATGCCTGAGTACACACATAGAAATTTCAATGACTTCAGGAAATGCCATATGCAGATATTCAAGGATGTTTTAAAAGGTTTAGTTCCAGAGATGTATTCCTATATCCCTTGCTGAGCAGAAATGCTTTCATTAAAGGCTGCCTTTTCTAGGTTATAGTTTTAATTATAAAGGAAAAAATGATGACTGACTTTTTTTTACTCTGATGTTTTAAAATATATTTAAAAATTCCCCAAACATGAAAAGGTCACCCTAATTATCCCTGATGAGAGAGGACCGTGGCTCTCATTTCTTACTTTTGGTAAAGGCCACCTGGGATGGGCTTCTGGGGGTTTGGTTAGTGTGAGAAACAATAGATGATTAAACACAGCCACCCATGACTGACAGCTGTTTCCCGACATTTGGGTTGAGTCATGAGGGAAGAAACCCAAAAGGGACAAGGGAGCAGGTTTACACGTGCTCCTCAATTATTCTTATGAGATTTATATAGCTCCATAAATGAACACCATGCTGTAATAAAAAAATACGTCAAAATCAATAGAAATTCTGTTTAATTCTTTTACTTCTTGAATTTGAGTGTAGGCCATTTAAAGTGTTATTCTTTTTCTTGTCATTATTACTAATTCCTCTGTCTGGAGGGTGGCATTTTTTGTATAATCTTGCTTTCAGACTTACCAGTCTTATAGGATTTGAGTCCAAATGAACAGAAAAATTCTCCCCAATCAACAGTAAAATAAAATGCAATAAAATGAAAACTGAGATGAATTTAACAGCTTGGGAGGAATGTCAGGCCTTTTTCATTCACTAGAAAAGCAGTGATATTTCAGTATTCTTTAAAAATCCAATAAAGTGTGAGACTATAAACTCTTATAACAAATCTCCAAGGTTTTAATTGTTCACCAGTGTATTCAGATTCCTTGAATGCCAGTTTCCACTAGAAGCTGAAGGCTGGTGGCTGGGAGAGTAGAGAAGAAAGTACATGGTTGAGGTTGAGGTAAAGATGAAATGAACAGGGAGTGATAAGGACCACTGAGTGAATTTACATGAAAAAAGACCAAGTCTAGGGAAACACACTTTTTTCTTTTCATAAAATTTCATGCACACATGCAGATCTCAAAGGATTCCTTTTGAAAACAGATGGAAATGTGCTCTCCACAGCAAATGACAGAGTGCAGCTAACAAGATCAGGGTATCAGTAATTCACTGCTCAGGAGAAACTCCAAAGCTTAGTAAAGAATCAAGCATGACAACAATAATAAGCTATTTTCATCCTGCTTCTACTTTATTGCATCAATTCCATTTGGAGAAATAGGCAGTGCACCATAGGTTTGCTGATCAATACTGGACAACTTTTATGATAAGAAATCATCTATTTAAAAGTTAAGAATTTGGCAAAGAAACCTAGACCTATGCAAGGATATTAAAACTTCAGGATTATTCCTTGATCATATTTCTTCACAAGAAAAATCAGTACCTTCTCTCAAGGTTTAGATGTGTGTGCTTGGGTGTTTATCAGCGTTGAACTAAATCAAGAATGTATATGCAATGATACTGAAATGTGAAAGTACTGCTTCAGGGAATGCCCTGTAAATTGTGGTTTTTCTTAGCATAGGATAAGAGGTATGAAAAGCAGCAAACTGCACTATTGGCTTCTGCAGTGGAAGTATAGTTTCAACTTGTTTTTTCTATTTAGGGAAAAGCAGGTAGAATCTGTGCTCAGTGTGTTTTACAAAGTTGGAAATGTAGATTACGCAGTGATGGAGTATAACAAAACTGTCCCATATTTTTGTTGCAATAGCAGTGAGATTTAAATGATGAAAACACCAATAAAGGGTGCTCATCCACATTTGTATTGGCTCCTGAAGACTGTCCTCATCTCAGTGCTTCCTGAGAATGCCCTTGTTATCATCAGGACATGGTCCAGTACGGTGGGATTTCTCTCTAAGGGATGGGACAGAGCAGGAGAATTAGACAGAGGGGCTGTCTTCTGCAGGTGGCCATGGTCTGCTGGGTGGAAGAGGGCTACCTTTCAGAAGCTGGGAGAGAGTTTGGACGCACTGGCTCTAATTCACTGATCCATTCAACAAATACTGAGAAACTGTTATGTAGCAGACACTAGGGCAAGTGATAAACAAGCCCTGGTCTGCAGCCTCAGATAGCTTAGGGCACAGCAAGGAAAGAATTCCTACAAAGAGCAGGACAGGGAAGGCACTTATAATCCAGAATGATAAACAGGACCAAAGCAGAAGTCCATGGCCTGGGAACCAGAGAAGGATCCACAAAGGCAGGCAAACCAGCCCAGGAGGGCTTCTCAGAGAAATACTATCTACATGAACCCTGAAGAGAGTGAGGTTTTCCAGGATAGGGATGCTTGTGGTTATGTGTGTGGGTTACAGAGAGAGAGTACAGACACAGAGACAGAGAGAGGAAGAAGAAGATGTTGGTAATAGTATTCCACATAGAGGGGACAAAATCATGAAGAATGCGGCAAAGTGAAAGTCACTCAGGGTGACTAGAGCATGGAGTGGGAAGCTGAGGCAACTCAGGCCAATGTCAACCTAGAAAGGGCCTTTTTAGGCTAGATTCAGGATTCTTCACTTGTTCCTGAGGACAACAGGATGGTATATTCCAGGACACAGGTGATTATATAGGCCAACATTTGGCAGCCAATGGAGTTAAAAAAGACTTAAAAGGGACATGGTGAACTGGGTCTGAAAGGAGACTCCGGGCTACATTATAGAGCCTTTCAACAGATAAAATGAGAATTCTGGCCACAGGCTGAAATTTAGGAGGTAGACTCGCCTCCGATTAGGCAGTGGGGAGGGAACCCATGACATATCACTGGGAAAGGGGATCAGAGCCAGTTATCCAAATCCAGTTAATAAAATGGAACTCAAAATCAGTCTTGCCCCAATCACATAGTTGATTATAGCTAAGTCTTCTGACTATTGAATTATGAAATTATTTCCAACATTTTCTGTCTTCCACGTGGCAAATGGTGTCTCTAAAGTTTATTTCATTACAGTGACATTCAAAAAGTTCAAAAGTATGATATTTTTGAAGGCAGAAAAAATATGACACTCATCTCTTCCATTTTGGATGAGCCTTCAGAGATTCAATTTCCATTTGTATGCTTTTGAAGATAATCTGACCTGCTTATTCACAATTTACCATTAAACCAAAGTAGGACACATTCAGCTATAGACAGAGCCTTTAAGAATCTTAAAAACTAGTAAGTAATAAAGTCATAAACCCTCTCATCATCATCAGGCTAACAATGCAATCTGTAAATGTGAGAGCATCAGGTCAATAGTCTAGTAAGTTTGGCAAAGTTCTTATTAGGAACAGATTTTGAGCATGAAAATGAGAGTTCAGATATCATTTAACTGGGAATGCAGAATAAGAAATGTACTCTGGGATACGTCTGACTATTTCCCCAAATAACACATCACACCTTTGACTCAGTGGTCCCTTCAAAAATATCTCAGTGTTTCACATATTTTATCTTACTGCATCTTTAGTCAGCTGGGCTTCTGTGATGGCTCATATGGTAAAGAATCTTCCTGCAATGCGAGAGACCCATGTTCAATCCCTGGGTCGGAAAGATCTTCTGGAGAAGGGAATGGCAACCCACTCCAGTATTCTTGCCTGCAGAATCCCATGGACAGAGGAGCCTGGTGGGCTATACAGTCCGTGAGGTGGCAAGGAGTCAGACACGACTGACAAACAAAGCAGCATCTTTAGTCAGCAGTACAATATATATGGGTGCTGATATGGGTAACACGATCCCTTAATTAAAAATACATGATTTAAAATGAGTTAGACTTTATGAAGTATGCCAGTGTAGGCCCACAGTGTTATCTAGCTCTTGGAATGATGGTTCTGTATAATACAGTTTTATCATGAAAGTTTTAAAAACTTGTCCTGAATGTAATAGAATTCCTTTGAAAGGCCAGAGACGCTTTTTGGCCAGCTTTTGAAGAGACTGATAAAAATAAACTTCTTTTCTCCCTGGAGCAGCAGCCTTCAGATTCCTTGCCTCCCGTGTCTATTTTCCCATCCCCTGTGGCCACCTGAAACACAGCTCACAGGCGGCACCGATGTTCTGGATGTCGGGGTGGGAGGGGAATCAAATATGAAGAGAGAGATAAAAGTCTGTAAAGGGAAGGGAAGTAGAAGATACTGTGTGGTTACCTTCTTTTTCCACCTTCTTCAGCCTAGGCATGCTGTGAAGTCCCCGAGGGAACACCACAATATGTTTCAGCTTTTCACAGTCTGGCAAAGCCTCCAGCAATACACTGAATTGTTTATTTCAGAAGGACCCTTGGCTGCATTCAGCCCCCAGAAAACAAGCGCGACAATTAGCCTCCTTGCTGAAGACACTGGGAGATGGCAGGAAATTACAAATAGGAAGTGCACCAGAGGGGAAAAACAAGCACCTTCTACCAAAAAAAAAAAAAAGGTGCTGATGAAACTTGGCACTTGGAAAGACTAAAATCAAGTAAGATTTTTGAACACTTCAAAGGAGTGAATTGAAGTCGTGGTTTAAATTTGCTATGTATGGAATGTACATACAGAAATAATCTTTAAGACAACATTCAGAAACTGTGTGAATAAATATAATATTAAATACACATAATAGTTAGAACCCCTTAAGCACCTTATGTGGAGACGTTAAGCGAGGAAATATTTTTCTTTCTAAACTGACTGGCATATTGATGTAAAAAAATTCCCATCTTCTTGTTTATTTTGAAAGCTACCTTTCAAAAATGTAATATGCTGCCACTGGCATCTTTGAATTCACTATTCCATTTTTCAAGCAGTCTCAGAGTTGAATCCTGCATTCTTGCCATATGCCAAGGGTTAGGCCATTAATATGTAAAAGAAGCTGGTATCCAGAGAATTGACTTTATAATTGGAGAACACCAAAATAAACCTAACACTTCTCTAACAATGCTGCACCCCAGCATCCCTGTTCTCTTAGGCTATTAGGCCATGTCCAATTTTCTCGGTCTGTTGGAGGATACAGCTGCTTCCATGTGCCAGGGAAGCTTTAATTATGGCGACTTTTCCTCCCACTGGAAAGCCCCTTCCTGTGGCTTGAAAGTTTGAATTATTCAAGCCCATGTTAATACACTGTACTGAATGCTCTGTTTGGCCCACTGAGGTGCACCTGGAACTGTTCTGTTTCCACAGATTCGATTTCTTTCTTTGCCTCTCTCTCCATTTCTCTCCCTCCTGTTCCTATCTTTTCTCATCCCCTTCAATTCTATTATTAAAGGCAAGAACCAAGGAACACTGAGCACAGAGAGACCCATGGAATTTGGCACAGCTAATCTCATAGACTATTCATGTGCAATCACAAGAAAAATAATCTCTCAACTAAAAATTCCTCAAGTATAAAGCTTTATTCCCTAAATCTTTTTTTTACATAAAATAATACAATTTCTATACTTTGGTAGCCAGAATTTCAGGACGTTTAAATCTATTTCTCCCAAATCTAAGCTGTTAATTTGGTTTTGCTCCTAAAGTAGTATCAACAGGAAAATTATTAATCTTTCCTATTTAAGCTACACAGAGCTAATACAGATAAATCCTGTTTTAATATCAAATTCCAGATTTCATTCTTTGATTAGTTTTTTAGGCTTTGCTTAAGATAGCAACCCAAATTTCTCTTTTTTTCTAATTTCTAGTCTAGTTTTGAGCTGTCACTGTGACTTCTTTAGAACCAAAGTCATAGTCAAGATAATATGTGGTATCCTTGGATTAAGGGTTACTATAATTTCTAGACTTGGTTTGACATTTACCACCTGCAAGGACTCTCAGAGGCTTAGTTTTCTCATCTATAAAAGAGAAATAACAATACAGACACTATCTAGAACCTGCAAAAACTCAAATAGGATTATATTCTGGAAAGTTCTTTAAAAAATTTAAAGTAATATATAAACTAAGATGCCTTTGCTATTATCATTTTTTAATGTCACAAAAGAAGCATCATATTTGGTTTATACTCCAACACATTCATTTAAATTAAAATGTTTTGGAAGTCTTTCTTCTATGTCCAGTTACAAAAAGAAACTACTGAGATCACAAGCAGACCGTGGGGTTCTCGTCCTTTCTGAAACATTGAGTATGTTTTTCAGAGGGAAAGAAAAAGGTAGGGAATAAAAATGTATTTCTTGCAACCCCCTAAAGAGCTGTCCAAGTCCTCTAGCTAATAAACCGGAGAATTTGTGAAAGTTATTACCTATACTGAGAAATGCTCTTAAAAACTGTTTCAGGGTATCAAAAAATAATGTATCTCCAAAAAAAACCTCAAATCTTTTTCAGGAGCAGGTAGAGTATTTAGGCAAAAAAATACAGACAGAAAAAACATCTTTAAAATAACACTGCCTGTATCTCTGGGATTGGAAAACCTGATGGACTCAGCCAAGTCTACCAGCTAGAGGTTATTTCTATCTCTGTACAGGTCTAATCATTGGACGGTAACTATATATCTGCCTTGTCATTGACCAAGAATCTGGTCTTAAACATTCAATGTCAAGAGAAACAAAACAAAGGTGATAATCAAGTGACTTTAAAAGTAATAACAAAATGGCCCTGGGTTCATATATCATCATTTAGAAAATAAAATATTCGACCCACTGTCTAGGAAGAACTTAAAAGTCATTAAAGAATTTTAAAGTTTAATATCAAATCTATATTGGCTTCATTTTTCACATTAACAATGTATTCTTCATTTTCAAACCCATTCACAGTGCACAGACCCAAAGGCTTTCTACTACATTGAACCACTATTTTACAGAGGCAGTATTTTTGGTACTAATTCCAGAGTTGTCAAAAGTCATATATTTTTAAAGTGTTTTTTTTTTTTTTCCTTTAAAATGTGTCTTTTTTATAGTGAGAAACCAGTTGTGAGAATCAGTCACTTTTGAAGCCAGCCTGAGACAGAAGATCTAGTCTTAATCACAACTTGGACCCGGAAAAAATCTGTGATAATTTTTACAGTGGGTTTCCTAACCACAAGCCAGAAAGCACTGACTTTCCCAGCTCCTAAAAGCCTGAGTCTATGACTATAGGAGCTAGAGGGGGAAAAGGGCTAAATCTCCTTTACTATCATTGCTACAAATCTTTAGAATATTTTCCATAATAATTTGTGGGAAGTAAAATTACTGCAAGCTAAGAGTTTATAGTCAGAATGAATATATTCTGTAGAACTAAAAAGTATATCCTCAATTTGTCTTTTTGCAATACACACACATATACGTATATATGTCAGTGTATATGAATATCTGTATATACATACACATATATGTATATTATTGTATATTCAGATCAGAGTAGAACAGTATATTTTAGAGAAAAAGATACTAAATCTGATAAAATTAAATTGGGGGAAGGGAGAGAAAGAAAATATCCATAAGACTAAAATTCAAATTGGTCAGTAGCTCATTAATCTACATACATTATTATATGACTCATTCTCTAAAGTGCAAGAATATTCTATTTGCACACCATTTTCATACATAGTTTTACAAAGTAAGATATATTGTCTAGTAAAGATCTGAATGATTATTAAAGTATATCCTATTATATTGATTTGTTTAAGAAAAAGAAAATAGACATGTTTATGCTCTAGTGGGAAAAATCTTCTTTTTCTTCCCAATTAGATATATAATTGTCAGTTTTCATTCTTTCTTTTTATGAACTAACCTTGAATTAACAAGCAGTGACTTACTAAATTCTTTTTCCCTCAAGCATATAATTTTGCTTTTCACATTTTCTTGTGATTCACTTTCATTTAAAGTAACTTTAGAAACTTAAAAAGTTATAATAAATGATAAAAAGTCTGTCTTAATATTTATTATTATAAGTAATGTTTGGAGATGAAAAGCTACTTACATTTTTGTCTGCTAACCTTACTTCTGTGGAACTGTTAAGATCTTAATAATTCAGTAACATTCCAATTTTAATCCATGAAGAAGAATGAAATAAAAACTAAAGTCATGTACAATAGTATCTGCTTAGAAGACTTAAAGAGGTCTGGAGTTGCATTTAAAAATTTCTAATGTAAATTAGAGTATCAGCCTTATATTTTCTTATTTAAAATAATTTAACCTTTATTCATGGCAATTTTAGACAATCTAGAAAATACAAACAATTACAAAGGAGAAATAAAAATTAATTTTAAGCCAAATTATCCAAGGTAAGCATTATTAATATTATGCATTAATAATAATAATATAATTTTAACAATACTGAGTACTTTCTCTGTACTGATCCTGGTTCTCTATTATACATAAATAATTCAGAACAGATAATATAAATAATCTTTAATGTACGAACCCATTATTTCCATTGTGCAAATGAGGAAATTAAGGCACAGAGATGTTTAGTAATTTGCTCTAGGTCAAAGGTCACGTATTTAATAAAGTGAGAAGCTAGGATTTGAAACTGGACCCTTTGAATTACGCCAAAGACTGTGACCATAACCACAACGCTACTACCGAAGGCTTTTCTTTGTGTATATAATATAAAAAGGAACTGTAATTTATACTTTTTCTGTACTGTTTTTATCCGAGTAACATACTATAAATCTCTTCTCACACCATTAAATGATTCTCCTATCATAACACTTGAAAAAGAAGCACTTTGACAAGCAAGGAATCTTGTAGTATGGCTGTTTCTAGCATGGTATGATTCAAGAAATCTAAACAAAGAACATTGACTATTTTCTCACATGTATTCAAATCAAGCAAAAAACACTCTCTTTAGGCAAACAGAAATTACCATAGCAGAACTGACCAATGATCTGATCAGTCCAATATCCTATTTCTGAAAACGCCCAATGCTGGCTATTTTAGTAGAAGACATAAAATTCCCCATAAAGTACCTAATTGTGTGATACACTGCAATAAGATGAAAATTTCCCCTTTGCCCAGTTTCTCATCTTTTCCTACCTAAAAGCTTCAGAGGGAATAATCCTTGAAATTTTATCCTACTGAAACTAGTAACATGTGAAGATGTTATTTTAACACAAACATATACACTCACATATGCACTATTAATGTGAAGAAATGAGTTATTCCTGATATATTAAGAAAGTCAAATTACCATAGCTATTTCCATAAATAACTTATACATAGATTACACATAATTAATCTGCTACAATTATAAGGAAATATTGTGAGGTAATGTACAACACCAGCGATAGCACCAGGTAAAGAGCATTTGATAAAATAATCCTTTCCTCTATTAACAATGTATTGTAAAATATACTCTTTAAGGGAGGTAAAATATACTCTTTAAGGAAGGTAATCAAAGGGCAATTATTGGGTGGCAAAATTCATTGCATGTGTTTCTCCATAGTGCAAATCAGAAAATCAATGCAATCATACATTTTACTATGCTTTATATATACTGCTACTATATATATATATAGTATATATATATACATAAAACATTTGGAATTTAATGTAGTTCTAAAAATATCACTAAGTTTATTAGCGTGGTAGCCAGGCAGACAGGAACATTTTAAAGACAGCTTTAAAAAAATATCTCTGAAATCTTCTCTGAAATCTTGCCTTTCTCGAATGAAAGGGGACATAAGAGGCTGATATCTTCAATTTCCTGACTTGTGGAACACTTGCGCTTAGACCCCAGAGCAGACATGCAGAGACAGACAGACAGATATAGAGACATACAGATACAGAAACATAGATAAATGACATAAGAACAAGAGCATTGTGAGTTTGACTAAATAGTTATGTTCGGCTGGACATATTGCTAGAGGTTTCATGGAGGAGAAGGTATTTACACTACGACAAACCTAGACAGCATATTAAAAAGCAGAGTCATTACTTTGCCAACAAAGGTATGTATAGTCAAAGCTATGGTTTTTCCAGTAGTCATGTATGGATGTGAGAGTTGGACCATAAAGAAGGCTGAGTGCCAAAGAATTGACACTTTTGAAATGTGGTGTTGGAGAAGCCTCTTGAGAGTCCCTTGGACTGAAAGGAGATAAAACCAGTCAATCCTAGAGGAAATCAATCTTGAATATTCACTAGAAGGATTGATGCTGAAGGTCCAATACTTTGGCCACCTGATGTGAAGAGCCAGCTCATTAGAAAAGGCCCTGATGCTGGGAAAGATGAAGGCAGGAGGAAAAGGGGATGATAGAGGATGAGACGGTTGGATGGCATCACCAACTTGATGGACATGAGTCTGAGCAAGCTCCAGAAGATGGTGAAGGACAGGGAAGCCCGGCATGCTGTAGTCCATAGAGTCACAAAGAGTTGGATATGACTGAGTGACTGAACAACAACTATCCCTACGTTCCAGAATCTCTTACCTGTGTCTCTTGTAGCCATCCTCCAAAACAACCAGGATGTTAGATGTAATCTGTATTGAAAACTTTGAATAAAATACTTTAGTCCAATGGTGATGGGGACCATTGCCCCATAACCTTGAGGCTTTTCCCTGACCTAGTCAGCTACTAACTGATCATCCCTACTACCCCCAACAGTACTGACCCTTAGTTTCCTAAGAAAACAGACTGTACTTTATAAATTTTGTATTCCAAATGCCTGGGACAATTTCTGGAACAGACAAGACATTCAAAATATCCTTATTGGAACAGTGCCCGACAGAGTAGGTACTCAGTAAATGCTAGCTGGTGGAATATCTAAAGGGTTAAATGAATATATTTAATCATTGAGTTTCTCTTTTTAATGTCATTTTATACATCTCAGTATGGAATATACATATTTTAAGATCTATTTCATAGAACTACCATAATACAGCATTGTAGTTGTTACACTAAAAATATACTTCCTAAAGACAATTCAGTCACCAGTATAAAAAAAAATCACACATATTGGATACTGATCAGTACTATTTATAAATTCTCTTTTGGGTAGGAAAAGCAATACTGCAGCTGCTTCCAAATCAGCAAAACATACAGCCAATAAGCCCAAGAAATATGAAGACATTTTATGTTCTACAAGAACAGAAACTGTAGATATTTTTATTTTTAAATTAAAGACATAAAATGGAAAGACACTGCATCAGTTATCTTCTTCCTTATTATTTTTAAGTTCCCCCCAGCCAGTAAGCTAGTCCTTATGGAACTAATTTACCAAATATTCTCCCTTGCTTAGTATCTTGTTCCCATTTTAGGTAGGATGCAGAGAAACCACTCAAGAAGGCTGGTTTCCTTATAACTCTGCAGATGGCAAAGTCATTCAGTCATGGCCAACTCTTTGAGAGCCCATGGACTATACAGTCCATGGAATTTTCCAGGCCAGAATACTAGAGTGGGTAGTCTTTCCCTTCTCCAGGGGATCTTCCCAACCCAGGGATTGAACCCAGGTCCCCGGCATTGTGAGCAGATTCTTTACCAGCTGAGCTACAAGGGCAGATGGTAAAATTTCAAGTCAATCCTAACCTGTGTTTCAGTTTGTCAGCTGAGAACATTAATACTTGTAATGTTATCTCCTTCTTGGGAAGACTCTGAGAACAATACTTTCTAGAATTCATCAGCTAAATTCCTTTTCAAACATGTTCTGCAAATACAAATTTTATACTTTGTATCATCACCTAAATGATAAACAGAATTGAAGTTCTTTAGAAAGAGCAAGCAAGATATACTTTCAGTTTTTCAAACTATCTTTATGAACTTTGAAATCAAATGGTTTACATTCAAGTAACTCTCTTGACTGCAGTTCTTAACTAAGCAAAAATGTTCCATGGGTAACACAGTAGTGTGCTCTGTACCTCAAATAGAAAACAAAAGTAATACATTTTTTATAACAGCAATTATATAAGCTGTGAAGAGCCAAAAAGTCTACATCATCAACTTATTACATAAGTTCTCTGTCCTTGATAGTCACTGAAACGTGGCACAATTATATATGGCATTTTTTTCTGTAAGTTTCATATTTGTGGACTGTTTGAAATGATCAAATAAATATAGAGAGATTATACTTCAATTAAAAAAAAACTTAAAAAAATTTTAACCATCATTACATTTTTAGATTCTAATTAACATGCCAAAGAAGACTTCTGAAAGATCTAGTGATGCAATATGAATCAGCTTTTAAAAGTGTGCCCTGTTCTAACCTTGATGGCTATTGTTCTCAATAGCATAGGCAGAAGAAGACAAAAGATCCAACCCATTGTTCGTTCTTGGAGTTTCAGAATCATCAGTAGTCAGTTAGATTTAAAGGGAGAACTCAGAGCTTCTTTAAAGATAGAATGGTAAAAAGAGTAACTATGGAATATTACTCAGCATTAAAAAAAAATTCATTTGAAGCAATTCTACTCAGATGGACGAAACTGGAGCCCATTATCCAGAGTGAAGTAAGCCAGAAGCAAAAACAACAATACAGTATATTAACACATATATATGGAATTTAGAAAGACAGTAATGAGAACCCAACATGGGAGACAACAAAAGGAACGCAGATGTATAGAATAGACTTGTGGACTTTGTGGATGAGGGTAAGGGTGGGATGAGATGGGAGAAGCGCATTGAAGCATGTTAATTGTCATGTGTCTAATCAATCGCCAGCCCAGGATTGATGCTCGGGACTGGTGCAGCGAGATTTCCCGGGGGGGAGGGAGGAGGGAGGGGGGACCCGGAGGGGAAGCATATGTAAACCCATGGTGATATCATGACAATGTATGGCAAAAACAATAATAAAAAAAATAAAATAAAAAAAAAAAAGAGTAACTAGAACACCCGTTCTGAAATTTCTTCTATAAATTATGCCCCTCTGATTGAGATCAAACTAAAATTGGACTCCTGACAGAGAAGATCACACAGAAAGAGGCAATGCCAAAGGGATTTTAGTTTCTTCAAGGTTAATTCCACAGTCTCCTGTTGCTCACCAGCTTCGTCCTAGGAGAATTCACATTACTATGAACACTTTTTTTCAAAGTGATTTGAATACCAGATGGTATATCAGAGTTGATGCTAAATTTTTCCTTTGAAATAGCCTCATTGGGAATGCACTTTGATTTCTAAAATTACAACTTAACAATTAATAGGTGCCATTTGTATTGGTACTGTCATAATTGCCTAAAAAAGAAAAAAAGGGATAGTTTTGTTTTAACAAGAGTTGCATGACTTATTTCTTTTAATCTTTTTTTTTTTTTTTTAATGAGACACCATTAACCCTCATGGAGAAAAGCTGGCAAGACTATGTTTAAGTAATTATTTAAAAAATTATTCCCACTGTCCCTCCCACTGATTATATTATCAAGCAGCAAGTGAAAAATGAGAAAAAAAATTAAGGAATTAGAACCTAATTGTGTATTATTTTGAAAAGTCAGATACACTCAAGTCTCTTTCCAGGTGCAACTCTTTCTATCCACTGTCAAACGGGCTTTCCTCCTCCACCCACTGTCCAAAGCAAGGCTGACTGATAACTCTTCTCTCTGGATATGAAACAACTCTCAACATAGCTGGGTTCAGCCTCACCTGCCCTGCCACTCAGCACTTCAATATAATGGTTGGGAAATGTATCATTTCAGAGATCTCTTCTTTGGAGCAAGTAGCAGGTTGATTCAAACAGATATATAACTGTATAATTTTGTGGCAGGGAGCCATGAAACCTCTGAAGAGAGCTTTGCATACTTCCACTGAGGCAGCACATCTAAGGACTTACAGGGTAATTGCACTAAGCATTTACACAGCTGCAAGTTAGTGGGTAGAATGGAAAGAATAGGGAAGAAAGTCAAGTCAATCATTGGACAGATATTTATGAGGTCTGGTGTTGGGCCCATTTCCCCACTAGATGGGAGCACTGGATTTGCAGATAAAGGCAGTATGTGGATAAGGTGGACACTGATTTCTCTATGGCATTTACTAAGCCTTCCATAGTATTCTAAGGACAGGATGAAGAAAGGTGGGCTGCCTAGTAGGGAGATTGATAGAAATGTTTGATAAATGTCTGGTGTCACCAAGAATGAGATCTGTAATATCAGCCCCAGGCAGCTCAAAGTTCAGCTCTTTTTTATTCAGCATTTGTTATCAGTGACTTCAATGAAGACACAAAGCGCCTCTTGATCGATTTAGCATAAAGTTCTGGGCTCTGGGTTTAAAACTGCTTTGACATTTACAAACCCAGGATTTAAATTCTGTAAGCTTCTGTTTCCTCACATGTTAAAAGGGAATAACAGTCCTGATATCATAGAAATGCTCTGAGAATGAAAAGAGGTAGCACTAAATGTACACCTGGTACCTCCAGGTATGTCCTAAAGATCAAATCTGCACAGGACATACTCAAGAAGGCTGGCTAATGTGGTTTCCAGCAAGATCCAGACTGAAAAATGACTCTGGCATATCGGACTAGGGTGAATAAACAACCTTAAAAAGGGGTTTCCAAGTGGTGCTATTGGTAAAGAACCTGTGTGCCAATGCAGAGATGTGGGTTCAATTCCTGAGTTGAGAAGATCCCCTAGAGGAGGGCATAGAAACCCACTCCAGGATTCTTGCCTGGAGAATTTCACTGACAGAGGAGCCTGGCAGGCTATGGTCCGTAGGTTCGCAGAGTTGGATGCAACTGAAGTGGCTTAGCACACAAAAGGAATAAAGCCGTTGTTTACAAGTTTCATGAAGGCCAGCTCATCTTGTTTATTAGTATATCCTCAGCATTGACTACAGAGCTTAGTAGATTCACAAAACGTTCACTGAGTGAATGATGTATATGGCCCTAATTGAGGTACAAGGTCATTTTTTATCAAGTATTGGGGTTACACACGAGAAAACATAGTCCTCGTTCAAGCTGTTCATGGTCTGGTGAGTAGAAAGACAGGTCCATGAGCAATCGCAGTGTGCTAAGCGCTAAGAGAGACAGCTGGGTTGGGGCTCCAAAAGCATCCCAGAGAGGCTCTTAATTGACTTCTGGGGAAGAAAAAGCCACAGGGTAGGTGGAGTGGCATCTCTGAGATGCATGGGAAGCAGCCCAATGAAGACAGTGTAGAGAGGGAGGGAAGAGGGCAGAAGTTGTCTAAGGTTCAGATGTGAGAGAGAGTTCCAAGTGTCTAGGAAACAGAAGTGAGCTCTCTAGGGCCACGGCTGAGAATTTAAGGAGGAAAATGATTTTAGCTGAGGTTAGAGACGTCTCAAGTTGTGAAGAGCCTCATACACAAAGTAAGAAGTTTGAAAAGTATTTGCTAGACAAAGGAGACTCCCTGAAGGCAAGAATAATGATTGATTCTCATTTCAAAAAGCTCACCCTCACTATCACTATCATGGACTGGACATAAAGACCAATCAGGAGATGGGTATAGTAAAACAGGCAGGAAATGAGGAGGTACCAAATGAAAACAGTTAATGGGGAAATTGAATTGCAGAAGTTAGAAAAGAGATCCAGATTGGTGACATTTTTGTGAATCATCGGAATATGGGCCATAACACATAACATATAAAACTACTTAGTAATGATGTGTAATATGTGAAAAGATCAAGGATGCTACCTTAGAAAACCACTCCGGCCTTCAAAAGGTGAACTCATGAAGGAGCTGGAGGTGAAGCAGTCAGAACCAGGAGGAAAAGAAAGAGAAAGAAGTTTTAGGCCCATAAAAGAGGAAAGAGTCTTGAGGAATCGATAGCATTAGATGCTGCAGAAAGACCATTATACACAGGATTTGGTGCTCAGGAGATCATCAGTAACATCTTGGAGGCAGATTTAAGACCAAAGGAGAAACTAGTCTGTGACATTTTCTGGAGTGAGCTAAAAGTGAGGAAGCAAGAAAAAGGCAGACATCTCTTTCAAGAAACATGACATTAAATCATGGACAGATTTCAAGCGATGGAAAAGAGCTGGTTGGCAGTCTTTAAGGGGAGCAGGCTTTTACTGGGTCTCAATAGCATATCACAGAGAAACAACTGAAGGAGAGGCAGTTGCAGGAAGTTTTGAATCTAAAGATATGACAAATTTTGCCTGTGTCCAGGAGACAGCATTAGGGGAAAGAGAGCTAATATAGGGAAGGCAACACAGAAAAAACTGTAAAATTAGAGTTAGCTAACAATGCTTTTACTTCACCAGGTTATAAACTTCTAGTCTTTAAGCAGAGCCTCATTACATGTTTGGCCAGGCTGAAGATTAGGCATTCTGACTGTCAGTAGAAAGTTGGATTGAATGGTTTTAGAGGTGTCCCTTTGAACTCCTAAAACTAATCTTGCTAAGTGTGAAGTCATAAACTTCTTCATCACATCTAATCTATTTAAAGAGATGTACTTTCTTCATCAATACTTTTAGTATTAAGCAGTATCAAGTCACTGATTATGTTTAAGTAATATTGACTGAAATATGTAAAAGGGGCTTCGAAAATCTTTACAAATATCATTTGTCTGATTCTTCTATTTATCTTGCTTTTTCTCTCAATTTTAACTAATACCTGAAAGTAAGCATGTCTGTGTATTTGAGGATTACAGTTCTCTTATTGGATAGAGAAGCTTAATCCCACAGATAATTATTTACATTCTAATGGTGAACACAGATAATTATTTACATACTATTTGATAAGGTGCTAGAGTTTCTTTTTCCAAACCCAAGTACCTGGAATCAGAACTAATTACAATCAAGAACAAGACTTCATTCTGAGAGAGTTATGTACCCAGTCACACTTCATTCTCTCATTCCCTCTCTTCTTTTCACACACATACACGCACATACTTATATAAGGGAATAGGTAAAATGTATTAACAGAAGAGGAATGGAGAAATGGATATGGCTTTTCCAATGCCTCTTAATTAAACCTGATAATGTTTTTATTATTCAATAAAATTTTATCTATAAAGTAATAATAAATGAGTTCTTAAGTGAAAGTGAATCTATGGTAAGCACAATGTGAGGCTCAGAATCCTCAAAAACTTAAGTTCCCTTCTCCAATAAGAGATTAAGTACTTGATTTAAGACAAAAGGAATTTTGCCAAATGTGGAGAACAACTGCATTGACTACTATCATTTTTAATATTGCTACATTTGTAGACATATCAGGTAGGCAGAACATCTCCTAAAGTAGAAACAAACATTCAAAGCCATATATAGGAAGCTGTCATATCTAGCTATTGCTACATTGGACGACTATTATAGAATAAGGTCATCTTTAGCCTGTGGCCACTTATACCAAAATATCAGAGATAACCATGTTGAGAATAGTAGTGGAAGAGCAAGGAAAATATACAGGAGGAAAGGAACTACTTAGAACTCATGTTTAAGCAACTACTTCTTATTCTTAAGGACAGTACCCCTTGAAAGTGAAGTGAAAGTGAAGTCGCTCAGTCATGTCTGACTCTGCAACCCCATGGACTGTATGTAGCCCACCAGGCTCCTCCATCCAGGCAAGAGTACTGGAGTGGGTTGCCATTTCCTTCTCCAGAGGATCTTCCTGACCCAGGGACCGAACCCGGGTCTCTCGCATTGCAGGCAGACGCTTTACTGTCTGAGCCACCAAGGAAGCCCTATAAACAGGGCTACTGTGACAAAGCTGAAATGATTGCTCAAGGGGTGCCAGACCATACCAAGTGACTTCTGCACAGTTTGCACAATCTTCAGACCTGCACCAAGTGGCAAATAAGATAGCCTAAAGTGGAAGGGAGTTTAATTATTTGAACAGTCCGATGTGCAGGTCTCACAAGTTTCTATTACAATTGAAAGTTGCTTCTACTGTGAATCAAAGTAGTTCATCCAACTTTTCATAATCTACTCTGTTACATTAACATTTTTACTCAGCAGAAGTCTGTTATGTTTCACTCAGCTGTTAGCAAATATGTTGTTGTTCAATCACTCAGTGGCGTCTGACTCTTTGTGACCCTATGGACTGCAGCATGCCAGGCTTCCCTGACCTTCACTATTTCCCAGAGTTTGCTTATACTCATGTCCATTGAGTCAATGATTTCATCCAACCATCTCATCCTCTGTTGTCCCCTTCTTCTCCTGCCCTCAGTCTTTCCCAGCATCAGGGTCTTTTCCAATGAGTTGGCTCTTCACGTCTGGTGGCTGAAGTATTGGAGCTTCTGCTTCAGCATCAGTCCTTCTAGCATTGAAGTGACTGGTTTGATCTCCTTGATGTCCAAGGGACTCTCAAGAGTCTTCTCCAGCACCACAGTTCAAAAGGAAATATAGGTCCATGTCAAATATACTTCATTCCACTAAGTAATAACATTTATAGAATGACACCTCATGGAGGAAGTCAGACATCCTGCAACAGATTCAATGAGAATTTTACAGTATTTTTATATTTTTTTTCTAAAGAAAAAAAAACTTTAATATGCCTATATGTGTAAATGTATGCCCACATACATATATTGCTACTAAATTCAGAATTTAAATGTATTTATACATTTCTAATCAACACAATGATGAGTGTAATCCATCGAAAGAAATATAAATACATTCATGTCAAATGAATAACAAGGAACTTCTAAAATTCACAGGGGCTTCTCTGGTGGCTCAGATGGTAAAGAATCTACCTGCAATGCAGGAGACCCAGGTTTGATCCCTAGGTCAGGAAGAACCCCTGGAGGAGGAAATGGCAACCCACTCCAGTATTCTTGCCTGAAGAATTCCATAGGAAGAGGAGCCTGGCAGGCTACAGTTCACGGGGTCACAAAGAATCAGATGTGACTGAGCAACTTACACTTCACTTCATTTCTAAAATTTACATGTATATTACTAAAGATTTTTTTTCCACTGTAACAGTTTATCACCATGAGAGTCCACTTGCATGTTGCTCATAAAAATATGTAGGGAGAAGATACAAATCCACACTGAATACAATCACCTCTGTTGAAGTGAAGTGCAGAGACAACAGCAAGAACCTCTGATCCATAGGCATTACCAGGTGGAAAGAACCAAAAAGAAAGATACTCAAGAGGATAAGGCAGTGCAAATAAACTTTCTCTGTTACAGGTAAATCCAGGCTGAAGCATGAAATTTTATACCCTAAATTTGAGAACTGAAAGGGAATGTATAGATCATTTCTATGGCAAGGGTGACAACTTCTATATTGTCGCAGCACCAGGACGTCCCCCCCACGCCCACTCTCCCAAATATGGCAAATCTTTGGTTTTCTAATATCTCCACTTGGAGCTTGGTTCCTTGATTTGAACTCAATTTCAGGAACACTGACACTCTTCCTTAGGTCTTATCATCTGTCCCCTGGAGGGGTGGACACATGGCTGAACCCTTTGCTACTTCATGAGTTTCTCTTTAGAATAGGATTTGTCTCCCATGACCATCAAACAGCCCTGCCATGTGCCATCATCATCAATGAAATATACCTGCCAAGTTTAGAGGAATGAAAGGGCACCCAAGGGCTTCGAAGAAGCTTTTTAAGGATAAAGTAGCCTGTTGGATAATTAAACGTCATTTCCAGTGTTAAAACTACAGCATGTATTCATTAGATCTTTGCTGCCTTTGAACATCTCTGATGACTCACTACACTTGTTCAAGCTGCAAATCATACTATCTGCTCCTGTTCTCTCCAAGATTTGCAAATATTTGAAGTTATTAAGGAAGGTGTGGAATTATTCTTGCCATAGTGGCAGCCTACAAACTATACTTCAGGTATCTAGGAGGTATGCAATCAATTTACATGTGATGATCCTTGATGCCCCTAAAGATATATTTTTAGGCTCAGTTAGGTCATGATAGAGACAGAAAACTCACTCACTTCAATCACTACAACCTTCAAAAAGGAAAATCAGGTAAGAATAATCTAGACTTGCTGAAAGTCACAGAAAATTATTATTTCATGATCAGTGGAACATAGCACATGTGAAATACTATGAGAAGGTTATGCTTAAGTTTATTAATGATAGAATTTACAGAATTTTATTTCTTCACATAAGAAAAAATTAAACTATCAATCACCTACTACTTAAGTAAAACCAATGACAATAATTCAGATATATAGATGTGTGGTTAAAAGAAGCTAAGGCATCTGAAAAGCAATGCAGAATAATGAAAATTCCTTATAAAAAATTCTAGGGGGCAGGGATTTGGGGCAAAATATCTATCTTGAAAGAAGAAAATGCAGTTTTCGGGTAAGCTTCAACTACAACACCTGCCAGGAATTATTGAACAAAAGTAATTTTCCACCCATCTCTCTTATCTTTTTCTTTCCTATAGGATTCTTAGAGGGCATTTTAAGTTCTTCAATCTTTATAACTTATGGTAATCATCTTATGTCTACATTATTTGCAGTTTAAATATATTCTAATCCTTTCTCAATTAAGAGTAAAAATGTTACAAGCTGAGTATGGATCAACAACTTTAATGTTATTATTTACGTCTGCCTGTAGTTAAAATGCTCTTAGCTTGTTTTATATAACATAAACTTGTGTAGCTATTACTGATAAATTCTTGAGACCAATTTGGCTCCCGGAGATTCAGTGTTGTAAATCACTCAAGAAAGTTTAATTTGTTTAAACTGAGATCGACTCAATAAGGCTTTTTAAAATGCATCACTTTCTCAAATTTGTTTTAAAAAATTGGCAGGTTGAATGGACTTTCTGCATTGAGGAGTTACCAGGTTTCACCAATTCTGGCCTCAGTTCAAAGTTTTCAGCTCTAGCTTTTATAAAATTTTTAACAAAAATGGGTTATGAAGCTTTTACTAAAAGGATTTCAGGATGCCCAAAGATATTTTTAGAGATTCCAACATAAATAAGATGATTAATGCATACTTATCCCAGATACTTGTTTTTTCCCCCACAAACAAAAACCCTACCACATTCTATCTTCACTGCTTTTCTATTGATTTAAATAACAATTCTCAATTGGGATTCTTGTGAACTTTAGGAAATCTGAAAACCTTCAAAATTGCATGAAAAATTTAGCATATTATGCTTATGTATTTTTCTGGGCAGAGGAATCATGGCTTTCATCTGACTTTAAAAGTTTTCTTTTCTTTCTTTTTTATTTCCACATGTTAAGAACCACTGCTTTGAGAGAGCACAAGAAGTTCTGTCCAGAGAAGAAAGTACTTAGAGAAAACAATTTCTCTTGTGGGGACTTTCTCATCTTTGTCCTTATCAGGGCACATCACATGTTACCCAGGAACAAACATCCTAAGGAATCTAGAAAAATATACCAGCTATAAATTTGGATGTACATAGCTGTAGTTTAGCCATTACACCGACTGCCTAAGATTATTTTTAAGATACAAATAATACTGCAGGCAATTATTTCTAAAATACCCACAAAAGTAATCTAACAGCTTTAACTATTGATTCTGCACCCATCTTTTAAGAATTAGGATGTGGTTCTCCATACCAAGCCTTCAGGAAGGCAAAGATAATAACTTTGATTATAAAAATATGGATGTCATTGAGAGAGAGTTCATAAAACCACAGGAATGATTGGCTGCAGCAGCAGTATGATTCTATGTGAACCTTAGAGCGGAGAAGAAATAAATCATTCAGAACTCAGTCACTGATTTCATATGCACTGTCATTTTCCTGTAACTGATACACATGTCTCTGGGAGAAATACAAGATGTCTGAGTGACCTATACTCAACTAGCAATTACTAAAAGGTCAGTAAGCAGAACTGCATCAACTCCTGCTATTTATAAGGAAGCAGTTAGAAACAGAATAAAAGAATTAATGACTCCTTATCATATGGTGTCATATAATAAGACTTCATGATGTTTTCTTAAATGTCTACTTTAATGTAAACATAATTTTCTTAAGCATACTAGTCACACAAACTTAAGTCTATAAAAAAAAATCTCTCCATTTGTTTAAAAGGCTATACAGAAATAAAGCACAAAGAGCTGGGGGCTCTCACAAAGCTCTGTGTTTTATATATTAAATGCTGTGAGTCTAGAATTTTTGCATTTATTTTTCATGTAAATTCTTAAAGCCTCTATACTATACATTTACATAAAAGCTCCCTCTAGTGGCTAAAAAGCACTCTTTTAACTAGATTTGAATAGATTCCCTCACTCCAGCCTAATGGTTTATATTAACAATGATCAATCTCTTAGGTCTCAGATTCTTTAGTTTACGTAGGTGATATCTATCACTATTTACTACATTAGGGATCAAAGCTGATGTTAATAATTATTAATTTAAAAATACCAATAATAAACCTATTACATGTTAACACAAATAACATTTTGTAAGGAAAATAAATGTACTTTCCAAAAAATTACAAGAAGGGATTTACTCTTTTACATTTTTCAAATCTCTTTAATGCCTGACTAAAAACTCCTGGATTCTCATAAATGCCTCTGCATTAAATCTGTTCCAATATGCTGTTTTGCTGTAACATACATATTAAGTTTCACATGGATGTTTGTTGGAAAAGACTAATTCAGAAGCATTTTCAGATAATCATGGTTATCTTTCTTTAATACTACACCAACACTTGACAAGTAATATTTTTTTAAAGTTTGGCTGCATTGTAGAATCTGAAACTGTATCAGTGAACTTTTGTACTCTATCACATCAAAATAGCTCTTTCACTTTGAATGGATCTTTTTACCAAGGGTAAATTTTAACCCTAGTCACTTGGAAAGCATTAAAATCTTCTGAACTCTACAAATCTTCCAAATGTTGACACATTTCACTATCAAAAAAATCTACCACCCATCTAATTAAAAAAGTCTTTACCTATTGTGAAGCTCTCAGGATAATAGTGGGGTATACAAGTTTTCTAGTACTTCTATTTTGAGAGCTAGAATTTTATCACTGCCAAAAAGGATTGTCAGTTGTTCTCCTTGAAATGACAGTCTACCTTGCTCACTTTTGAGAAAAAGTCTGTGAAATATCCAGGAATGAGTAACTGCCGCTTGTCCACCCTTCTTCTTTTTTTTTTTCCTGGAATTTTATTTATTTACTTTTTCCTTTACATTGTGTTGGTTTTGCCATACATTGACATTAATCCGCCATAGGTATACATGTCTTCTCCTTCCAGAACCCCCCACCCACCTCCCTCCCGATTCCATCCCTCTGGGTCATCCCAGTGCACCAGCCCTGAGCACCCTGTATCAACCCTGGGCTGGCGATTGATTTCACATATGATAATTTGCATGTTTCAATGCCGTTCTCCCATATCATCCCACCCTTGCCCTCTCCCATAGAGTCCAAAAGACTGTTCTTTCAAGTAAACATGTTCCATGAAAAATGTGGCTAGTTTACTTAGCAACTCAAACAATCCACATGAGCTTTTTTCTCAAGACAACCTTTATACTCTGATATGCAGAAGTGCTTAATGCATACTTACCATTTCATCACATGGCCTACTTAAAATATCTTATTCAATAGTTGAGACTTCATATAATCAATTTTTACTGCTTTATCAAGGACATTCTTAAGGAAAGCTGCATCATCCTCCCCCTTCCTCTCTCTTCTAAATGTTAGTGTGTGGCAGAGGAGAATATAATCAGTTTGGTAGTGCTGCCATGATTTGTGCTAAGGTTTCAGAAGTTTTTCCTCACCATTGATTGTTGCACCATTCGTACAATGAAAAGGACAAAAAAAGCACCTTCATATTATTATGTAAATAGTTTTAATCTCACAGACTCCTTGACAGTGATTCAGGGATCACAGGAGTCCATAGATTACATCTTGAAAACCAGAGTTTATAAGATACAGTGGACTGTAATGTTGGAAAGGAAAGACCAGCTGGTTGGCTTCTTAAATTAGTAGAAATAAACAGCTTAGAATGTCCAAGTGATCCACTCAAAGCCACACAGTTCCTGTGCAATTTGTATTGCATTCTGTCTCCATGAAAGTACCTTAAATTTTGAGACTCTTTTAGTCTGTACACATTTTTTAAACAATTATGACTATTAAAAATGTTCAAGAAAGTCCTCCTTTCCTCTTTAAGGGTCTAAATTTTCTCTAGTATTTTTATTTTGGTTTATTCAGGGACTGTTTAAGACAAAATTTTTCATGATATACAGATTATTCAAAAGCAAAGAGTTTATCATGAGATTATAAACAGTATAAATTTCAACCTAGAATACATCTCAGGACCAATTTGTATTACAACATTACTGAGAGATGTTAGTGCTTTAGTGCCTGATATTGTTTATAATAATTTTTCAACAGCTATATTCTAGTTGTAAATTGTTATCCATCAATATGATAATAGACTAAAAATAATCTCATCATTTCACAGGTTAGGAAAAAAAGAAGACACATACAATGTTCCTTGAGTTACAGATACAGTTGCTATGGGCTTCCCAAGTAGCTTAGTGATAAAGAATCTGCCTGCTCATGCATGAGCCACAGGGGATATGGGATCAGTCCCTGGGTCAGGAAGATCCCCTGGAAGAGGAAATGGCAATGCACTCCAGTATTCTTGCCTGGAAAATCCCATGGACAGAGGAGCCTGGTGGGCTACAAAGTCAGAAGTCCATGGGGTCACAGAGAGTCAGAAGACAAGACTGAGTGACTGAGCATGAATGCACATAATCGCTATAAAAATAGCTATTATTTGAAAAACTCTACTTGGGTCTAGTGGTTAGGATTCCTGGGTTTCACCCGGATGGCCAAGGTTTGACTCCCACTGTGGGAATTCCAAACCTTTGGGCTTCCCCAATGGCTCAAGTGGTTAAGAATCCACCTGCAATGCAGGAGACACAGGAGACGTGGGTTCAATCAAGTAAATGCAACCCACTCCAGCATTCTTGCCTGGATAATCCCTTGGACAAAGGAGTCTGGAGGGCTACAGAGTTGGACATAATAACTGAGCATGCACACATGCATTTGGGTACCCAAATAAAATAAAATGGTATTAAATGCTTTATAATCCAGGAACCCCATGAGTTTAATAGATATCTCAGTTATCAAGAAAATAAAAGCTCTAAATTTAAGGAAAACACTTTAGGACATAAGATCACTTCTTTGGTGATTCTTCATTTCAATATCTCCTATTCCCCTCAAAACTCTGTTCTGATCACAACAGTATAGGTGATAGCAGCAACCAGAGGAGACTCATGAGGAAATACACATAACTGCAGTAGTAAGAACAACAGGAACTTCGCCTTACTTTCCTGTCAGGCAAGAACTCCCAAGTCATTTGTGAACATGTGGACTGGGCTCCCTTTATTGTTGCTAGAGAAGATTCAAAGTCACATGCTGTCAAACTACAGTTTCCCGACTTTGTGAACACGGAGAGGAAATTCCAAGCTTTAATTTTGTTGTTGTTTCCAGTCACTAAATAGTGTCTGCCTCTTTGTGACTCCATGGACTGCAGCAAGACAGACTCCTCTATCTTCCACAATCTCCCAGAATTCGCTCAAATTCATGTCCATCTAGCCAGTGTTGCTATCTAACTATTTCATCCTCTGCCACTCCATTTTCCTTTTGACTTCAATTTTTTCCAACATCAGAGTCTTTTCCAAAGAGTTGGCTCTTCAGATCAGGTGGCCAAACTATTGGAGCTTCAGCAACAGTACTTCCAATGAATATTCAAGGTTGATTTCCTTTAGGAAACTTTGATTCTTAAAGCCTTATTATACTGTGGTCCATGAGATTACCTAGCGTAGATCTACAAGGACATCCTCTGAGTCATAACTCATTCTACCAGTGGCTGAATAATATAAAAATCATTTCTGCTGCTCTTGTGAGATCAACACAGGATGCTGCATTTGAAATACATGAATCAAAAGTACCCTTACTTTTTTTTCACATAGTACTCTGCTAAATTACATAGAGATTGCTACAAACTATAATAAAATCTTTTATAAATGTCTAAGAATTTCATTGTATTAAAATTTAATATAGAAACTAGGATAAAAATTGGATTCATTGATGCTGGTTTAAAATAAGTTTTTGGAGAATAGTGATAAAAAAGTAACTTTGGTAATGAAGCCTTTGTAAAGCAATGCATAACATATGCAATTTCTACTTTGTAAAGGTAAGGGGTGGAAAGAATTTGCATTTAAATTTAAAAAGCAGATGGACTGGCATTTACTAGTGAGATGTAATTTGCTTCCTTTTAATAGACAACGAAATATTGATAGCAACATATCCAAGAAAATTTAGAATACTATTTTAATTAATACCAATGTGAAGTGAATTCAAATTTAACTTCAAAGATATCCTTATTGACCATTTTCAAATTGGTTTTGAGTAAAATGATTGGGGTTTAGAGTATGACAATATATACAATATTACTCTAATTATAGTTATTAGACAATGTGCAATATTAAGACTGATGTAGTCAAAAATTTACTGAGTTGAGTCATATAACAATTGTTTAGAAATGATTGCCTTAGAAAGCAGATAAGAACATATTAATTTGGAAAGGAACTTTATACACTGATATTGCTTATTGAGAGGAAATAAGTGAGCATTCTTTATTTTAAGAATAATGTAGAAAAATTATCATAATAAATGCCTATTAAAATTTTTAAGTTGAAAATTTATATACTAACAAGTATGTCTTAAGAGTAAATTGAATTAAAAAATATCTCTTTGAAGCAAGAGTCTTTTAAACTTAATATTCTTGTCCTTGTTTAACTCCCATAGCAGGAAATAGCCCAGTTTCACACAAATTAGATGACTCACTGAATATTTGAGTGTAAGTATAGGAAGTTATAGCTTTCTCACTGTTGACTAGAGTAGGATAGCTCAGTGCAACATCTCAGAGGTTCCAAACTGCCCCAGCACACAGTCCCATGTGGAGGCAAGACCCAGGGAAGAAGTGAGTGAACAAAAAGGTTGGTTGAGGTGAGTCTCCTGCTAGTCCCCTGCATCCCAACAAAACCTTAAACTATACGCAGAGATATTCCTGCTTCCTGGGAACTGGGACACAGCTGTCCTTGATAACTGGCCGTTCTCAGGGTCAAGGAGGTTGAAACAAGAAAAGGATGATCTTCCCTTCAGATGAGGAATTGTATTAACAAGCATCCAGGAAGCCAAAATGAGAATCAATCCCACAAAGCATACTGGTCTGTAAAGTGTCACACTAACCTGGGATGTGGTTAACATCATGGAATGCAGAGTCCCACTTTAGAGATTCTGATTTAGGGAAGATAAGGCCATGGAAGGTTTCCCAGGTGGCTCTGTGGTAAAGAATCCACCGGCCCATGCAGGAGACCCAGGTTTGATCCCTGGATCAGAAGATACCCTAGAGAAGGAAATGGAAACCCATTCTAATATTCTGGCCTGGGTAATCCCAGGGATAGAGAAACCTGGTGTGCTACAGGCCATGGGGTTGCAAAAGAGTTGGACACAACTTACTGACTAAACAAGGCCAAGGAAGCTGGCTCTGTATCAGTAATCTAGGGGATGCCACTGAAAGTGGTTTCTTTGGCCACACTAAAGAAACCCTTTTACAGAGTATGTATGAGTACCAGAGGACATGAAGTTCCAAAAAGGATGATGTGTTTCAAATAACTGAAACTTGTAATACACTTAAAATACAAATAGAGTTGTCTAAGATACAGATTTAAGTAATAATAGGTGAAAACTTCTTACTATTTGGATGACTTGTCAATAAAACATACCTATATACCCCATCTAAAATATCACCCAGTGTAATAAATTAAAACAGTAATCTCAGGTTGAAAATATTAACCGAGCTTTTAGTGCTAAACACTTTTTTTTTTATAAGAGGACTAAAACACAGGAAGACATAATACTACATTTAATTTGGGCCAAGATTATTTCTCATTTTGAGCAGAAGATTATTTGCACTAAATATTACCTGCCAGGGTTCTTTTCCAATCTTTATTTCATAAATATAAAATATATCTAAAGAAAAAGGTCTTTATTTATACTTGAACATGCCTTTCAGTAAGTTCTCAAGGGTAACAGGCAAAGAACAAGACTTATGAATCAATAGAAGACAGCAGTGAACTTGTTCCCTCTCACATATGACAATTAGACAAGGAAGCAATGATAGAATGGTGGGAAAAAATATTAGTCTGAGTGCTTGTTGAAGACTTAGATTTCAATGCAAACTAACATTCTTATATCTAAAATATCTTTCAAGTTTTAAATCCACAGGAAGATGACAACCTCCTCTAGGGAACTCAGTACAACATTCTTACAGCTAATAAATGAATGACAAATCTGCCTTTACTATATACCAATAATGAGAGAGAGGCAGTTGTACCAAAAAAAAAAAAAGTTTGGGACTCTTAGATTTTTTTTTTTCCTGAAAGATAAATCAAATAATTAAGCTTATATGTAAGTTACTTAATGACTCTAAAGTAAGGAACTCTTCCTAAAATGACAGGCTTTCAAATTTGATTGTACTATAAAAGACAACAAACTTTGACATTCCTTTTATAGAAAAGACCATTATATTTAACAACCAGTTTTTTCTCCTCCTAGACACCAGGGAAAAGTATTTTTCCCCCAGCCCACATCCATCTAAGTAGGGCCCTGGACACAATAAACATTTGCTGCATATACGTTTATTTAATGATATGATTATATCCCCCACAGTTTTCAATGGTAGGAATGTTTGATACATTTTTCATGTATTTCCACAAATATAAACTCACTTAAAGCCTTAAAATGCCCTTGAAAGTTTGGCAACTTTCTGGTTCACTTTCAGATTGTAAAGGTTCCAATAGGGTGAATTATTCTGATACAGCCAAAGTCATCAAGATTAAATGCTCAGGCTTAAGAATAAATACATTAAATAAACAAAGAAACAGAACTCCCAATTCTATTCTTTGAAGCAAACACTGCCATTCAGAATATAGTAAAGGCAGATTTCTCACTGCCAGACAAGAATGCAAAATTTTACATACCAGGCTGTTACTCACAGCACTGTTAAATGATAAAAATAAAAAACAAAACAATAAAAACACTCATGCTTATTCGAGGGAAGTGGTTAACCAAGGTGCATAACTTTCAAATAATAAAATCCTATAAAATTCTAACATTCATTTACTAAGACATAAAGAGACTTACAATGTATTAAGGAAAACAGTGATTTCTTGACTATGTTTCCATTTTGATCTTTGTGATTATGTATTTGGAAGAACATACACCATTATGTCAAGAGTGGTAACTTCTGAGTGGAAGAATTGTGATTTATTTAAATTACTCTTTATGATTTTTTATAACTACCCATTTTTCAGATATAAACTTATATTTCTATTAAAATGTTAAAAACAAAACAATAAATTATTTTTCTATGGTCAAAACTAAATAAATGATTATATAAATGGTTTACCAAGTATTTCATTATTTAAGTCATTGTACTTTTGATTTGATATTCTGCTTTGAAAGTGTATAGTATTTTAATTTGCAATCTGAGTAATATCCTCTATTAACATAGAATCTGCCACTTTTATATTTACTTTTTCAATGAGATAGAGTTCTACATATAGTATTCTTGTCTTTTCCTCCCTCTAGCTGAATTTGGGCCAAACTAGTATTCAGACTAATACTAAATGCCTAGGATTATTTGGATTTCTTGTTAATATATTTGCAAACTAACACTATCTAATGGAATCTCTGGCAAAATCTAAAAATAATGAAGTCTCAAATGCTTAAAAGAACACTAATGTAAACTATTTAAAAATGAGAAACAAATGCTTGTTTGAGGTTTCAACAAATGTGCTGAAACAACTGGATAGTGAAGTAGAAAAAAAAATGAACCTTGATCTTCACCTCACACCACACACAAACATATCTAGAATTTAGGTATAAATTTAAAATATAAAATATTTATAAATTTAAAAGCTAAAATTATGAAACTTCTACAGTAAAACATAGAATAAGACCATTGAGGTAGATAAGTATTTTTTAGATTCACACAATAAATATAAAATTAAGAAAATAAAATCAATAAATTGGACTTTATCAAAACTTTATCATAAGTTTAGCAGAACTTCTGGTCTTCAAAAGATATCATTAAGAAAATAAAAAGGCAAGTCACAGATTGAAAAAATATATTTCTTGTACATGCAACAACAAATTACTATCAATAACCTCAGATATGCAGATGACACCACCCTTATGGCAGAAAGTGAAGAGGAACTAAAAAGCCTTTTAATGAAAGTGAAAGAGAAGAGCGAAAAGGCTGGCTTAAAGCTCAACATTCAAAAACTAAGATCATGGCATCCAGTCCCATCACTTCATGGGAAATGGATGGGCAAACAGTGGAAACAGTGTCAGACTTTAGTTTTTGGGGCTCCAGAATCACTGCAGATGGTGATTGCAGCCATGAAATTAAGAGATTCTTGCTCCTTGGAAGGAAATTTATGACTAATCTAGATAGCATATTAAAAAGCAGAGACATTACTTTGTCAACAAAGGTCCATCTAGTCAAGGCTATGGTTTTTCCACTGGTCATATATGGATGTGAGAGTTGGACTATAAAGAAAGCTGAGTGCCCAAGAATTGATGCTTTTGAACTGTGGTGTTGGAGAAGACTCTTGAGAGTCCCTTGGACTGCAAGGAGATCCAACCAGTCCATCCTAAAGGAGATCAGTCCTGGGTGTTCATTGGAAGGACTAATATTCAAGCTGAAGCTCCAATACTTTGGCTACCTCATGCGAAGAGTTGACTCATTTGAAAAGACCCTGATGCTGGGAAGGATTGGGGGCAGGAGAAGGGGACGACAGAGGATGAGATGGCTGGATGGCATCACCGACTTGATGGACATGGGTTTGGGTGGATTCCCAGAGTTGGTGGTGGACAGGGGGGCCTGGCGTGCTGCGATTCATGGGGTCACAAAAAGTTGGACACGACTGAGTGACTGAACTGAACTGAACAACAAATAACTGTATCCAGAAGCAAAAAAAAAAAAAAATTCTTAAAACCGAGTAATAAGAAAACCAACACACTTAAAAATGCCTAGTTTATCAGAAATATAGCCCATAAACCCATGAAAAGATGTTCAACATTAATCATTAAGGAAATTAAATTTAAAACCACAGTGAGAGACCACTTGACAGTCATCGGCAGGGCAAAAACATAAAATAAAAAAGACAGAAAGCAGGCAGTGCTGACTCTCGATGGGAATGCGATAGAGCCATTTGAAGCTCTCACATGTTTCTCATGGGAGTGCAATCATGCTGGAAAACAGTTTGGCAGTCTTAAAAAATGTTAAACATACCTAACATCTAACAATTCCAATGCTAGGTATTTATTTACACATGAAACATAAAAACGTCCACAAAAAGACTTACAAAAGAATGTTCATATCATTTTTATTCATAATAATCCTAAGCTGTCAACAACCCAAATGTCCAAAAATAGATGAATGGATAAACAATTGTGATATATTCATACAATGGAAGAGTGTGTGCTTGCTTAGTTGGGTCTGATTCTTTGTGACCCTATGGAATTGTAGCCCATTGGGTTCCTCTGTCCACGGGATTCCCCAGGCAAGAATACTGAAGACAATGGAATATTACTCAGCAATAAATAGGAATAAACTAACAATACTCACAGCAACCTGGGTGATTTTTTCAAATTACGTAGAGCCTACACAGATTGTACAATATCACTTATATGAAGTTTTAGAACAGGCACCACTAATCAATAGCAATAAAAATCAAATCAATAGTTTACAGAGTAGAAAGTGACAGGAATGATCTGCAAAGGTACATGGAACTTCCTAGGGAGATGGAAAAGATGCTCAATATCCTCATTGTGGTGGTGATTAAATAGATACACAGATTTTTCAGAACCCACTAAGTATACACTTAAAAATGAATGCATCTTATTGTATGTGAATTTTGTACCAATCAAGTAATTTAAAATAGATGCTGGGCTATGGGTATTAGAAATAAGAAAATCCCCTAGATGAGTGGTTCACAACCTTTACCTTGCATCAGAATCCCATGGAAGGCTTTAAAATATTTTGTTGGATTTTTACCCCAAGTTTCTGACTCAGCATGTCAGGGGTGGTGCCCTGGGAGTATGCATTTCTAACCAGTTCTCAGGTGATGCTGATGTTGCAGGTCCAGAGAGCGCAGTCTGACAACTGCCTTTGGAGGTAGACAGAACTAATTCCAAAGTTTTGACATTAGCTAGGTCAATTCAGCAAGCTACCCTTGTTGCAGTAAGATACAGAGCAATTTTGCAAGTTTATGTCCATACATATGCCTTTCAATTTAATGGGAATAACAGTATTTTGAGTAATTTCCTGGGGAAAAAAAAAAAGTGAGCTTTCTATTTGCTTTCATGTGCCCAAGGAGTCCTTAGAGATTCACAGAAATAGTTGGCAAATCCTCTGAAATTCAATACAAATTTTTGCGTGTATGCTCTTTTTTTTCTTTCTGTAGAGAAAGGGCCAAGTTTTCAGCAAAGTTTCAAGTGAATATGATCAAAAGAGATTAAGAAGAACTAAAGTAATTCTGTGAGTATCCTTTCCATTTTTAATTTTAATATACATGTGTTTTTTTCAAAGATAAACAGAAGATGAATGCTTACAAATTAATTTTTTTTATTTGTATTGAGCACTAAGAAGTTTTACATTAAGACTTGGCATAGATTTATGTAGGTCACTAACTGTGAAGAGAAGAATAAGAATTCCACACTGAATCTACTGAGAGTTTTAAGATTTTCTAGAAAGGTAATTTTTTTCAAGAAAGGTTAAAATTAAGATACTATTAATGCTATTATACCTCTAACTTTCCCCACTACTTCTGGTTCCAATGTAATTAAAACTACAAATATTAATGTAAAATTAATAACTATACTATGTGGCTTTGGGAATATATGAACAATATAGCATTTGTGGCTATAAAAGCATTTTTATTTGTGCATATAAATTCTCATGTATAGAATATGTGGGCATGGTTAGCTTTCATATTTTGCTATCATGTATAAGCATTTTAATGGAATTGCACACATAATATTAGAATATGGCACATTTCTCTGTTCATTGGCCACTACAACTCCCTTTTAAAAATATGAAAGAGGTGTATTTTCAATTTTATGCTTTATCTGACCTGTATCGTAGATATATATTTAGGGTCATTTTAGTTTCTTAAAGAAGGTACCAGAAACCTTTTGTTCCATTCAATTATTTTCATAAAATAGAAAACAACTGCAAATAACTGTAGAGCTTAACTGTCAACAGATTCACTAAATATATTTAGTATTAGTATTTCATAATAAATGTCAGAGGATTCTACAAATATGTGATCCACTGATGGTTTTGTGACTTAGAGGTACATAGAAAACAATTTGATTGCAAAATCTTATGACCACTACTCATTCTTTCATGCCTTGTTTTATGAAAAGGTCTTCATTTTTCTGCATGCTTTTCAACAGGTCATAGACTTAGATATGTCTGTAGTCTAGGTAATATATGACACTAAACTCTTTAGGAGATTCAAAAAACAAATTTTTCTCTTAACAAAACTTTTTTTCTCTCCCAATTTTAAATCCTTGTATGAAATCACCTTGCAGAATAATATTCTTTTTTCCCCTCTTCTTGTCTAAGCTGTTGCTAACCGCTTTTAATTTGGGAAGTCTATCTCTGAGTTTTCTGCGCCTCACTGATTTCAGCTCAATTGTTTCTCTAGCTAGCAGAGCATTTCATTTCTCCTGAAGGTCACCACAGGCTGCCAAGGCTTTGAAAATATACCATCTTTTCATTCATGCTGCAATCTAACCCTGCAGTGCCATTAAGAGAAATGGAAGCAGGCATGTGACTTTTTCTATCAATAAGCATTGAATTTATTATTATATAAAGTGAATCAGGCCATCAGAGAACAAGAGTCTTCCATAATTCCACCTTTTCTCAAGATGACAGAAATTATTTTTTTGTATTTTAGTAGTTTGCCTATGTACATATAATTGTTGGTATAAATTATACCATAATATTATCTGCTTTTGGAAGTAACTCTTCCAACCATGTCACTACCAGTTGCAATAAACCAATGATGCAAGAAGCAGTCCCATTCTAAGGACACTCATAAAACGAACACACATTGGCCATCTGTTGGAGAAGGGATGGCATTAAATGTAATGTGGGCCTGGAACACATCCAGTATTGTTTATTTTGTCACATATCAGATGAGTACTGAAATCAAACTGATGATTTTTTAATTCCAAGGGGATGAAAAATAGAGAGCAGAGGAGGGAGAAGATTCCAGATACATCCCAAAGTATTAAAGTGACAACTTGATTCAAAAAAAAAAAGAAAAAAACTAATAAAGGCAGGTGATCTCAGAGGAAGAATAATCCACATTATACATGCCAAATACATATATTATTGGGCCAACGGAAATTCTCCATAAATATTACTTGAGTGTTCTGTAGTTAAGGCTGCTAGAAAAAAAATAAAGTTTCCTAGATGAGCCAGTTCACTGAATTATCAGCACAAATTTTTCTTTCTAGCATTTAAAGATAATAAATTTTTTCAATACTTTAGGTAAGATAAAATGTTTTTAGATTATCTTATATGTTCATGTTTTATTTTAGACTATAAGAAAGAGATGATACTGTGATAGAGTTGTTGGGGTTTTTGTTGTTTTTTTAAGTTCTAAGGCAATTAAATTGTTGCATAGCAATTATATTAGCTACTTTGGGAAGTAAAACCCAATTTTCCTATAAATGCAAATTATTCTAGTGTGTTTTAATGGGAAACTCACTGAAGTTTGATTCAAAAAGCTGACTTAATATCTGAAATTTTCTAATTATTAGTGAGATGACTTTGTGCAAGTAATTTTCCTGAATCTCAGTTTCTTTAAAATGTAAGAATGTCAAATGGGGAATTTATGTCCAAATATCTATGTAAAAGCTAAGATATCATGAGACTGTAAATAATCTTTTTCCCGTTTTTGTAAACTCTAGAGGTCCATCTTGGGGCAAATGCGCTTAGGATTTGTCACGTTCTCTTGTAGAAGTACCCTCTCCTCCCCCAGGTGAACTTCTCTTCCTGTATTACTCACAAGGGCAACCTTCAACACACTTAAGTACTCAGAAGCATGCAGTCTACCTTAAGAATGAAAGTGCTAACAGAAACGCAAAGGAATTCTGTAACAGTCATAAAATCACAATAAGAAAAATATTCTTTCTTTAGGTTTTGGGCATTATCTACAGATATGATATATGGACTTGTATATTACCATGTTAATTATTCCAGTTTTAATGGGAAAGATGTCATGCATCCATCTGTTCATTTAACAGATATTCATTGAGTACCTCTAGTGATAGACTGGGCATCTACTTAGCTGGGAACAAAACGTACATGGGGCCTGTTCTCAGAGAGCTGGTTTAAACTGGGGGATGACACCAACACAGGCAAAGTATTCACTGATTGCCCTCAGAGCTATGAAGGAGCTGCGGAATAATGACAGTGACTGGGGGAGGGCTGAAGCATGGGGGAAAGGGGCTGACTTTAGATAGAGTGGCTAGTGATCTGAATCCCATATCGTCAAAACATATTAAAACACACACATACACCAAAAAGGTGTTTTCAGGAAATCAGATGTCCTTATTAATGTCACTGTTAATGCACATACTCGAATTAGAATACTTTATTAGATAAAGTGAGTTTTTCTGAACTGTCAGCTCTTACACATATAATTGGAGAGAGTTAAGCCCACTGCCGTGCAAGCAGATGCCATCCAAGCTCCCCTACCCTGACCTGCCAAGGCTCATTAATCTCCAACATTTAGCAGCTCACCATTCATAGCTCCCCATCCAGGGGAGTGAACTACATGCTGTCCACTTCATGGTTGGCCCATAATACAAGGTGAACAATTAGGAAAACCGCATGGTCTATACTAGTCAAAAGCATACTATATATTTTCCCCAAAATCCCTTAACAATGCTATAACTCAACTATCTCTTCCTCACTGATCTCTTCCTCATCACTGGATTGGTCAAATTTTTATTTTTCCTCCATCTCTCACCTATTCCCAGGGATCTCTCACACTCCTTAAACAGATTTTAAAGAAATAATTGATAATAAAAAACTAGCCTGGGCAAAATCACAACAGTAAAATACAGTCATAGATTCAGCCCACTGAGGCTCTGCACACCATTATCCCCTGTTTCTATATTCAAATTAATTCTCTTGAATTGTTTTTCCTGTAGCTTTTATATCACTAACTGAATCCTATTCCATTTCCCTCCGGTAGGTTATACCCTAAGCTTAGAGCATTCAGCATCTTGGCTACAAATAAGAGCTCTGGCATCAGCAGCCCTGAGTTCAAATGCCCACTTGACCTTTTATTACTTGTGGGACCCCAAGCAAGTAAATGAACCACTTGGGGAAATAGAAGCACTTACCTCATCAAGTTGCTATGGGGAATAACTATTATGTAAATCATTCAGCACCATGCTTGGACCCAGCAAGTGCTCAATACCTATTAGCTCTTACAAATCCACAATCTTTTCCCAAGAATGGCTAAAACATCACTTTTATCAGGTCCTATCAGCCCAAGGAAAAATAATATTTAGGTATTTCCTATCACCTTGGCAGGCTTTTGTTTTGGTTTGCTATAATTGTTTGCAGGAAAAAAAAAAAAAAACTAAACCAATAACCATCCCCAGTATATATTTTAAATATGCATCTAACTTCATGTTTATGTGGATTCTTTTAAATGTGATACTTGTATATCTCTGAAGACGTTATATACTCCAAGCTCACAGAGAAACTGAGAACTCAATCTGTTTAATTTTCTTAAACTTAATATGTTTCTTTAGGATTATTTAATTTGCATGCGCCATTACGCAACACTTATGATTTAGATCAATTCTTCTCCTTTGGGTTCAAAAACATTACTGCTGGGAGTGATTCCACAGACAAATATAGCTTAAGAGGATGATCTGTACCTTCAAGTTTTCTCTAAATTTGATTCATATGTAGTATAGCCTCTGGTCACCAGCTGTCACTGCTGTTTCAAAACCTATCCATAGTTATGACCATGTTGATGTTTTGTGAAGGCCACTTCAAAAGACTTAGTTAAAAAACAACATCATTTTCTCATTTTTTATTCTATTTTTTTCTCTTTTGGTACTCTGAATATAATATGGGAAAGCTTACTGTTATTTTCTGGAGAATGTACATCTTGCTTTTATACTTAAAATTATGTTAAAAATCATCTCATATTTTAAATTTTATTTCATTTTTTCTTTTGATTGACTAGTATTTCATTTTATAGGTACCACTTAATTTATTTCATCAGTTTTTGTTGAGGATTTAAGTTTTTCTCAATCTTTTGCTACTATGAATAATATTGCAATAAAAATACTTCAATTCCTTTGTGTATGTGTGTAAGTACATCTTAAGTCCCTGATTCTTTTTTTTCCCCCAATGGCTCTACTTTACCTTATCTCAATCAAGTTTACAGTCTGTCTCCCTCACCCTTCTTCATAATAATAGATACCACATCAAATTCAACCAATTATTGCATCCAATCTTTTACCAGAGAGGAAGTAATGGTAATGGTGATAATAATAATAATAATAATAATTAATAGAACTTGTTCTTAAATACACATAAGGCAGTACCTAGAAAAACATAAAGACTGGTGGTGATGGGATGGTACTTTTTAGGAGACTGCATTGTTCATAGGATTTTACATGCATTATCTTTAATTCTCACAATTACGTTTTATTGTGCCCATTTTTCAGATAAGGAGATTGAGGTTCTGGTCAAATTTAGAATTTGATCAAAGTTATAAAGTACACAGGCCAGGCTATGTACCTGGATTCTCTGATCCTAAAACCCCTATTCTGCTCTCAACTCTATAATATCTCTCTAATGCATTACAGTAGATGTAGTGCTGACTCCTAGCATCTCTGGAATCCTTCTGAATCTACTCAGGGTTGACTACTATTTCACTAGTTCAGGTAGAGTACTGAAATAGCCTTCTATGAAGTTTTCTTTCCTTCTGTCATTTCCCTCAAGTTTCTCCTGCTCACCACTCTCTGATAACCTCATTCCAGTACTAATTCAATTACATGATAAGCTTTCTCTTTCAATCTAGTATTCAACTTCCTCACCATCTGGACCTATTTGCATTTCCCACACTGACATCTCTACTGTTTTGGTCACAATCTTAGGATGGAGGGACTCTCTATGAAGGTATATGCAAAATGAGGAAGGAGGCAGGGAGGTGTTGATTGGGTAAAGCTCCCAGCTCCTTATCCTTACCTTAAACACAGTAGTTTTACTTTTATCTGCTTTAAGTATGAGCAGTGCAGTGCTAAGTCCCTTCAGTCTTGCCCAACTCTTTGTGACCCTACGGACTGTAGCCTGCCTGTCCTCTGTCCTAATCCTCTGTCCTTGGGATTATCCAGGCAAGAATACTGGAGTGGGTTGCCATGCCCTTCTCAAGGGAATCTTCCCAACCCAGGGATCGAACCCATGGGGCAGGGCATATAATATTTTATTTGGGGGGAAAAAAAAAACAACTCATAACATTCTAAAAACAAAAATAAGAAACCATGAATACTGTAGAAATATTAGGCCCATAGGACAGGAGGGTTTTTGTCTCTTATTCACTACAGTGTTGTCAGCACTTAGAATGGTAGAAAGCACTAGAAAACAATAAATATTTGTTGAAAGAATAAATAGATGAATGGATTTAATTAATTTTGGTTTCACTGGTGTTTTAACTGAAACTTCAGTTAGTCAACAGCTTGCTGTAAGATACTTCTTTTTTTCCCACATGTGGAACCCACCACTCCCACCCAGGAGCACTGTGAAGATTGAAAATGTAAAGTATGCAGCACAATAACTGAAACATTCTAATCTTCGGGTTTATTGATCTTTCTATATCGAAAATTATTTGTTGTTTCATAAATCTAACTCCACCTGCAATTTCTTGTTCTCTTGTCCTTTAAAATTTTTCCTCATCAGAGCCACTAATGGCTTTTCCCAGAGTCTTTCTCAATCAACCCAGAATCTGACTATTTATCTGATTGGCATTTGTCTGTTTCCCATGGTAATGCAAGGTGGAGAAAAATAAGGCTAGTCTGGTATTTTTGGTCACTAAATAATTTAATAATGTGTTGACTTGATAGAACAGTCATTCAGATTAATTATTAAAATCAGACTTAGAACAAACAGAAAAGCACCTTTTTTCTTATATTCAGTATGGAGTTTACTTTTCCCTATGCTATTTAGATTAGTATAACTTTTTTCATTTATACAATACTTGGTATTAATAGTATACAGAGTTTTCCCTGGTAGCATGTTCAATTCTGGTTAGCAGTATTAACTACAAGTAATAGAATTGTGAGCTATTTCAAGATTTCTGTCCCCAAAGTCAGTGAAGGAAAGCACTCTACGCCTGCAAATATTACTTCCCATGCAACTGAAAAATAGAAGTGTTCTTAAAGGAGCAACATAATGCGTCTTTGGGAATGTGTATATATTTCAATTTGTTTTATCTTAACCCAGAAAATGAATAAATCTACGGTAGTCAACTGGCTTCAGAGCAACTTAACCTTAACATTAAGAGCATGCTAAAAATACTGTCTGCACAACCTTCCCTAATCAAGTTTGAAAGAGACAGATGGGCCTGCTTTTCCCTTGCACTGTGTTTATAGTTACAATCTACATTTGCTCACATAACACATTAAAAAAAATCAGCTGCAGACTGACATCAGAGAAAGTGATCCCAAATTCTAAATATATACTCTAAATTCAAAAAGGCAGCAGTGCGGTGTGTAAATTCCCTTTTGATAATGACAAAAATCCATTTTAACAAAAGTAATAAATGTGAAGAAACCTACTTGTGAAGGACAAGAATTCTGGAGGTCATCTCTGTAGAAGCCGCTAAAACAGCCCTTGAGAAAATCCCTTGCAGGGTACTCCTGCCCTACCATCTATACTTCCCAACTCTGAAGGTTTCTCTGACTAGAAAGATTAGCTACACCACCATTTTGAGATACAATGAGCATTCATATGTGATATCATAGACATTATTAAACTTCCCAAATACTTGCTGCTCCTCTCTGGGAGAGAACTATATTTTCTTGCTTCAGTGGTGTCAGACTTGGCCATAGGAACACGGTTTCATTAATAAAATAGATACAGGTGACTTGTGTCACTTCCAGAGAGAAATTTTTCCAGCTAGTATGCCTTCCACAGTGATGTCTTTTCTCTGTACCTTCAGATCAGCAACATTCCCCAAAGATGCTGCTATGCATCTCCTTGGGGCAGAGCCCTCCAAAGTGCAAAGGCCACGTGGCGGGAGGCAGACCTGAGTCTTTGAGGTGTGAAACCATTGAGATGGGGTCTTTAGCACAACCTAGCCCATTCCTAACACACTTGATAAGAAGTCATACACTAGAATGAAGGGAAACTCTTTTACCTAGAAGGCACAAAATAATAAATCAGGATTGTTATGGCATTAGAGAAAAATAACATATGTAAACAACCTGATATATATTTAATGATATGTAAAATTATCAAGGCATTAAGGACTCGTGTATGGATGACTATTAAACCTGTGCAGGGAGATACATGTAAAATCATTAATCTGTTGCTGAATATCAATAGTACAGTATAACAAATTTTATGACTGGTAGCAGGAGTTATGAATTTATGGAATCAGAAAGTTAGGAGTTCAGTTCCCATCTTCACCTCTTCCTAACTTTTCAGCTTTGAGCAATTTAACTTAAGTTGCAATTCTTCATCTACAAAAGTTGAATATGGAACCAACCTCATCAGGTTATTATGAAAATAACACAGTGCATGTTAGGGTCTAATACAGTATGTGGCATTCAGGGACTCTGTCAATGCAAATCTTATTATTTCTATATACTTAACTTACACAATTCCTTCTCAATGAATGGCTAGCTAAAGTACACAAAGTTATCCAAGGGTATAAAGCTACGGTGCCTGGAGTCGGTTAGGGAGTACTGGTTTCAGACTTTGGGATCCTAAATTGGGACAAGGTTTTCTGAAGAAAAAGATAGTTTTAACTTTAGGACCAAAGAAATCTATAAGGTTGTTTTTAAGGGATGCTGAGTCAGAAAGTAAAGGTTAACAAAGATCCTGAGAAGTCTCCAGCAGGAACACTTAAGGTGGGGAGGTCACAGAGAGGGTGGAGGCAGAACTAACCTATTGGTGTCTAGTCTTACCTCCTGAGAGTGTGAGATGCAAGGGAGGAAAAAAGGAAGGAATCTGTATGAGATAAACACAATCTAACAGAAGAGTTACTCTGCACTGCTGTAGCCATTATTGCACATCAAAGGTAACTGCTCGAAAATGCTTCCCTATTCTCACTCCCTTTTAGGCAACAGGGCTGCCACCTCTCATGGGCACCAAAAAAACCTGGGAAGTTTCTAAGATTCTGCATCATATGAAGAGAGTTACACCTGTGTTCCCTTGAATATCTTCTGAAAACTCATTTCTAACTTGGCCCTGGAGGGACTAGTGGTTTCTGACATGGGCAGGTTTATGGTTTCAGCTCATCACTTTTATTCATCATTTATACATGGCTTTTGACATTCAATCACTGCACAATGGAACAAAATTCTTGGACCTAAACATTTTGATGCAACATTAGTTTGATGGCTTTGACTCCAAATTTTAAAAAATGGAGTCAAATTCCCCCCAAATTATTTAATCATTGTGTAAGCTAGGATTTATTCTCTTGAGTTTTTTGCAGATATTTGCCATTAAAATAAATTCTCTTAAAAATAACAGGGTATTTTCATTGTAAACTACATCTTTGTGCACTTTAGGTGTTGTTAGTTACTGACTTGTTTTTATGTGCTTTGCTTTCTCCAACCAGGATGCATGAAGTCTATCAGTAACCTCTTCATACAGTGATGATCTGAAAGAAGACTTTTAGCCAACAAAGTCAAGCACATTCAGATGAACCAGGATGGGGACTGCAGACTCTAGCAAACCCCCATTATAGCTTCCTTTCACTTACACCAGTCTGTGGAATCGCCACTCTTATGCTTTCTAGTGATTCCAATTGCTGATAACATGTCTCACTCAACTTAAGGGACCTTATAGCATAAGACTACTTTAGTCATAGGGCTAGTCAGTGAAATACAGTCAAACTAGGAAATGATATTTATACATGCAGAAGATGTTTATACTCAGTTCCAGGCTAATAATTTGAGGAAGAAACATTTAAACAAAGATTTTTTAAAAACTCTTGGGATGGCCTTACAGTAGGAAATGAACCATGACTATTTTGGCCTAATCTCCCACTTTCTGAACAAGCTGAGTGCTAGGTTTAGCCTTTGCAGATGATTTATGCTTTCTCTGTAGTAGGAATTCCTCTGTATTTAGCTTAGGGTAGAGACCTAAGAGGTTTCTACAGGTCAGCTTGGTGGGGTTAGTTATCTAGGCATAATTGATCAAGGGTTAAAATGAGAATGTATTTAAACCACAAAGTGGCCTAGGCTTTATGGCAAAGGCCGCTCCAGTTTAAAAGTGTGCATTACAGACAAATGTTAATAAAAATTAGGTAACTGGTTCAAAAATATGGTGGGATAGAAACATGAAAGTGTTGTTCCTTTGTTAATGTAAGTTGAACTGGGGGATAGTTTCATTAAACATTTGTACAGAAGGAAGGCAGAGTCTAGATATAGCTCTTGTGTATGTGAAACACATGTATAGATGAACAGAGGTGTCTCAAGGAGTTTTGCTACATCCTAAGATTCAACTTATTATTTTTGACTGCAAAGTAGTGTTTCTTTGACCTAATGTTAAGGCATGTTTCAAAACAAAAAGAAAACAAAAGAAAAAGAAAAAAAAAAAAAAACCAAACCAACTCAGCTTTTTGTAAGTATATGTGGCCCCTGTAAGTTTTGCTTGAATTATTTTCCATTTAGAGCTTCTAGACTGAGTTCAAGGTTTACTTCCTCCTGGAAGTACTTTCTTATTCCTTTCCCTCCCAATTCTCTTCTCTGTTTCTCTACTCTTCTTTAATAATCCATAGAACTATGATTTCATTCAACAAGTATTTATTGAGCACTTACTTATATATGCCAGGTAATATTTTAGCATACATAGGGTATATCAGTAAACAAAAATTCTTGCTTTCTGTAGATTTCACATTCTAGTGGTGTGAGGTGAGAAGTGAAAACAAATGAATCCTTTATTTAATTGTAATGCAAAAATTTACTTTCTCACCTGACTCTTTGAAGCCAGAGGACTGTGTTTTGTTCATCTCTGTATACACAGTAGGAGTTCAACAAGTATTTATCTAAGGACTGAAAATGGAATTCTGAGCAATGACAATATTGAGTCAAAGACATTCTTAAAAGAGAATATTTGAGCCTTTATTCCTCAGTACTAATTTATGAACTAGCACAGTAATTAGAGCAGTTGCGTGGCAGAGTTTCCAATTTTATAGATCTAATTTTGGAGAGTTTTATAGCTGAAACATTGAGTTGTCAAACATATCCAATTTCAATGATCACAATACTTCTTTTTAGTCAGTGTCCTTGAATCCTACAAAATGTTTCCAGTGAACAATTGTCTATTCTTGGTTGGTTTCTAAAGCACAAAATAAAAATAAAACTCTATTCTTAACAGAATTTAAATATTAATATATTATAAGACTCAGTAGGATTTTAAATTTAGTGAAGCTTTATATTTTAATAATCAAAATAACTCAAATGGTCTTATCTGAACAATTGCTTAGATATTTATATTTAGTATCCATACGAATGCTGTTTCTTAGAATTTACTTTTTGTAAAATCTCCCTGAAATACAGATAAGCTCCTGAATGTTTTTCCTCAACTCCCTTGTTAGAATGACCGGTGTTTGAGAATGAAGATGGTATACTGCCTAGTTTGAGGTCGTGAACATAGCTGAAGGTCATATTATACTTGTAGATAAGGATGAGTACCAAACTAGTGGGTTGGTCACATCCTTTGTGGAATCTCTTGTTTACCTTGCTCTGGCCTGGGAAGGCCCCTTGTTCTTTAGCTTATGTCCACTAGAGGGTGAGTGGGAGAGAGGGAAAAAAAACAAAAAGCAAAAGTTTAGCAAGTCTGTTGAACAATTTCATGATGGAAAATTTTTTGAGGATCAATTTAGGATTTCTTTATTCATATTCATCTTGCTTCTTATTGCCATGGATACATAAGTTGATTTTTATGAATACAGTATTTATAAGTGGCAAGTTACAAGATGGCAGTATCTTATACTGAGTCTATTTTTACAACTAGAAAAATAAATGCTGTCCAGATAACTTAAAGCAGCACCCCGAAACCACACTAAGCTTTCCTGGTGAAAACAACTTCTAGACATGCAACATCATAATTTGTGATTCACATTTTTAGACCTCCAGTAAATATTTTTGAACTGGGTTCTATGAGTGTGAGAGAATACATTAGGTTCTTAGACTATCATTCTACTGATAATGCCTCAATAAGATTACCTGTTTATATATCTCATGTGATACCCTTAAGTAATGAAAATAGCAAACGTCATGTAAGTCAAGGACTGCTAGTTTGAGCGTTTTTCACGGCCCTTCTTAAAGTTAGCAGCAGCTCTCTGCCCTGCAGACTGATGGTGTTAGGAAGCTGGTATATGTTGCTCAAAATACTGGTCACCTTTTGTGATTCTGGAATCACACCAGAGCTGTATATAGGGTAAAGTGCAAAAAGAAAGAAGGAAAACGGAGAGGAAGGGAGGAAGGCGAGGGAGGGAGGGAGAGGGGGAGAGCAAGAGTGTCAATATAACCAGAAATTACTAATTTACATGGGTTAATTGTGTTTCTGTCTCTGACACACAAACACTTCTATAACCCCTACCCTGACTGCCCCCACAAACACACACAAACAGATACACAAAAAATGGCACACAGTTCCACACTGGGGGCCAATGTTTGGCACTGGACTACTTCTTGTTCTTTGTACAATCTGCCTGTTAGAAAAACCACTTTTATAGTTACTGTTTTTCTTTCTTTTTGCAACCAGACACTCCCACGTAGTACAAGCTCAATTCCAGCCAAATTCTGTGTGTTTTTAAATAAAGAAAACAGGTCTTCTAGTTCTGTGTTAGCAAAGTCACCTCTTTTACCGCCAGTGCTGATGCTAAACATGTAATAATACTTTATTGTCATGAGCAGGAATCTGCTTTGCTAATTAAATGCAGCTGTCAGTAATTACTACTTGTCAGTGTAATCTATTTTAGGGAGCTCTACTTTAAATGATAAAAGATGGGTCTGATATTGAGAAGGTGGGATAAGCAAGGTGACTGCCTACTTCCTCAGTTCAGGAACTCACTCTTTTATAATGAATGAGTAACTTTATTGTGAAGACATCTTAGCTAGATTATTCTGTATTTTCTGGTGCAAGAGCGAAAAACTTTGCAGTTAGTTTTTTTTTTTTAATATCTTAAATCTAAATGTCACCACCTTTGTCCCACCACCAAATACTATGACTTTCACAGAGTTAAAAATGTATCATGATGGTAATCAATAAGAAAAGCATCAACAGGGAAGTTACTATAATCTCTACCATCAAATATTGAGCTTGGTATAAATGTACCTGCTAATTCACACTAACTGGATTCAACACAGAGGAAGATCACTGTGAAAAGGTTGGCAGGGGGAGGTGGGGGTAGTCAGCATTCTTGTAAGCATTTTTTCACCGATATTCAACCGGGCTTTCTCTGGGAAATGTTTAGACTTCAGGTTAGGTCTCTGAAATTTGCAAACGAAAAAAAAATGCATGGCATTCTCTTGTAATATTCATTTATCTTAACTGATTCTAAAATGAACCTCCAACTCTTTAAAGCTCTAAGTCTGCAAGACTAAAAGCAATGTCAGGACAAGGGTAATGGCAGCCTGACTTGCTCCGTGGTATAGGTGCTGGGGCCGCCGCAGATGCTGGCATTGTGTCCGGGGTCCAAGGGGAGCAGACCTTTGGCCCTCACCTCCCCTTGCTTCCCCTTGACATTTAAAATGAATGTGGTGGCAGAGGGGCAGGGAAGCTGGGGTCTCAAGGAGTGAAGTGATGGAGTGGTGGAAGGATCAGTGGGGAAAAATACGTGCAGCAGGGAGTCTGAGGGAGGCTTGGCACACAGTGGCTTTACCCCACACAGCCTGAGAGACTTATCACACCCCTCACAGCATCCTGACTGCCTCATCCTTCTTCTCCCACCATCTGTTTTACATCCAACACTCCAATAGTCCTCATGTTGCTGGATAATTAATTATCTTGTTATAGGTCCCAACAAATTTGGCAACTACTCTTCCAAATACAGCAAATAGAATTAATAATTTGTTAATCCCAGGTGAAAAAATAAAAGCTATCCACATGGGAAAATATTAATAATAAAAAAGTAGAACTACTTAATTGTATTTTTGAAATATAGTAGGCAAAAAACACTAACTTGTATTCCTTTTCCTAGAACTCTTCTTTTGGGTAAGAGATGCAAGGTCCAGTGGAAATCGTATAAATTCTCCCTTTTCATGAGATAAATGTTAATCTCCTTTACTGAGAAAATGTGAGTTATTCCAGATAGTTCTAAGAAACCAAAATGTTAAAAATTCTGAGTGACCAGCATCTCATAGAACACATAGAATAGCCATTGAGCTCCTTAAAAAGAATCAAAGGGAAAAATAAGACAGATCTGGATAGCTGCGGGACCTCTTAAAGTTTCTGACTTTTATGGGCTCCTACAACCACAATTTCAATGCATCTTTGATAGACCGTCATGTACCAAACTTGGGTTTTCCTAGTGGCTCAAATGATAAAGAATCCACCTGCAATGCAGGAGAACCAGTTTTGATCCCAGGGTCAGGAAGATCCCTTTGAGAAGGGAATGGTAACCCACTCCGATATTCTTGCCTGGAGAATCCCATGGACACAGGGGCCTGGTGGGCTATAATCCATGGAGCGGCAAACAGTTGAACCCAATTGAAGCAACTTAGCACTCATGCCTGCATGTGCCAAACTCAGTCTTTTGAATCAGTTCAGTGATATTCCTGGATGACAGTAGGTGCTCAGTGAATAGCTGCTTGACATAGGAGTGATGACCTTGAGCTGCTGTCACGATATCATTTCTTGCTGCCCACTCCAGCTGGTTGAAGCTGCCAAGTGATACTTGGTGGCCAGTGTTTAGACAGCAGGGACAAAGAGGCACACTATCCACCTGTGGGCCGGTGATGACTGAGGTGGGGAGAACACAGACCTTGTTTCCTCATATGAGCATCCACAGGGCAACATACAAAGATCTCCAGTTCCTTTGTCTGCCCTATACGCTCTCCTACATCATGGTCCCTTTTGCCAACTTGGGTTATAAAACACACTTGCTTCTCTTCTAGAACAACAAAAAGTGTCCTTCTCCTCAGTCCTATTTTAAACACCAAAAGAGTCTTGGCACGAAGACTATGTATATGTGGATAGCTGTACTATATGTAGAGCTACCAGAATGTCTATACCAGTTTTGTGTTGGGTGAGGGATGAAGATGGGGGCCAGGCGCTGGTGGAGGTTGAGAGGAGTATGTGTATACATACATTAGGGGGCCATTAACAAATAAACAAATAATTCTATAGACTATGATCTGTACTATACACAATAAAGGATCAGGAAACTATCCCATCCTAGCTCAGGAGGGAGTGAGTAAGTTGCAAAGGAAAGGAATCCGAAAACAAGAGAAGTGGCAAAGAAGACAAGAAGTTAGACAAAGAGAGAACCCTCTTAGCAGAGGGGTGGGTGTGTGCAAATCAGGGACTTGTGAGATATCTTTGCTTCAGTTCAGTTCAGTTCAGTTGCTCAGTCGTGTCCATCTCTTTGCGATCCCATGAATTACAGCATGCCAGGCCTCCCTGTCCATCACCAACTCACAGAGTTTACTCAAACTCATGTCCATTGAGTCGCTGATACCATCCAACCATCTCACCCTCTGTCGTCCTCTTCTCCTCCTGCTTTCAATCTTTCCCAGCATCAGGGTCTTTTCAAATGAGTCACTTCTTTGCATCAGGTGGCCAAAGTACTGGAGCTTCAGCATCAGTCCTTCCAATGAATATTCAGGACTGATTTCCTCCTGGATGGACTGGCTGGATCTCCTTGCAGTCCAAGGGATTCTCAAGAGTCTTCTCCAACACCACAGTTCAGAAGTATCAATTCTTCAGCGCTCAGCTTTCTTTATAGTCCAATTCTCACAGCCATACATGACTAATGGAAAAACCATAGCTTTGACTAGATGGACGTTTGTTGGCAAAGTAATGTCTCTGCTTTTTAATATGCTGTCTAGGTTGATCATAACTTTTCTTCCAAGGAACATGTGTCTTTTAATTTCATGGCTGCAGTCACCATCTGCAGTGATTTTGGAGCCCCCCCCAAAAAAATAAGTCTCTCACTGTTTCCATTGTTTTCCCCATCTATTTGCCATAAAGTGGTGGAACCAGATGCCATGATCTTAGTTTTCTGAATGTTGAGCTTTAAGCCAACTTTTTCCACTCTCCTATTTCACTTTCATCAAGAGGCTCTTTAGTTCTTCTTTGCTTTCTGCCATAAGGGTGGTATCATCTGCATATGTGAGGTCATTGATGTTTCTCCCGGCAATCTTGATTCCAGCTTGTGCTTCATCCAGCCCAGCATTTCTCATAATGTACTTTGCATATAAGCTAAATAAGCAGGGTGACAATATACAGCCTTGATGTACTCCTTTCCCAATTTGGAACCAGTCTGTTGCTCCATGTCCACTTCTAACTGTTGCTTCCTGACCTGCATACAGGTTTCTCAAGAGGCAGGTCAGGTGGTCTGGTATGCCCATCTCTTTCAGAATTTTCTAGAGCTTGTTGTCCACACAGTCAAAGGCTTTGGCATAGTCAATAAAGGAGAAGTAGATGTTTTTCTGGAACTCTCTTGCTTTTTCAGTGATCCAGCAGATGTTGGCAATTAAATCCAGCTTGAACATCTGGAAGTTCATGGTTCATATATTGTTGAAGACTGGCTTGGAGAATTTTGAGGATTACTTTACTAGCGTGTGAGATGAGTGCAACTGTGCGGTAGTTTGAGCATTCTTTGGCATTGCCTTTCTTTGGGATGGGAATGAAAACTGACCTTTTCCAGTCCTGTGGCCACTGCTGAGTTTTCCAAATTTGCTGGCATATTGAGTGCAGCACTTTCACAGCATCATCTGTGCCTGAAGAACTATGGATAGAAGTTCCTGACATTGTACAGGAGGCAGGTATCAAGACCATCCTAAAGTAAAAGAAATGCAAAAGTGCAAAATGGCTGTCTGAGGAGGCCTTACAAATAGCTGTGAAAAGAAGAGAAGCTAAAGGCAAAGGAGAAAAGCAAAGATATATACATTTGAATGCAGAGTTCCAAAGAATAGCAAGGAGAGATAAGAAAGGCTTCCTCAGTGACCAATTCAAAGAAACAGAGGAAAACAATAGAATGGGAAGACTAGAGATCTCTTCAAGGAAATTAGAGATACCAAGGGAATATTTCATGCAAAGATGGGCACAATAAAGGACAGAAATAGTATGGACCTAACAGAAGCAGAAGATATTAAGAAGAGGTGGCAAGAATACACAGAAAAACTACACAGAAAAGATCTTCATGAGGATGGCACAATCACTCACTTGGAGCCAGACATCTTGGAATGCAAAGCCAAGTGGGTCTTCGGAAGCATCACTACAAACAAAGTTAGTGGAGGTAATAGAATTCCAGTTGAGCTATTTCAAATCCTAAAAGATTCTTTGCTCAGAATTGTTCAATTGTAGAGACACAGCAAGTGATAGGCAGAGAAGGAAATGGCAACCCACTCCAGTGTTCTTGCCTGGAGAATCCCAGGGATGGTGGAGCCTGGTGGGCTGCCATCTATGGGGTCACACAGAGTCGGACACGACTGAAGCAACTTAGCAGCAGCAGCAGCAGCAAGTGATAGGAGATGAGTCCCAGGCTGGGCCACTGAAACAGTAAGGGGTCTGAAGTTTGAGCTAGCCTGAACTTTAATCCTGCTGACAAAGGATGCTACAGCCTGTAAAGCAGGGGAATTACATCATTAGGTTTGCATTCAGAAAAGAATTTTAGAAGCACTGAGGAAGCACTTATAAAGCTAATAAGGAAGCTAGTAATTCAGGTGAGAAATTCTTATGGCCTCAACTAAAGCAGTAGAATTGGGGCTGGTAGGTAGGTAGATGTTCAAAAGGCAAGACTGTTATGTCTAGGTGACAGACTAGAGGAAGAAAAGGAAAAATACAAGATGATCCCAAGTTACCCGTGCTGCTACTGTGATTCTTTTCTGTTTTTTTTTTTTTTTTTCACTTTTCTTGGGTATCTGGACAGATAACACTGCCAGTACAGAAGAGCAAAATAATGTTAAGTATTCAAGAAGAGGTAACACTTAAGAATGTAATGGTGTATGAAAATCCTTGAACTCTTGATCTTAACTGTTGGTAAGTACAGAGCTGTGTGTCTGTTATTCAAAGGATGCAAGTATTTGCAGAATTCAGAAACTCCAAAACTAAATGCTGCCAAGGAACCTTTGACTGTCTAGTCGTCCATTTCAGAGTATATAATGTATGAGAATAAGATAAATACCTGATTAAGAAAAGTAATTCTGTCTGTAGACAGTCAAGCAATAATTATAGCTAATATTTGTTAAAACATTATGGTGTGCCAGATCAGGACAACAGGCAATAATGTCCTTCCTTTTAAAGAGTCATATCAGGTTACATGGGTACTGCATATGCAGGCCAGATTTGGGAGCGGAGGATTGTAACTGTACCTGAATAAACATAAAATGAAGATAACCACTCCCACTGGTTACCGAGGCATCCGCTGGCCTTTCACGCCCTCAACAGCTCCCTTATCCACCCTGTTTTCTGCCTCTGCCTTCCTCCTTCTATCCTTTCTTCTGTGGATTCCTCAGTGGTCTGCTCTCCAGGTTCTGAATGCCTGAAGGGAGAATCTCTGAGTCTATCCCATTAAACCAAGTGCCAAGTACCATGGAGAAAAAGGGGACAATCCCTGCCCCTTGAGAGGCACTCAGTCAGGGGGCCCATGAAACAGTCCTCAGGACTTTTCCAGCTACTCTAAGGAAGGCGTAATCCTTCAGGAACCCCAGAGCTCCCTGTGGTGAGCCTTCTGCTTCTCCAAGCTTCCCAGGGCTCTTTGGTCCCATTGTATCTCATGCAGCTCAGAAAGAAGTGAGGTAGTTAAGAAGTTCAGGTCACAGGCAGCTGACTCACCAGCTGCAAAAATTCTACTAGCATGGACCACTGCACGGGAAGCATAAATACAACTATGTAGCAGGATCTTGGCAACCAATTTAAATCTACTGAAAACAGATCCTGGAGAAGGCCATGGCACCCCACTCCAGTACTCTTGCCTGGAAAATCCCATGGACGGAGGAGCCTGGTGGGCTGCAGTCCACGGGGTCGCTAAGTCGGACATGACTGAGCGACTTCGCTTTCACTTTTCACTTTCATGCATTGGAGAAGGAAATGGCAACCCACTCCAGTGTTCTTGCCTGGAGAATCCCAGGGACGGGGGAGCCTGGTGGGCTGCCGTCTACGGGGTCGCACCGAGTCAGACATGACTGAAGTGACTTAGCAGCAGCAGCAACAAAACAGATCCAATAGTTCCCTAAAAAATTAATCTAGTTTCATTCTTTGCTCTCGTGTCCACTGTACATACATAGGAAAACAGTGTGATATACACATATAGGAAAATAGGGTGATAAGACAAAGTCAGGAAATTAACCTTATTGAAGATAAATCCCTCTTTTGTTGCAGGGAAAACACAAGGAAACAGGAAGGCATGGGTTTCTAGGCCCAGAAATACAGGGATGTTGTGTGGAGGCTAACTGCTACTCAGATGTCTGTTGGGGTGGCTAAGTGTGGGCTCTAGCCCAGATGGCATGGGTTTAGGTTATGGCTCCACCTCTCTAGGTAGAGGACATCTCTGGGCCTCAATTTCCTCATCTGTGAAATGGAATTACTAATGACACATATTCCATTGAATGCATTGTGGAAAAGTAATGTGTTAAGACCTGTACAAAGCTTGGTACATTGGTAAATGTCAATTAGCTATTATCATTAATTATTTCTACAGAGAAAAAGAAGTAAATAAGTATATCCATTAGGACAAAATAAATGGAGGAATAAATGGAAGCTTTATAAACTGAGGATAGCCAACTGGCTACTGGAATTAATGAGTTAAAGGAAAAAAAAAACTAGGAATAAAATTAAACTTTTAAATTGAGTTACTCAAATTTAATCATTAGAGTTAGGAAATAGTTTTCTTACTTTAATCCATGAAAATGATATAAAAGTATAAAAAAGAAAGAAATTTGTGTGCATCCTAATACTTCAACTCATAAGGTATAAACAGATAACTATAAACAGTTGCTTTTAGTAAACCTTTCGTTCTTCCTTGTCTATCATATTTGTATAAGAGGATGTATCTTCCAAAGACTTGTGTGAGCATACATAGCTGGACCTTGCAAGAAAAAAATATTGTGAAGTAGCCATCCTAAAATCTTCCTCTCCATTTCTGTGCTTTATATCCAGTAACACTTAAGTCTGAAACACTTAATTCTTCTAGTCACATCCTTTTCTCAACTATAACAGTATCCACAGAATCTATGCTTTGCAATGGAGAACAGCCTATTCAATACACACAGACACACACACACACAGAGACTGATAAACAGATAAAGTGAGAACAATGTACCCATTATGTTTAACCACCACTGATGATGTTACAGTAATTTAAAGATGATGATGATAACAGTGACATCAGTTATGACTTCCTGAATCTTCACTGTACACGTCACTATATGCTAGGCATTTTCCATATATTATCAAATCTAGATATAGAAAAATCTAGAATGCTATTTCCATAACCATATAACAGATCTGATTACTTGGAACTAGAAAGGTTAGGTAATATGTCCAAGATCCCACAGCCAACAAGCCGTGAAACAGGGATTCTAATTCAGCCAGGTCTGCCTGACTCCAGTACTGTACTTATACTGTGATAAACACCTTATTTATGTTAAGCACATTCAGAATTACTGTGATTTTTTTTTATTGACTTGATTTAGCTATGGCAAAGAGCATTACAGTGACATTTTAATATGTTTCTAAATAGTTCCCTAAACTATACTCAAATAGTAAGATTGTTAATATTTATGATAGGAGAGTTGTGCTACTCCATTAGCAGTGTAAAGATTCTATTGCTTAATGTTTATTATGCCTTATATGTCTTTTAAAAGTAAAAGATATAATTACTGGCAGTTTTCCTTTTGTCAACTTCTAAATTTAAACATTTTAATCAATTTATCATTTTACTTTCCTTTTCCACCCTCTTCCTTCATCTCAGGCCACTCAATCTTATAAAGATTGTTATTCCAGGGTCTCATAGATGGTAATGCCCTGAGGTCATCATGACAAAGAAAAAAGTCTATACAATGTTAAATCACAATCTTAAAACTATGCAATTATAAAGCTATGTAAAGTTTCTGGACTATCAACTTCTAGAAAATCCTTCATTAGTTCATGCAGTAAACATTAATTGGATGCTTACTGTATGACACATGGGTCAGAGCAGAATAAGTCTCATATCACACCTTCACATTAAACTCTGTTCCTTTGGCAAGAACCATATAAGAACACATAACACTGACCTCTATGCAAAAAGTCCACATTATAAGGATATTATGGGAAACATAAAACAGTCAGTATCACAACCTCTGAGCTATTAAAACTACTTAAATAAGGCATCAGTTCCTAAGTTACCTAATTTTAAAAAGTAGTTGAACCTAAGAAAATTATTGAGTCCATTAAAAACTGCATTAAGCTATAGCACTGCTCTAGCATTGCCCTCGTTCAGGTTATTTCTGCACTTCATGCCAATCGCCTTCCTTATGAATTCCTTAAGAAATCACTCTACCTGGAAAATCATCATAAATCTCAGTTGCTAGAATGCATTTGCTTTACAACTTAACCTGGCCCCCCTTTGGTTCCCTGTTTAAGAAAACTGAAACAAACAAACAAAGAAAAAAGCATCTGTCCAGAAGCAGCAGCACAGCACAGTGGACTGCCCGGGCCCACATACCAGCTCTGCCATTTAGTAGCTGCGGGGCTTCAGCCATCTATTTAGGCTTGCTGAGCCTCACTTTCCTCACCGGCTAAATGAGGATAATAATAATAAAAAAAATACCTGCTTTATCTACTTATTTTCCCTCTGGAGAGAGCAGGGTGGCTACCAGAATTGAGTTACATTATCAAAATTCTTTGGACAGTGTCAAGCACATACTAAAGATGATATGTTTTTTTAAATAACTTGTTCAAAAATGTTTAGTACCCTCCCAATTTTTAACATCAAGACTAGTTGAGCATTTAATAAGTATCATTCTCCAGCTAATGCTGACTTCACAAACTACTTATGCCACCAGCAGGACTCTTCCTATTGTTCAACGTTATTAGACAAGGGATTTCAAGGTGGCTCAGAGGGTAAAGCATCTGCCTGAAATGCGGGAGACCTGGGTTCAATCCCCCGGTTAGGAAGATCCCTTGTAGAAGGAAATGGCAACCCACTCCAGTACTCCTGCCTGGAAAATTCCATGGATGGAGGACCCAGGTAGGCTATAGTCCATGGGATCGCAAAGAGTAGCACACGACTGAGTAGCTTCACTTGTCACTTGTCCAGTGGTTAAGACTTCCCCTTCCAATGCAGGGGGCTGTGAGTTTGATCCCTGGTTGGGGAGCTGAGATCCCACATGCCTCCTGACCAAAACACCAAAAACTATAAAACAGAGGCAACATTGTACTAAATTAAATAAAGACTTTAAAAATGGTCCACATAAAAAAAATCTTTAAAAAAGAGTTTTTAGACAAAATGTAGATATATACCTAAATATAAATAAATACATAAATATAAAGATGTATTTTATATGTATACATTTACACATGTCTACATATATATGTGTAACTTACCTACTTCCCACACAATATCTGGGTAAAATGGCCTAAAGTCAAACAAACTCTGTAACCATCTTGTAATATTGACAGAGTTTTCTTTCATAAAACTTTTCAAGAAGAGGAAAAATAACCCATTGTACCAAATGTTAAGACATGATAATGGAACTTGCATTTGAGATTTAGAGAGGTTCATTTATCCTGCCTATACATTATATGGATCTCCAGACAGAATCTTTTACTTCTACTTTTGATAAATGTTAGCTGCTCTGAAACAGTTTTCAGTTAGATCAGTGATTTTCAAGTGCAGGTCTTAATAGTTTCCTTTAATTGCACTCCTGTTATACAGGTTAGGATAACACATGACCCGCAGAAACAAACATTTATTCCAGAGTGAGCAAAATTTGTCAACTGTTAAATTGGATTTCAGGGGGAGGAAAAAGTTACACTTGGGCTGATTTTAAAGAAATCTGTATTAATTCACAGAAAAATTACAATGCAATGTAGGATTTTTTCTCAATAGTAACAATTTAGGTCATAGTGAAATGAGTGAAATAAACCATAGGTTATTTTGGTTTTAAGGTTCCCCTCCCCAGCAGACCCTGGAGAAGGAAACAGCTACTCACTCCAGTATTCTGGCCTGGAGAATTCCACGGACTATATAGTCCATGGAGTTGCGAAGAGTTGGACAAGATTAAGCAACTGTCACTTAACTTCCCCAGCAAAAAAGGACAGAACTTGAATGAAGATAAATTTGAGGTTTGAATAATAATTTCTTTCTCTGACCTGTTCTCTCTTTTCAAACTATTCACCTGTACTTAAAACAAAAAAACCCTATAATTCCATTACCAATCAAGAACTCATTTAATTGCAATAATCTCAGAATATGAAATATTTGAATAAGTATTAAAAAGAAATTTAAAAAAATCATGCACAAATAAAATATGCAAGTGTTCATATGATTTCAATGGCATAATAGTGTTACTGCTCATACCCAGAGATTTTAGTATTGATTTTATTAAGTGTCCCTTTTACTAAGGGATTGCTATCTCATTTTAATAGGAAGTTACCTTCAGAGTTACTTCATTCATGAATGAGCATCTCTAAAATAAAAGACTACCTCATCAGACCTCCCACAAGAGTCAGAGAATTCTTCTCAACTAAAATTTCCATAACACATTTCCCTCTTTCTAACGGATCCTGAATAACCATTTTTCTTATCTGCTCTTGTACATATAATTGTACTCATAAGAGATATTACTGAGATTATAAAAATAAAAGGATGAGAAAAGGAGCATAAAATTTGTTGCATCCTCTGAATTCAGGTTTGCTTTCTCAATGCAACAGGAACATTTGCATTTACTCATAAATGAATACTAATGACATTTGCAGATCCAGCACTGCTCCATAGAAATCACACAGGGAAAGCTAGAGCCGGTGCACGGATAGTTCTATTTCTCCAAAGTATTCAGACAAAGAGTGACAGGATTAAAGTCAACATCAATTCTCTGAAGTTGAGTCATAGCTAAATGACACAGTGTGTTAAGAATAATGTTGGGATTTACAGTGAAAGCAAAGCTGGCTAGTGAACATCTTATATGACTTTTGAGTCAACAGCTCATGATTGACCACCTACTTTGGGCAAAATGCTGCTTCCTTAAGTAAGTCACTGATCTGCTGTTCTTTTTACACAGTGTAGGAGTAAACACCCTGCTTCCACTGAAAACTCTTCCGTATTATTTAAAATAACACTCAGCTCAGCTTTGTGTGTACTCCTGCGCTCAGTAAATACTTTTTGAATGAGTGAAAATTCAGTGAGTAAGAAGATTATTCATTCAAAAACATCTGCGTATGCCTGCAAGATGGTACGAACAATGATGCAAGCATAGCCAACTCTCTGTGGGCAGCACCTTCTCATAAAGAAGTAAAAGGGAGTAATTTCCACATTAAAATGTAAGCATGAGGTCTGGCTTAACCTAGAAACCATGATCCTAGTACTTCTGCAAAACTCTGAAGAGTATGCTGGTAATTTCCCATATAATCTGCTTTAGGCATCTATTTGAAAACATTACATTATTGATGATATTTCTAAATATGTTATTAATCTATTAATCCAGAAGAGAGTATTTTTAAATAACCCAAAGTAACCTAGAAGGGGCCAGAGCAGGTTTTGCCAGTTTCTTTCCCATCATTATGTTTCTTATAATGTTTTCCTCTGTCTTCAGCAGTTCACTAGTGAATGACTCCATATTCCTAAAGAAGCCTACTCTGCTGCTTAGTCACTTGGAGGTAAGTAGCATTGCTTTCATTTCTCCTTTTAAAAGCTTCACCAGGAAGAACCACTTTGGCAACTTAAAAAAAAAATCTGCTACAATATAATTGATGCCAATAAAAACATTCAAATAGTTTTGATATCCAATTTTGTAATCCCTTTCATTATTTTCAACTTTTTCTTGGAATAGAAGCTGAATATACTTGAAATAAATTGTACTGTGGAAACATTTGTCTAACGCCCTGAAACATGTCAAAACTACTGAGTAAAAAAGCTTTCAGAAGCACCAGCTTTAAATTACTTCTAGCAAATCAGTTTAGAAAAGTGCACCGTTAGAGAAAACGCCCACCCACTCTTGCTCTCACCCCCAACCCGACCCTGCTCGCTATTTATCCGACTAAGTTTACATAAATCAGAGAAGAGTTACAGTGCAATTAAATGTATTCACAAAGTAATATGATATAAAGCACTTTGCAAATATTAAACCTCTCCTTACGGGATCAATGTTTTCCATGAAGAAGCTGGTATGCGGAGAGGGAGAGGAAGGGAAGAAGAGAGAGAGAGAAAGAAAGTCAGACCCACCGGGTAAGTATTAGGGACACTGGGATCTGAGCGGCAGCTCCCTTGGGTTGGCACCCATAGAGGGAAGCCAGAGAGCAGAGTCCACCAAGGCGAAGTGATTCCGGAGTTGCGACAGGGCTTGTTTGCTGTGCACCTGGTGCCTTCAGGTAAAGGCATCCGCAGGGGGGTGGGCGCGGCTTCCCGGCTTCCCTTTGCGCAGGAGGTCGCCCAAGTCCCAGAAGCTGAAGTCTCTGCGCTCCAGTCAGTAGCCACAGCGACCTCTCGCACTTTTTAGTAACAACGGTATGACCACCCACTCCATTGCATCCACCTCCTGAACGTGTGTGTGGGTGTGCGCGCGCGCGCGCGTGTGTGTCCGGGGTGGGTGGGAAGGGCTGGGTGAACTGGGGCTGCCCTGGGGAGGGGACTGGTACTTTGGGGGGTGGGAGCCTGCGGGGCGGAGAACGCACCCCACCCGCAAGTTCGCAGAGCCTTTGCCTGCCTCCTGCTTGCCCTCTCCTCCCGCCTGGTGGCCCCGAACTCGCCCAAAGCCGTTTCGCGCTCCAAGCGACAGCCCCACAGCCACTCCAGGAAGTGACTGTGTGCGGGCCCCCAAACTCTGCTCAACGCAGTTAACGCGTGTCCTCCCTCCCTCAAAGAGAACCCAGAGCGCTGCGCCCAGCTCAAGGAGACAGACAGACTGACTGACTGACACCAGTGGCTCTCAATTTACCCCAAAAATCATCCCTGCCGTTTGCCATCTGGCACTAGTTTAACCCCAAGCCCCAGAGAACGTTTCAAAAGTCTCCCCTAGGCAGTGCCCAAGAGAACGGCGCCCCACAAAGCGCTTTGGCTGGCACCACAGCAGGTCACCCCTTGGCGACCTCACCCCTTCCCATTCCCCACTCATCTACGAACCTTCAGCCCCCCGGGGGCTCGAGCCCCTCCCTGGCGCGAGGCGGGCAGCAAGCCCTGCTCACCAAGGTCTCCGGCGGCGACGGCGCGGGCGAGAGTCCAGGGCGCGGGACCAGCGGCGAGTCGCGCCGGCCACGGGGTGTCTCCTGTAGTCCTGGTGGCAGTTGGTCCAGTAGTTTCGGACGCCCGGGGCTTTGGCTGCACGGAGAGCCAGTCTGCTTGAATGGGAGCGAGCGAGCGGGGCAGAGCGTGCGCGCGTGAGAGTAAGAGGCGGGCGGGTCCTACACGCCGGCGGCTGCGAGGTCCGGGGCGGGGAGCCGGGAAGGCGAGGAGGCGGGAGAGAAGTAGTGGAGTTTAGGGCGCGTTTCCTGCACTTCCCCGAGAGGCTGGAGCCAGGTACGACAGGGCGCGCTCCCGCGGCGCGGGCACAACAGGGGCGGCCGCGGGAGCCCGAGTCCGCGCAGTGCCAGGGCCCGCAGACGCTCTGCGGGCGGAGGTGAGCATCCTCCTCTCCCCACGCCGGCACCGGCGCGGCCCTGGACTCTGAGCGCCGAGCTGAGAGCCTCCTGCGTCCGCGGTGACAGGTCCTCGGGCAGCCTGCTTCCTCCCGATCTGCCTAAAAGAGCAACCGTCAGTGAGGCTGGGATCTTCCCTTCCCGGGTCTTGGAGCCGCCGGGGCCAAGCTGTGTGGGCGCCCGGCTCCCCGCGGCTGCTGCTGTCAGGCCGCCGCCCGGCCCCCGGCAGCTGCCTCCGGGAGACGTGCCCAGCTGTGTGAGCGCGTGTGTGTGTGTCTAAGCGAATGTCTTCCCCTCCATCACTCGGGCACGCGGGAGGGATCGGGTCCCCGGCGACCAGCTGCAGAGTGGCTGCCAGTCCACACCCTCTCGGCTCTCTCCCCACCCACCCCGCCCTTATTCCTCCTCGCCTTCTCCCTCCTCCCCTGCTCCTCCTTCAGCTGCCGCTCTCCGAGCTCCCCAAGGCCGGGAAGAAACCGCAGCGAAAAGGGCGGAGGAGAAGGGTGGGGAAGGAAGCGCAGGTGTCCTCTGCCGAGAGCTGGGCGCAAGCACGGGAGCCGCCTGCTGCAGGGAGAGGGCAGGGCCGTACGCGGAGAAGGGGGAGGAGAGGATTTACCCCGAGGCCCCAGCCCTGTAGCTGAGCCACCGCGCGTCCCGCCCAGGAGCGCGCTGGGGAGGCAGAGTGGGCGCTCAGAGCTTCCCGGCCAACTGAAGTCACAGCTTGGGGAACCCACGAAAGTGACCAGGGTGGCAGGACCCGGGGACACAGAAGTCTCTGAGGAGCTGAGACCAGTCTCTCCGGGCTTAGAGGGGCCTAGACCTGGAGCTTGGGCACACAGCTCTCCAGGGAGCTCGAGTGTAGCTCCCCGCAGGCCAGGCGGGAGAGCTGGGGGCTGTGAGGGGTCAGGCGGCTGCCGCAGCGGCCGATCGGACTGCTGTGTGCCTCCCGAGTCACAGGGGGCGATCACCGCCTAGCTGGGAAGCGGAGAGCAGGGCTCTGCCTTTTTCCCGGTTCCAAATCCCGAGCCGAGGCACGCTAGCCTTCCCAATTCGGTCAGCGTCCCTCCTTTCCCTTGCTCCCAGCAAAGCAGTGGGCAGGGAAGTCTACCTGCTGTTTACTGTGCTCTCTACCTGGCTGAAAAAAAATCCCATCTCATCCGAGACTGCTGTATTGTTTCTTTTCTAACTCCAGTCCCCTCTTTCATCATCTAGCCCCACCCAATCAAAATTTCCCAGAAAACTAGTATCTTTCTCATGGACAAAGTTTTCCCCTCTGGAGTTTCATTAAAAAGCAAACAAAAAAATATATTTTTTTTTCTCTCGAGGTAATAGGTCTCTTACTAATTTCATACTACAAACGCAGTACACAGAGAAGTCCCTTAGGCAGGGAATCACAGTGTTAGGAGGGCTGGTCACTTTTCAAGTAAGAGTCGCAGAATGCAGAATCAAGTCAACCTGGGATCCTGGAGAGAGCTAGTCCATTTAATTAGAGGTCTGTTAGAATGATCACTAGCAACAACACTAGAAAGAATTGTGGTGCTTCCTCCAGGATCCACTCTTTTTTATTATGGTAATTTCACTTAGTTAATTTAGGCAATCTGAAAATGAAAGATTGGATGCAATTCACGAGGCACAATATTTCTAGATTCTCATTGCAACTGCCACTGCGCCACCTTCCCCACACCCACTCTCTCCACTTCCCAAGGTGGTGAACTCAGATCTCAAACTGCACTTTTTCAATTTCAGGATAATACAGCTTGAAGGACAAAGCTGTTGAATTCCAGAAACAGATAACTTAAACGTAAGTAAACTTATTTACCAACTACTCAGACAAAATCATAAGCTCAGCAGCAACAGCAAAATGTATATTGTTTAATATATTGAGCAGGGGGAAAGATGGCTGTTTGCCAGATATGTGATCCATTAACCTCTTTAGCTCATTGTTGGCAACAACAGCATACAATCACATTCTTGTGTTTGAAAGACAAGCAATTGTTTTTCCCCCATCTCAAAATCACAATGGCACATTATAGTTTAAAAGAAACCTCAAACAATAAAAGTAATAAGAAAGGAAGAAACACAGTTTGCTTTTTTCTGAACAAATGTTGCTGTTCTGTTTTTCTTGAAGGGAAAAATGCTGATAAGCAATAAAGTCCACAAAGGCATGACAATAGATTTTGAAGAATGCATCGCTCCATCTATCAGTCTTTTCAGTTAGTCAACTTTATTTCAAATGTTTATTTAAATTATCTTTTTATTGGTATTCATTCTTTTGTGCCAGGAAGACTGCTGAGGAGGACGATGGGGTGAGATGAATCTGGTTTCTCAGAATTCTGTCTTTCAGGTTTATGTCTGGCAGGAAAGGAACAATGAGCAGCCTGTGCTTTCTCAGCAATCCTAACTTTTCCTCAGAGAACCCTCAGCTCTGTAGCTGATGGACTAAGAGACTGTCACAGTGATTTTGCCTAGCTTGTGCAAGATCATACCTTGGGCTGCGAGCAGGTACAACCCCAGAAACTATGAAGGAAAGCTCTGGAAAAAAAATTCTACCTAGCCTCTGGTTGGAGGATTAGATCAGGGTATGTAACCTTCTCTGTGTGCTGCTCTTCAGCTCCTCAAATAATAGTAGAAACATGTTAGTCCTGTGTGAAATTAAATGAATAAAACTAAACACCAGATAAAGAGGCACAGCCAACAGATCTTTTTAAAATGCAGTTTTGAAAATGGTTGCAGATTCATTGGTTTGATTTAGTCACCAAAGCCAAATAAAGTGCACAGTAATGAAAACATTTGGCTAATTGGAGTGTTCATTTGGTGAAGATTTATTATTTTTTTTCTGAGCATCATCACACTCCCTTGTCTCATAATGATGCAACCATTAAATATTGTTCAGCTTACAGTCTCAAATGGAGGTCATCCTCTTAGAAACATATACACATTTGTCATTATTAGGGGATATTTGGTTTGTTTTCCAACTATATCTTTTATTTTTTAAATGAGCCAATCTCTGACATTTAGATTCAATTGATTATATAAACATTTATTAAAAAGGAACTCTTTGTGCCAATCACTGAAAACCAAAAGATGAATAAAAGAAGCCTCTGCTCTCATAGGCTGAATTCAGTAATAACTAGGATTATCAGGTATTTGTTGTTCAGTCACCCAGTCATGTCCAACTCTTTGTGACTCTGTGGACTGCAGCACACCAGGCCTCCCTGTCCCTCTGCTGCTACTGCTGGTAAGTTGCTTTAGACGTGTCCAACTCTGTGTGACTCCATAGATGGCAACCAACCAGGCTCCGCCATCCCTGGGATTTTCCAGGCCAGAACCCCGGAGTGGGTTGCCATTTCCTTCTTGAATGCATAAAAGTGAAACAGGAAAGTGAAGTTGATCCATCGTGTCCTATTCTTTTCCACTCCATGGACTGCAGCCTACCAGGCTCCTCCATCCATGGGGTTTTCCTGGCCAGAGTACTGGAGTGGGTTGCCACTGCCTTCTCCACCCTGTCCCTCACCATCTCACAAAGTTTGCTCAAGTTCATGTCTGTTGCATCGGTGCAGTCTTGTAACTTTTGTTGTTGTTCAGTCACTCAGTCGTGTCCAACTCTAAGACACCATGGACTGCAGCACTCCAGGCTTCCTTGTCCTTCACCATCTTCCAGGACTTGCTCAAACTCATGTCCATTGAGTCAAGGATGCCATCTAACCATTTTGTCCTCTGTCTTCCCCTTCTCCTCCTGCCTTCTATCTTTCCCAGCATCAGGGTCTTTTCCAATGAGTCTTCACATTAAGTGACCAAAGTATTGGCAAAATACTTTGTACAAAGTATTGGCCAAGGATCTTCCCATCAGGTGATGAAAATATTGGAGCTTCAGCTTTAGCATCAGTCTTTCCAATGAATATTCAGGACCAGTTTTCTTTAGAATTAACTGGTTTGATCTCCTTGCAGTCCAAGGGACTCTCAAGAGTCTTCTCAAACACCACAGTTCAAAAGCATCAATTCTTCAGCACTCAACCTTCTTTATGGTCCAACTCTCACACCCATACATGACTATTGGAAAAACCATAGCTTTGACTAGACAGACCTTGGTCTGCAAAGTAATGTCTCTGCTTTTTAATATGCTGTCTAGGTTTGTCATAGTTTTTCTTCCAATGAGCAAGCATCTTTTAATTTCATGGCTGCAATCACCATCTGCAGTGATTTTGGAGCCCAAGTAAATAAAGTCTCTCACTGTTTCCAATTTTTCTCCGTCTGTTTGTCATGAAATGATGAGACTGGATGCCATGATTTTCATTTTTTGAATGTTGAGTTTTAAGCCAGCTTTTTCACTCTTTTTTCACCTTCATCAAGAGAGTCTTTAGTTCCTCTTCACTTTCTGACATAAAGTGAAAGTGAAAGTGAAGTTGCTCAGTCTTGTCAGACTCTTTGCGACCCCATGGACTGTAGCCTACCAGGCTCCTCTGTCCATGGAATTTTCCAGGCTAGAGTACTGGAGTGGGTTGCCATTTCCTTCTCCAGGGGATCTTCTCAACCCAGGGATCGAACCTGGGTCTCCCCCATTGCAGGCAGACGCTTTACCATCTGAGCCACCAGGGAAGCCCTTCTGCCATAAAAGTGGTATCATTTGCATATCTGAGGTTACTGGTATTTCTCCCAGAAATCTTGATTCCAGCTTGTTCTTCATCCAACCTGGGATTTCTCATGCTGTACTCTGCATATAAGTTAAATAAGGTATACTTTATATCAGGTATAGGTCTGATTTAATAGGAATCCTTCCCCTTTGTAGAAATGAGCCCCTGAGCCCACATCTCCATGCTACATCACTGTATTTGAATGTCTCTTGTATGAAAATTCTGGCTTTCTATTATGTTAGGAAATGTTCAGCAGTCAGAGGCCTAAAAGTATAAGACCACACCTGATTATAAGGGAACTATATCTTATGCAAGAGATGGGTCCACAGATCTGATGTTAGAAACAATGAGAGTTTAACCCCCTCTAGGTCTAGACCAATGCTGGCTAATAGAAGTATCATGCAAAGCATAAATGTGAGCTACATGCACAATTTTAAATATTCTATAGTTCATTTACAAAGTAGAACAAAATTTAATAATATATTTTGTAAAATTTAATAATATATTTTGTTTAACCTAATATATCTGATATTATAATTTTGACACATGACCAATATATAATTATTCGTGAAATATTTTACATTTTACATTAATTTTTACACTATGATGGGAAGAATTGCTCCCATACCCTAATGGGTGAATTTAAATGAGAAGAACATTATATCTACTACTGTGGGCAGGAATCTCTTAGAAGAAACGGAGTAGCCATCATAGTCAAAAAAAGAGTCTGAAATGCAGTACTTGGATGCAATCTCAAACATGACAGAATGATCTCTGTTTGATTCCAAGGCAAACCATTCCCTATCATGGTAATCCAAGTCTATGCCCCGACCAGTAACGCTGAAGAAGCTGAAGTTGAACTGTTCTATGAAGACGTACAAGACCTTCTGAACTAACACCCCAAAAAAGATGTCCTTTTCATTAGAGGAGACTGCAGTGCAAAAGTAGGAAGTCAAGAAACACCTGGTTCAGTTCAATTCAGTTCAGTCACTCAGTTGTGTCCATCTTTTTTCAACCCCATGAATTGCAGCACGCCAGGCCTCCCTGTCCATCACCAACTCCTAGAGTCTACCCAAACCCATGTCCATTGAGTCAGTGATGCCATTCAGCCACCTCATCCTCTGTCTTCCCCTTCTTCTCCTGCCTCCAATCCTTCCCAGCATTAGGGTCTTTTCCAATAAGTCAACAATTTGCATGAGGTGGCCAAAGTACTGGAGCTTCAGCTTCAACATCAGTCCTTCCAATGAACACCCAGGACTGATCTCCTTTAGGATGGACTGGTTGGATCTCCTTGCAGTCCAAAGGACTCTCAAAAGTCTTCTCCAACACTACAGTTCAAAAGCATCAATTCTTCAGTGCTCAGCTTTCTTCACCTTCCAACTCTCACATCCATACATGACCACTGGAAAAACCATAGCTTTGACTAGACGGACCTTTGTTGGTAAAGTAATGTCTCTGCTTTTAAATATGCTATCTAGGTTGATCATAACTTTCCTTCCGAGGAATAAGTGTCTTTTAAATTCATGGCTGCATTCACCATATTCAGTGATTTTGGAGTCCAAAAAACTAAACTTTGACACTGTTTCCACTGTTTCTCAGTCTATTTCCCATTAAGAGCTGGGACCAGATACCATCATCTTAGTTTTCTTAATGTTGAGCTTTAAGCCAACTTTTTCACTCTCCTCTTTCACTTTCATCAAGAGGCTCTTTCATTCTTCTTCACTTTCTGCCACAAGGGTGGTGTCATCTGTATATCTGAGGTTATTGATATTTCTTTTGGCAATCTTGATTCTAGTTTGTGCTTCTTCCAGCCCACCATTTCTCATGATGTACTCTGCATATAAGTTAAATAAGCAGGGTGACAATATGTAGCCTTGATGTACTCCTTTTCCTATTTGGAACCAGTCTGTTGTTACATGTCTAGTTCTAACTGTTACCTCCTGAACTGCATACAGGTTTCTCAAGAGGCAGGTCAGGTGGTCTGATATTCCCATCTCTTTCAGAACTTTCCACAGTTTATTGTGATCCACACAGTCAAAGGCTTTGGCATAGTCAATAAAGCAGAAATAGATGTTTTTCTGGAACTCTCTTGCTTTTTCACCTGGACTAACAGGCAAACTTGGCCTTGGAGTACAGAATGAAGAAGGGCAAAGGCTAATGGAGTTCTGACAAGAGAACGCACTGATCATAGCAAACACTCTCTTCCAACAACACAAGAGAAGACTCTACACATGGACATCACTAGATGGTCGACTCCGAAATCAGATTGATTATATTCTTTGCAGCCAAAGATGGAGAAGCTCTATACAGTCAGCAAAAACAAGACTGGGAGCTGACTGTAGCTCAGATCATGAACTCCTTATTGCCAAATTCAGACTCAAATTGAAGAAAGTGGAGAAAACCACTAGACCATTTAGATATGACCTAAATCAAATCCCTTATGGCTATACAGTGGAAGTGAGAAATAGATTTAAAGGACTAGATCTGATAGACAGAATGCCTGATGAACTATAGATGGAGGTTTGTGACATTGTACAAGAGACAGGAATCAAGACCATCCCCAAGAAAAAGAAATGCAAAAAAAGCAAAATGGCTGTCTGAGACGGCCTTACAAATGACTATGAAAAGATGGGAAGTGAAAAGCAAAAGAGAAAAGGAAAGATATACCCATTTGAATGCAGAGTTCCAAAGCATAGCAAGGAGAGATAAGAAAGCCTTCCTCCGTGATCAATGCAAAGAAATAGAGGAAAACAATAGAATGGGAAAGACTAGAGATCTCTTCAAGAAAATTGGAGATACCAAGGGAACATTTCATGCCAAGATGGGCTCAATAAAGGGCAGAAATGGTATGGACCTAACAGAAGCAGAAGATATTAAGCAGAGGTGGCAAGAATGGACAGAAAAACTGTACAAAAAGGATATTCATGACCCAGATAATCACGATGGTGGGATCACTCACCTAGAGCCAGACATCCTGGAGTGCCAAGTCAAGTAGGCCTTAGAAAGCATCACTACAAACAAAGCTAGTGGAGGTAATGGAATTCCAGTTGAGCTATTTCAGATTTGAAGGTGAAGCTTTGAAAGTGCTGCACTCAATATGCCAGCAAATTTGGAAAACTCACCAGTGGCCACAAGACTGGAAAAGGTCAGTTTTCATTCCAATCCCAAAGAAAGGCAATGCCAAAGAATGCTCAAACTACCACACAATTGGACTCATCTCATACACTAGTAAAGTAATGCTTAAAATTCTCCAAACTAGGCTTCAGCAATATGTGAACCATGAACTTCCAGATGTTCAAGCTGGTTTTAGAGAAGGCAGAAGAACCAGAGATCAAATGGCCAACATCCGCTGGGTCATTGAAAATGTAAGATGGCTGAATGGCATCACCAACTTGATGGACATGGGTTGGGTAGACTCCGGGAGTTGGTGATGGATAGGGAGGCCTGGCCTGCTGCAGTTCATGGGCTCACAAAGAGTCAGACATGACTGAGTGACTGAAATGAACTGAACTAATTCTTAGAATCTGTAAATATGTTTCATTAGCTGGTAAAATGGACTTGGCAGATGTAATTAAATATACAGACCTTAAAATGGAGAGGTTATCCTGGATTGTCTTACGTGGGCTCAACCTAATCCCATGAGTTCTTAAAAGCAGAACATTTCCTCAGGGCCTGAGCAGAAGAGATGCAGTACAAAGAAAATTCAGAGAAATTCAAAGCCAGGGTCAGTGGGTCAAGGAGTGCAGGTGACCTTTTGGAGCTCAATGAGCTACTAGCTGCCAGCCAGAAAGGAAACAAAACAGTTGCCCTGTAACCCAAAAAAACTGAATTTAGCCAATAACCTGAGTGATCTCAGAGGCAGACATCTGTAGAACCCCTAGAGAAGAATGCAGTGCTACTGACACCTTGGTTTTGTCCTTAGGAGACTAAGTGAAGGACTCAGGTGAGCCATCTGCACTAGGGCTTCTGGATTACAGGACTGTGTGATAATAAATGGATTTTTTAAGTCATTAAATTTATTATAACTTTTATAATAGCTCATACATTTAGTGAGTCTTAAAATCTGGTGTGTATCACACACTTCCAGTCAATCAGATGCTTGATCAGTCGTTTCTGATTCTGAGATCCCGTAGACTGTAGCCTGTCAGACTCCTCTGTCCGTGGGATTTTCCTGGCAAGAACACTGGAGTGGGTTGCCATTTCCTACTCCAGGGGATCTCCCTGACTCAGGGATCAAACCTGCATCTCCTGCATTGGCAGGCATATTCTTTACTACTGTGCCACCAGGGAAGCCCCCATTGTAAGCATTCAGCTCATCTCAATTTGGCCTATTCACATCTCAAGTATTCAGTAGCCACAAGTAGCTAGTGGTGATTGTATTGTACAGTGCAACTCTACACCAACAGGAGTAAGATCTGTGGGCTACATATGTCACCATCTGGAGAGACATGTGCAAGGAAAGGAGGAAACTGGCAAAATCTCTCCCAATTCCCCATCCTTGCCCCACGTGAATGGAGTAATCTCACTCATACAGAACACAGGCCAAATCTTACAAGTCAGACTATCAGAATTCACTGCATTCTTATATTTTTGCTTTTACTACCTTGAGGCTACTAATAAAGTGTTTTGAATATTCCATCTTTGTTTCAGTTAAGTTTTGGAGCAGTCAATAGGAGAGTTGTTGCTCCCACTTGACTGAATACTTAAGGTAAAGCATCATTTAGTTTCTGTAGTATGGGGTAGGAGACAGTAGTCAAGGATAATCATGAAAGCATCATAGGAGAAGAGGAATTATGTGGATTGATTTAACAGTCCTAGGAAGGTTGTTCTTTCCTACTAGAGAAACTGTTTTCAATATCAATCTTTTGGGGCCTATATTTTATTTTTATTAAGAAAGGCAGCATGTTTTCTAATTCTAATTGCATTCCGTGTTTAGCTTTGTACAATCATCATTTATCATCTTCCTTGATAAATAAGAATATAAACTCTTACCCTATGAAATCTAGAGCAGGAACTAACCATTGTGATCTGGGACCATTTTAGGATGGTTTTGTCACACAGCTGTAGACCTGGACCATGACCATCTTTTCAAACAATGGAATGTAGACCACGAGAGAGTAGAAGTGGGGGGGTGCTCTCCAGACTGCAAGGAGCAGTGGAGGTAACATTGCAAAGACCAGAAAGTGACTGGTGAGTTGATTGGCTGATAAAAAGCTCCTTTGACTATACCAAAAATCTTTTTATAGCTAATGTTAAAGAGGGAAAGGTTAATTAGTGCTGGATCTGCTCTGTTCAACGTGGTGGTCAAGTGCATTGGAAAAGACCCTGATGCTGGGAAAGACAGGTGAATGGGGTGACAGAGGATAAGATGGTTGGATGGTATCACCGACTCAATGGACGTGAGTTTGAGCAAACTCCGGCAGATAGTGAAGGACAGGGTAACCTGGCATGTTGCCAGTTGTGGGCTTGCAAAGAGTCAGACATGACTGAGCAACTGAACAATGACAGCAAAGTGCATGTGGCCATGAAGCTGTTGAAATGTGACTGGCCTGTGAGTATAAAATACATACTGAATTTCAAAGTCTCAGTGCCAAAAACAAACAAACAAAAGCTTGTAAATATTTTATTAATACTTTTACATTAATTGTTGAAATGATAATCTTTTAGATACATAGGGTTACATAAATTATATTATTAAATTTCTTTTACCATTTAAAAAGCTTTTTAAATAGAGCTTCTAGAAGATTTTAAATTGCATATGTAGCTTGCATTTTACTTCTACTGGCCATCACTGCTGTAGACTAAGTGCTTCTCATACTTTAACGTATATATGAATCACTGAGGAATCTTGTTAAAATGCACTTTAGAAACTCCCAGGTAAACTGCTGCCATGGTTCTTGGATCACACTTTGAATATCACAGTAATGTTTTACAATTTCACCTGCAATATAGAACCAGTTAAGAATTTTTTAAAAAATCATAATTACCAGATCTCTGTACCCCAAATTAATTAAAGGGATCTCTGAAGTTGTGAGCTGAGGATAAATGATTGTTTTAGCTCTCTAGGAGGTGATTTTAATATATTGCACAATTGAGAAGCACTGTTTTAGAAGCTCTTGAATAGAGGTGAGATAATTTAAACTTTATTTTGTAGAAAATGGAGAAGTTTATATATCAAGTGCAATTAATTTGTCACTGGAAAATATTCATTTATTTATTGAGTAATTACTCTATGTAAATCATGGTGAATTATAGTCTGCTTTCTAGAAGCTTAAAAACTAGTTACAAAGATAAGATACCTACTTAAATAATGGCAAAATAACATAACATAGTTTCAGCATGACTGATACAGATATTAAGGTTTATAAGATTCCAGAAAAGGAAGAGTTAGACTGGGGTGGGATAATTAGTAAATCTTTCTGGTAGAATGGATGTATGAGAAAGACCTGATTCAGGGGTTCTCAAACTATAGAATGCATCAGAATCTTCTCAGGTAGCCAAGGCAAGACCACTATTGTCATGAAACACTGCCAATATCACCCCTGTCACATCATGAATGAATTATACAAACATTCCTGCTTCTCTGTCACAAAAACTCAAGTTCAAAGTCCCCAATGGGAGGCTGACTAGTTGAGCCCAGACCACATGCTCCAGCCTAGGCTACCAGGAGCCACTGGCTATGCACAACTTCTCACCAGCACTGCACACAAAGAACTTTTTTCAGAAGTAGGAATGCAGATGCAAGGCTGCTCAGCCTGCCTCCAAACTCCTCACCATACCCTTGTCAAAACCGGACCAAAATGAAACACTACCAAAGAACCCCCAAAATCCAGTTTAAGAAACAAAATGTCTACCACAGATAATATGATTCAAAATGTTGATATTTATGTTAGGGGAGTGGGATGGGGTCAGGGGGTGGGTGTTGCAGCTTGATTTTGGACGAAAGGCAAAGTTAATTTTAGATTTTGAGGTTTGATGTTATGGTGTTTAATCTCAAGTAGAGACGCCCATTTAGTCTGGGGAATGAGGCAAAGGCTAGAGAAGGTTGCTCAGGCATCATCTGTGTAGAGGTATAAGTAGAGAACAAATGTGAGCTTCAGGAGGCTGAATGTATAAGGGGAAACATGGACAGATTCTCTTATAATAGCCTCATACTTCTGGGGCTAAAAGGACAGTACAGAAGGGGTATTGCATTAGCTTTCAATAGGTTAATACAAACTCAGATTAGAAAAGTTAAATACGGATTTCTCTTGCAGTAGTTCTCAGAGTTTTTAATATGCTAATTTGTATTATGACACTCTGATTAGACTGCTCTTCCAAATATCATTTGACTATAGAATTTTCTTGAAAAACGAGTGGTATATTAAAGACATCTTGGGAAATAATGGGCTAGAATTATTTAGATCCAAAAAAAGACAGAAAGAGACTTAGAAAAATGTCCAAGGTAGAAACAGTAGTCCAGAATTCAGATTATTCTGACAGTTCAGATACTTATTATTTCACTGTTTCAAGAGATGGATTTAATAGTATGGAAATTAATAGCACTGAATTCTATATTACCCCATGTCTCCCAAATGCACAGTGCTTGGTAAATGGAGGCACACTAAATATTTGTTAAGTGAATCAATAAAAAGAGAATATTTAAGAAAAGTTCTTTAACTTGTCAATAAATATGGAAGTCATAAGTAACCTCCAAAACATAGTTTCAGAATATTGGTGAGGTGGGTTGGAGGAGGCATCCACCTGCCAAGGAGTTCTCTGGCAGAGATTAAAGTGTCTATGCCATCATCTCTCTCTCTCTCTTTTGGTAATATAACAAGAGTAGCCATATAATTTATCACTTGAACTAGGACACCTGAGAAAAAGAAAGGGGGAGCTATTAATAATCATGCCAGGACAATACACACAAAATAGACTTTCAGACAAACTGGGACAAATGGTCATCCTAAAAATAACTCCTGATTTTTAGTTGAACACTTGACTGTTAAAAATAGAGACTGCCTTGTCCAACCTCTCTTGTCTATATGGGTAGCAGTGTGACTAAAATGTTACTTGATCACAGTGGTTAATTTTCCCCCCAAATTTTTACAGAGGTGCCTATATCTTGACCAGTGTGGGTTCTCACTTATCAAAGAATATGGTAGAAGATGTTTTCAGAAGTTGGCATATCAGTGAAGCAAGATGGCGGCCCCCGTGGATCTGGAGTTGAAGAAGGCCTTCACAGAGCTTCAAGCCAAAGTTATTGACACTCAACAGAAGGTGAAGCTTGCAGATGTACAGATTGAACAGCTAAACAGAACGAAAAAGCATGCACATCTCACTGATACAGAGATTATGACTTTGGTAGATGAGACTAACATGTATGAAGGTGTAGGAAGAATGTTTATTCTTCAATCCAAGGAGGCAATTCATAATCAGCTGTTAGAGAAACAGAAGATAGCAGAAGAAAAAATTAAAGAATTGGAACAGAAAAAATCCTATCTGGAGTGGAGTGTGAAGGAAGCTGAGGACAATATCTGGGAGATGCTGATGGCACGAAGGGCACAGTAGGCAGCCTCTCAGGAACCTCTTCCTTCTGACCCCTGCCTATCCTGGCGAGGGGTCTGTGTAGGGAAACTGCTCTGCCTGAGGAATGTTTTATCTGGATGGTCTAGTAACCTTATGTTTTATGCATGGCCTGGAGCCCCTTTCAGATCTCATCCTTGTATGTTTTATCCTGGCTCTGCCTGCCACCCTTCTCCCCTGTGGTTGAATCATGAACTCCAGGGAAGGGAAGATAGGAGCCAGGACAGATAGAGGAGTTCTCCCAGGGCCCACTGCTGGTCATGCTGGTCAGACCAATAAAAGACATCTGTCCCCCCCCCCCAAAAAAAAGAAGTTGGCATATCAAATGTATCTTTATTGAAGTATACTTGATATACAAAGTTGTGTTGGTTTCTGGTATACAGCAAAGCGATTCCATTATATATATATATATAATATATGTAATATAATATTACATATGTTACATATTATCTGAAAAGTGCTTTTCAGATTCTTTACCATTATAGGTTACTTTTAAGTATTAAAGATAGTTTCCTGTGCTATTCAGTCAGTCATTATTTTTTATCTCTTTTATATATAGTAGAGTGTATCTGTTAATCCCATTCTCCCAATTTATCCCCTCCCCCAGCCCTCTGCCTTCCCCTTTGGTAACCATAAAACTGTTTTCTTTGTATCTTTAATGGTCTCTTTCTCCTTCTTGCTGGATGGAATCTGGTTATACTGGTTAGAGCTTTCTCGACATCTTGAATTCTGTGTTATTTTGGAGTTTTCTGTTCATGTGGTTGAACCCAATCCCAATAGATACGACCTTATACCAAAGTTGCCTAAAACTAACATAATGTGAGCCACAAATGCAAGCACATGTGTAGGATTATGTTTTCTAGTAGCCATTTTAAAATGCAAAAAGGAACAGGTGAAATTAATTTTAATAATGTATTTAAATAATATTGTGTCCAAAATATTATCTTTTCAATATGGAATCAGTATAGAAAATATTAATGGTTATGTTTATTAACATGTAAAAATGTTAATGCTTATGTTTCACATCAAATCTTAAAAATCCCATGTATGTTTTCACTTACGTGCTTATTAGCTGCTCATTCGTGTCTGACTCTTTGCAACCCCATGGGCTGTAGTCAGTCAGGCTTCTCTTATTCATAGAATTCTCCAGTTAAGAATACTGGAGCAGGTTGCCATGCTCTTCCTCCAGGGAACCTTCTCGACCCAGGGATCAAACCTGGGTCTCCCTCATTGCAGGCAGATCCTTTACCATCTGAGCCACCAGGGATAGCACATCTCAATTTAGATAAACCACATTTAAAGTGCTCAAAGCCACATGTGACCTCCATATGGGGAAACACAGTTTTATATCATGAATAATTATATTTTCCATCTTACCCTCTCCTTTTGCTTTTCTTCAATAGATGAACATAGATAAAACTCTGAATCTTCCATTACCACCACAACAAAACAATAAAACCCCGTTTCATCTCTTACTTCCCAGAAGTGGTTTCTCTATTGTGTCCTTCCCTTCACAATGCTATTCAACTGAATTTGCAATCAGGTAACTCTGTTCTTGGAATGATGACAGACTGATATCCTTCAGGATACCATTTGATAAATTGGGTCTCTGGGTGATGATCAACAGAAACAATCCATTTTTAGAATGATCCTCTAGCCAATTGAGCCTCTAACTATCAGGACTTGTTAGTATCAGGACCAAAACCCACTCTGTGTTGTCATCAGTTACCACAAGGAATTGGTTAAATACATTTTTTTTTGCAAATGATTTGAGAAAATCACTTCTAGTAAAGTCAAAGTTACCCCTCTAATGATGAGAATCTTCCCTTCTTAGAGACCTATGTTGAAAAGTAGGAGAGAAAAGAGAACTATTAGAGTTAGCCACTTGGGAATTGAACCTAAACTGGATACTCTCTGGAAGGGTTATGGATGTACACATTGACTGTCATGTGAGGGATGATGGAAAAGTGACTTCCAGCAGCTGGGCTTTATAGAGTATAGCATAGCTTCAGTTTCCCAGTGTAATATTCAAGCACCAAGAATGGTGTCAGATACAAAAGGAAAAAAAAATCATATGTCTCATAAGAAAGAAATTGTGAGATTTGAGCATTTTGAATGAGTTAAGAAGAGCCAAAGACATGAAGGTTATGGCAAATGAACTGTGATTGATTAATTTTCCACCAGGAGGGAAAACATCTTTTGACTTGATGGTGATGTACATAAAAGGTCAGTCTTTACATTCAGGAGACAGTGAGCTCACACAACATGACAGGGATCTAACAAGATAAGAAATAAAAGAGGCAGAGAGAAGGGGAAAGCAAGCAATAGATTGTATATGGAGTCCAAGTGGTGGTAACCAAGACAGAAGCGGTAGCAAAGGGGCTTCCCCTGGTGGCTCAGATGGCAAATAATCCAGCTGCAATGCAGGAGACCTGGGTTTGATCCCTGAGTTGGGAAGATCCGCTGGAGAAAGGAATGACAACCCACTCAGTATTCTTGCCTGGGGAATTCCATGGACAGAGGAGTCTGGTGGGCTACAGTCCATAGGGTTGCAGAATTGAATGCAACTGAGCAACTTTCACTTTCAGTAGCAAAGGAGGCTGACAAATGTCATCTCTTGTAGGCAATGGAAAGAGTGATGCAGTAAGGAAGTAGTCCAATGGGTGTCAGGGTGCCATGTGTACTTAAATCTTTACGCATTTAATATTTCTGGGGGGAAAAGCCTCTTATGCCAACTGTAATCATTTGTTTCTTTGTTAACTCACTTAACTGTGGTTGTCTAATCTGTACCAGAGGTTTACATTCTCCCAGTCTGGGTGCTGTCAATGACTTAGATAAAATAGGTGGATGCTGTGGATGATGCTGTCAAACTTAAGGCCTAAACCCACAGACCATTGGTCAAGAAACACAAAGTAAGGAGAAGGAGAAAGAAAAAAAAATTATCATAAATATTTTAGTTATCCAAGTCATTTATCTAGCCTCTTAACTATGCATAATCTAGCTAAGAACAAAGAAGTAAGCAAAAACACTTCTGAAAATCTAAATAGATTGTGCCAAGACCACACAGTAACCTTCATGGAATTTACTCATTGAAAACTACCCAGGCTCCGGAAGTACAGCACCGCTTTCTCTTGTCTTAACTGTGCCGGACTTCGCTACTCCAGCCCACTGGTCAGCCACTACTGTGCCATCAGGGTCAAGCAGTCAGCTTGGGTACCATTTGTCATCTTTTCCTTATGCTGTTATTAAGAATACTTTATTCATACTGCTACATAAGTCTGACAAACACAGTTGGTATTTTCTATGCTGATTGCAAACCAGAACAGCAAAATCAGGTAGGAGAAGGCACTTGCCAAAGAAGTGACAGGTATCTTTGAGGTTGGGAAAGAAATGTCATGAAAGCCCAAGAACTCCATGTCATAGTGAAAAGGGGGTGGTCCATTCCATGTCGGAGTGAGTGTATGTTGTTTGGCAGGAAGTGGCTGGACTTTGGCATAAGACAAGTCCAAGTGCAGGTTATAGCTCTTTTGCTGGTAGCTATGTGATCCTGGGCAGGGATTTGTGTTATCTGAGTCTCGGTGTTTTCATTTTTAAAATAGAAATACTAATATTACCTTCTTATTCAATTATTATGAAGGTTAAATATATAAGAAACAACAGGTTTGTGGGTCTTATCCTTTTCCTCCCTTTGCTATCAGAGATGAATAGGTTCTTGAGCTATCACTGAATTTTATAACTTCAGATGGTGCTTATTAAACTCAGGCTACATTGTGGATTGTATAACCCGTAATGCTAGGTACTGGGAAATAGAGTTACATGAAAAACAGTTCATGCCATCAAGGAACTGAGAGTTACCTGGGGTGAAAGACAGTAAAACACAAGTTAAGTGATGAATAAAGTGACTGAACACAAAGGTGCACCAATAGAATCAGGAACAAGTCATTGTTGTTATTCAGTCCCTAAGTCGTGTCTGATTCTTTGCGACTCCGGGGACTGCAGCATGCTGGGCTTCCCTGTCTTTCGCTATCTCCTGGAGTTTGCTCAAACTCATGTCCATTGAGTCCATGATGCCATCTAACCATTTCATCCTCTGTCACCCCCTTCTCCTCCTGCCCTCAGTCCTTCCCAGCATCAGGGGCTTTTCCAATGAGTCAGCTCGTCACAGCAGATGGCCAAAGTATTGGAGCTTCAGCTTCAGCATCAGTCCCTCTAATGAATATTCAGGGTTGAGTTCCTTTAGGACTGACCGGTTTGCTCTCCTCCTTGCTTTCCAAGCGACTTTCAGGAGTCTTCTCCAGCACCACTGTTCGAAAACAAGTAATTGAGGCAGTAGTGGCAGCATCGGGTGGATAACAATGATTTACTGGGGGGAGGCATCGTATATATAGTGATGATAGTCCTGAATTATTAAGGAAACAGAAATTGTGTTTAATAAACTATGTTTAAAGAAACAGGATATGAGTAATCTTGTTTTGAAAATTTTTCGTTTAAAATGATTAGAGCTAAAAAAAAATAAAAAAAATTAAAATGATTAGAGCTAAAAAAATAAATTTCCATGGTTTAGTTTGGTAGAAAACTTGTTAACTTTTAGAAGAACATCTTATCCTTTGGTCTGTCAAATAAATGAGGCATTGCTAAAATGGCAGATGAAAAAAGCAAAAGAGAGGAATATGGTAATGGAGAAAAGAGTGAGAAAGAAGCAGAAATATCATGCTGTCAGAGCTACTTCCTGAGTATCAGTCTTTTCTAAGTACGTTCTTCTTGATGTTTCATTTCTTCTTCACAGATGAACACCATCTAGTTTGCGAAACAAGTATTGTTCCTTGCTTGACAGATGACAAAGCTGAAAACGTAAGAAGCTATTTCTTGTCCTAATTCACATATTGAATAAGTCACACATTGAGAAAGACGAAGAATTCACATTCTCTGCTTGAGGCACAAAAAACGTAAAGAAGGTTACCCACATAAAAATGTACGGTTCTATAGAATTTTATTATGAAGATAAACTTTTAAAGCCAGGAAGCAAATATCCAGGAATTGATATGGGCATAGAAACATTCTACGTAGAAAATGAACACTGAGCATGATGGCTTCACTACAACTTCATGTCTTCTTTCTCTTTTCTGTCCTTCTTCCCCTCCTCCTTTTTCCAAACAGATGGAGGCAAGTGTGAGAAATACAAAAAAAGAGAAGGGAAAAGAGGGAAAAAAAGAAAACAGCGATGAAGAGAAGAGAACAGAGGAGATGAGTGTGTAGAGAAGTCTTAGTCGTGAACATATAATATGGCTCTGGTAGATTTAAAATTTAGAAAAAAGAACATATTAAAGATTTTGTTTTAAAGTTTCTCCTGAAAAAAATCAAGGTCAGAGAAGGAATAAACCTGTCAAGGAGTTTAGATGATGTCTTTGCTGAAGTGAAATGAATAGGCTGTTTAGACAGAACTGAAAGCTTTCCCTGTGGTCCCGGGGCGGGCCTCTCTCTGGCTTCAGCTCTGTGGTCTGACACTCTCTATCACTCAAGGGCATGGACTGGCTAAGCGTACCTCCTTCCCACCGAGAGTGGCTGTGAATACAACCCAGGGCCACTGCTGCTGCAGGGAGGTGAAAAGAGATGAAGTGTTGGTCATGTTCCCTAGGCATTTTCAGGACACAGATCTGCATCTGTAGAGCATAGTGATCAAGAGGTGGGCTTGATTCCAACACCAGTGTCATCCTTATTCTTGTCACCTCTTGGAATGCCACTTTCTTGTCTGCTGGGGCATAATCATAGAACGCATCTTGCTGGTGATGGTGAATATTAGAGGTGACAGTTCATGTGAAGTACTTAATACAGGGATGGTCTATAGAGACTTCGCAGTAAATATTAGCCTTTTGTAGCAAGCTGTCTTTCTCACTCTCAAAAATTAACATTGTTTTTCTTGTGTTAAGTTTTAGTGAGTTCTCCAACCTATAATTATCATTTTTTTAAAAATGAAAAATAGGCCTGAATTAAAACTTCGATTCATCATTTCCTATTGTTCAGCACAGAAATTTGCCTCCTAAAAATAAGTGACAAAAAACTGGTGGTGTTTGAAATACTTGTTTAAAAGTCTTCAGTGGCTAGGGCACTTCCTGGCTTCTTCTGTTGATTACTCCATGAATCAAGGACTGTAAATTTTTGTCATTTACATCTTCAGTTCTTTAAACAGTTTCCACAAAATTAATAATAACATAATTTTGAAAATTTATGTTTATTATAATTTTTGTATGTAGTCCCATAAATGTGAACACTTTAAACCTCATTCATTGAGAATAATGAGGGAAAATAGTGAGAAATCTGGCCTTAGGAAATATTTGGGAAGACATGGAATTATAGTAATCTCAAGGAAAGTTACTATTTTAAGCTAAGGTATAAGTGGTTTTTAATAAGTAATAACACTAAGTTTATAAAAGCTATACTTTACAGAAATCCTTGATTGTTTCATACTGCTTTGTCAGTATAAGATACTTTGGTAACATAATGAATTTAATTAGTAGAATCAAAGATAAATGACTTAAAAAAAACCTAGATTTTTCTAGATTACAAATAAGATTCTAAGAAATTCTTTGAAGAAAAATAGTATTTTTTAACCTTAATTACCTATAATTTAGCTGGTTAGCTATAAAAATGAGATTAGTAAAGTGTGAATTAATGGGGTTTTATTGGACAATACATGTTAAAGCAGCATACTCATAAAATAAACAATCTAATTATCTTTTCTTATATCATAGCTTTCAAACACCTAGGGCTTTGGTCTCATTTATCTTTAGTTGTTCATGGACAGAGTTCTATCAAGGGAATGCCAGGAGTGTAAAGCTGTTAACTCTTTCCACTGAAGCTGGAGGTCAAGAAATATCTTGTGTGAAGTCCTGATTTCCTGCATAATTTAAGAGCCTCAGGCTGCCTAAATTTAAACCCTGCTTCCCCTTTATAGGCTCTGTGACTGCTGGGAATTTACTTTAGTGAATTTGTGAAACAAAGATGGTTATGAAATTTATCTCATAGGGTTAACGAAAGATGAACATTTAACAGTGCTTGGTATACCATGAACTGTCATATATTACACTGTCACTATAGCTTACAGTGAAAGTTTACCCACCCTTAACCTCATAGCAACATCAAGTTCTAATTTAGATGATTAATTCAAATGTACTTAGACTTTGCCACAACATTTAGTTGTTTGAGTACATCTCACCCAGGAGGTGATTTTCAAAAAGTTGTTCTTTGTATAAATGCACTGTAAAAATGCATTTTAAAAACTCCTTAGAATAAAACCATCTACTAAGATTCAGTACTGTAGGGTTAGGATTTCACTTCAGAGAGCACTGGATGACTTTCACGAACTTACTTTTTGTTCTTCATTTTATGACAGCTGAAATGTCACAGGAGAGCTCTTGAATCTGCCCCTCTCTTTGCCAGCAATCTCCCTGAGCACTGGTTCAAGCCCCAAAGCCTTGGTTTCTCCTTGGTTCCTCTCCTTGACCTCATATCCCATTTCCACTCTATCACAACAACTATAGACATGGCTTCTAAAACATATCTTAACTCCATTTGTTTCTCTGCAGGATTATCATTGTCTCCCAGTCTGCCTCTATCTCTTGGCTGAACTATTGCAGTAGCTTCCTAAATGGTGTGCTTGCTTTTTACTTTTACTCATAAAATTCATTCTCCACTGACAGCCCAAGCTGATCTGGGAATCACCCATCCATCCTTGGTACTATTCGTATTTAAAATCCATTTTCCATTGAGATCCCAGGCTGATCCCGATAAAACACGTATCTAACCATGATACTTCTCTTATTAAAAACCTTCTAGGGGCTTCTCAGCATCCTTAGAATCAAATCTGGAATACAAAGCTTGACTCTGGAATACAAAGCGTTGTATGCTCTAACCACTCCCTGCCTTTCTGACCCCTTGTCGTACCCTTTCTTCATCACCCACTGTGCCTCAGACACATCGGCCTTCTTGTTTCTTGAATGTGCCAAGCTTGTCATCTTAGAACATTTTTACTAGCTGTAACCTGGCCAAGAATTCCCTTACTTCCAAACTTCACATGACTGGGTCCTTCTTGCCGTTCAGATTTCAGGCTAAATGTCACTTTTTGGGAGATGTTCTCTTCCCCCATCCAACTGAAAGCCTCTGCCTAGTCACTCTCATTTACTTCCTGCTCACTTGTCTCTGCATATTTTCAGCTTTGTTCCCACTAAAACATAAGCTTCAGCAGACAAGGGGCAACTTTTCCTTCAGTTCTTAAGTACCACGCAGTATAATTCCATGCCACACCTAGGAGAGTGTATGGACATGACTTCCTCATAAGGAAAGCAGTGTAATTAATGACTTCTTTCAGGACTACATTACATAACAATCATTTCTACACTGCCATGTGTTTTATCTCCCTTCTTTCAAATTTCTTTTTCTTGCCTCATATTGATATCTTCAGCAAAATTATCTCGTTCATTCACATAACAACCTGGGCAAATATCATTTCCTCCTTGATTTTTAAGTGAGAAAGCTGAGGCTCAGAGGCCATCCCACACATGAGTGATTGGCTGGCGATCTGAACCCAGGCCAGGTATTTCCAAAGAGGGAGGATTTTTCCTTGCCTGGAGAGAGTGTCCCAATTGTTATAGGGTCTCACATTTCCCATAGTGACCATTAGTGAACTGCTCAAATGGTTCCCAAATGTGGCTGCCCTATGTCATTTGGGAATTTTTCCTTAGACTTGCAGAATAAGAATCTGGGTTAGAGTTTAAGAATCTGTATTTTTAAGGAGCTCTCCAGATTTAGGTAACCACTGAGTTAGATTAAAAAGAATAGGTTGGGGAATTTTAAATACATGTTATTCCGAGAAGGCCTTTTAAATATCAGCTGAGATTAGTTTATCTGATAAGGTTAGCTGGGTCTGAGACATGGAAAGATGGGGATTGGAAATCTTCAAACCCTTGCTTGGGGAGGAGGGAGAGCATGTGCTATTTGTTTGGAAAAGAGCCACAAAGCATGCAATGGGGTCTGGTCTTGGGTGTGGAGGGTATAGAAGAACCTATTTTCAGTGGTTTAAGGCCCTCCAATAAAACTCAGATAACTGAGTGTTTTCAACTTTCCAAGTTTCCTGAAGTCTTTTGCATATGTCATTCAACATGTTTTTGAGCCTTTAAAAATATATTCAAAATAAATTGGCCAAGAAGGGCATTTCATAAGAGTATTAGGTCATGTAAGTCATCAGAAATAGCTTTATAAGTTTCTCCATGTTACTCCCCAAACACTGAGATGTTTGTCTTCATGATCTAATCATAATATAATGAAAGGAAACAACACATTTTAAGTGCTTTTCCTACCAGATAACATGTAGTTTTGTCGAATCTATATATGTTAGTAAAATGCTCCTCACCACGGGTCTTGTTAGCATTGAGTCCTATCTAATAGAAGAGATAAATGGCCTCTTGAGGCTTAGAAACCATGGAAAGTCACATCTGGAAGCTTTCACCTGGCTGACCTATTTGTGGAAAAGGTCAATTTAGTGCAGAAGGGTATTTAAATAATCAGTTCTGCTGGGGAGACTTGAGCAGATGTCAGGGGAGAAACCGGTTCATCCTTTCACACCCACTCACTGAACCCACGGCTTTAACTGGTCTCAGGTGGCCCTGGCCCACAGCAACTCGAAGCAGGGTTTCAGTTCCTGGCCAGAGATTGAGGTCAGGCCAAGGCAGTGAGCACTGAATCCTATCCACTGGGTGAGTGCGCCAGTGACAAGGCCCTGGCCCTTTAGGTTTTCAGAAAAGAATTCCCACAAAGATGGAAAGTAGGGAAACAAGTAAAGCATTTATTAGGAGGAAAAGGAGTGCTGTGTGTGTGGGTAGACACGCTGGCGGACTCAGAGATAGAGTCGCACCCTCATAGTTGGGAAGGTCTCCTTGACTTTGAGAATGAGGAATGTGTGGTCTTTTATCTCTGATCTAGCCAGGGCTTAGCGTCTCCAATTATCCTGCTGTTACGGAATTTCTGTCCATAGGAGATGCCCTCCATCTGCTCATCCCGGAGCCCATCCATCTCCTGCTCATAACCAAAGGACCACAATTCTGCCTTTGGTAACATTAATAGGAGGCTACTGTTATCTCTTTTTGTTACTAGTGCATATTAGAAATTCAAGTATTTCTGTATTTCCTATATTAATGCAGTATACAAATAAAGACTGAGGGCATTTCATTTTATTACCACTTGAAGTAGTATTTTAAGAGTGGTTTTTAGGCCTTCCTAGGCAGCTCAGGGAGAAGGCGATGGCACCCCATTCCAGTACTCTTGCCTGGAAAATCCCATGGACAGAGGAGCCTGGTAGGCTGCAGTCCATGGGGTCGCTAAGAGTCGGACTCGTCTGAGCAGCTTCACTTTCACTTTTCACTTTCACGCATTGGAGAAGGAAATGGCAACCCACTCCAGTGTTCTTGCCTGGAGAATCCCAGGGACAGGGGAGCCTGGTGGGCTGCTGTCTATGGGGTCGCACAGAGTCGGCACGACTGAAGCAACTCAGCAGCAGCAGCAGCAGCAGGTGACTTAGACAGTAAAGTATCTGCCTGCAATGCGGGAGACCAAGTTCAATCCCTGGGTCAGGAAGATCCCCTGGAGAAGGGAATGGAAACCCACTCCATATCCTTGCTTGAAGAATCCCAGGAACAGAGGAACCTGTCAGGCTACTGTCCATGGGATCGCAAAGAGCTGGACACGATTTAGTGACTGACACTTTCACTTTCACTTTGTTGTCTGTACAGCTATTCCAGTATTGTCTTTTATAGTTCAGTTAGCTTTATTTGTTGAACTTTCTTCAACATTTGGTTGTCATGAAAAAAAAAAAATGCCTCTTTTTTCACTCTTCCCAAATTTGAGTCAGAGACATTTCCAGGAAATCCATCTGAAAGGAGAGGCACGTTAGGGCCAGGTTATAAGGGATACAATTTTGATCTCAGTACTGTAAGTCTCCAAGAGTATTTACAATATACTTTTCTAAAATCCAAGAAGTGAGGTGTGGTCTTTTATAATATTTGGAAGTTTCAAAATGCCTATTCTGGGTGAAGGATTTGTTGGACTAGACTGAAATGCTGTTTCTTTAGCTAGACCAAGAAAGACTCCACTCAGAGTTAGTTCCTAACCTTTAATGCCCCATGAAATATATACGCTGAGCCTAAGTTTTAGTGGCTACTGTCTACTTCATCAAATGTAGATGATGATAACGTCTGAAAAATATGTTAAACTATTTAAAAAAAGAAAACTTCTTTAAAAAGCTCACTATCTTTATCTTTTAGCTTTCCTGTTTCCCAGGATGTGTGTGTGTGTGTGTGTGTGTTGATCACTCCAGGCTCCTCTGTCCATGGACTTCTCCAGGCAAGAATACTGGAGTGGGTTGCCATTCCCTTCTCCAGGAGAATCTTCCCAACTCAGGGATCGAACTCTGGTCTCCTGCATTGCAGTCAGATTCTTTACCATCTGAGCCACCTGGGAAGCCCCTTAGTAGCCAACCAGGGATCAAACCTGGCCCCTAGCAGTGGAAGTGCTGAGTTCTAACCGCTGAACCACCAAGAAATTGCCTCTATTCAATTTTAGTTTTCTTTCTTTTTTTTTTTTTATTATTGTTTTTGCCATACATTGTCATGATATCACCATGGGTTTACATATGCTTCCCCTCCGGAACCTCCCTCCCTCCTCCCTCCCCCCTGGGCTGGCGATTGATTAGACACATGACAATTAACATGCTTCAATGCCCTTCTCCCATATCATCCCACCCTTACCCTCATCCACAAAGTCCACAAGTCTATTCTATACATCTGCGTTCCTTTTGTTGTCTCCCATGTTGGGTTCTCATTACTGTCTTTCTAAATTCCATATATATGTGTTAATATACTGTATTGTTGTTTTTGCTTCTGGCTTACTTCACTCTGGATAATGGGCTCCAGTTTCATCCATCTGAGTAGAATTGCTTCAAATGAATTTTTTTTTAATGTTGAGTAATATTCCATTGTGTATATATACCACAGCTTTCTTATCCATTCGTCAGTTGATGGGCATCTAGGTTGCTTCCATGTATATATTTGAATCCTTTTAAAAGGCACCTTAGTTAAATATAAAATAATTATACATAATAATCTCAAAGATTCCCAACTTTTCTCATTTGAATGTGTAGACTATTCTGGGGATAGTGATGTTTTGCTTACAATGAAAGGGAAATTATTTCAGTATGGATTTGTCTCTTCATGAACGCGCCCGATCTCGTCTATTCAATTTTAAATGGCCTAATACTCAGATAATGCAGAGATTTGCCCTCTGGTGTTTCTGGACCCCAGATCCTCTGTCACTGATGAACCAAATTTCTAGCTTCCCTGATGAAAGCTGAGCTTTCACATCACCTCATCCTGAAGAGACAAATCCATACTGAAATAATTTCCCTTTCATTGTAAGCAAAACATCACTATCCCCAGAATAGTCTACACATTCAAATGAGAAAAGTTGGGAATCTTTGAGATTATTATGTATAATTATTTTATATTTAACTAAGGTGCCTTTTAAAAGGATTCAAATATATACTTTAGATTTTTAATAAAGATTTATGTCGAGCTTCAATATTTAGTTTAACATGTTTAAGTCTTAGTGACTCATGTCAAAACAAAATTACCCATTAGCCAAATGCCAAACAAGTTTGACATGGAGATGAATCAGATCAGGGGCATTTGGGCTCCAGACCGCAAAGTGCTGTTAAGTATTCCAGCATTTATGCATGCCTTTTCCTCACAGAGCCCCTCTCTCAGAAATTCAGACCATCAGGCTGAAGGGGAATCACATTGGAAATATGGAGAACACTCCATTTCTGTTCATTTTTCATGCTGAATTGGTAAAACAAATGGTGACAAATAAGATTTTTTTCATCCACACCAAAGTTACCATCACATTTTCAATGGCTATTTACTAGAGTGTCAAGAATACCAAGTTTAATTACACAAAAGTTGGTGGAGGCATGGACTATGAATCTAATCCAGGGAATAGAAGAGAGACTGCTGAACATCAACTTTTATGCCTACATAGGAAGTTAGAACCAACATAAATATACACATGGAACAAGATATTAGAGATTACAGAAATTATAAGGAAATTTATTTCTTCAGGTCAGTGTTGTGTTTATCTGGAAAACTTGATAGACTGAAAGAAAAACAACTACTAAACATTATTCCATCACTGAAACTCTGAATACATGTGAAATGTAAATGTTGGAAGATGTCTTTAACCTAATTTCAAGAAGTGCTTAGGCTTTGATCATGCTATTTAATAGACTGTCATTAGCTAAAAAGAGAAGAGCCCGTTATAGCATTGTCTGCTGGGTAGTAAAATCCTTATGTATAGAATCAACTTGATAAAATGTGGCCCCAAAATGTAATTATTATCACTAGACAACCATTTAGAGTTACTTGATATCTATTATATATCAATAAATCTAAATGGAGGTGGGTCACAAGCACATAAAAGATTTTCCTTTGCAGCCCACACTTAATATATTTTCCTTATCTTGCTTGATTGATTATAACATAATTCTCTGTATAGTTTCACCTCCAAGAAATAAAAAACCTTAATATTAATAATATAAATGAGCCATCTTGCCAAGTGTTTTGGTACTAAGTACAATTTGTTGTATCTAAATATTAATGGTGTGCATGCATGCTAAGTTGTTTCAAGAAGAATAATAGAGTGGGTTGCCATGCCCTCCTCCAGGGGCTCTTCCCAGGGATTGTCTCCTGCATTGGCAGACAGGTTCTTTACCACTAGCACCACCTGCGAAGCCCATTTAATTAATGGTGTGCCTAACTACATATTGATTTTTTTCTTATATACCTATGAAATTAAGTTTTTTAAAAATAACTATAACATTTAGAATTATGTTCACCAATGCCTTATCTCCTTTTTTTAAGGATACAAGAATGTAATGACTATATGGCAGATCTAAATAATGATAAAAGCAATTTGCTACCACAAAAATCACCTTAACGACCAACTGGATGAATGTGTAAAACTGAACATTAGAGAAATATGACAAGAAATCCCAAATCCTAATATTCTGATGTTCAGTATATTTTGCAGTTGCTGAGTAGTGCTGAAGCAGGAGGGAAGACATAAAACCTCCCACCTGCCCAGAGGTTTACTTGATCCTTTGTGTGTTAATTTATTGGGAAACTGCATGGAATAGACTACTTTCCCTTCTGAATATCTATTGTAATTCATTAAAGAAGATCAAAAACAAAATTGTATTCTTACTATCTGCTTATTGAAATGGAAATGCCATCTTTAGGTTCTAGATAAATATTACACATCATTTTTTAGGTGTGTTTTGGATTAACTACTATTAATAGTCATAAGTATTATTTTGTAAAATATATTTAAATATAAACTTGTTTAACACTTGCTATGTACCAGGAACTGTGTAGAAGCTAAGAATGTAAAGAGGCACACAAAGGGCTGAATTTTTAAATGCATGAAAAATACACTGTGTGCTTATGGAGTTTACAGTTTTATTGAGGAAGACAAGAAAACAATTGGAATTATGATTATATATAAGCAACTTGGTACATTGTTTGGAATAGACTGTAAGAGGAAGTGAACATAGAAGCAAAGGGAAATGTGTGATGTAACACTAGAGGAAGCAGTGGTGAGGTTAATGATGATTCTAGTTCCAAAGAGGCAGCTCTTCTGGAGTCAATATATGTCTGAAAGTGACAACTTTGAATATGCTTTGGCTTCTGTCATCATAATATGAACAAAGAGTCAAATAGATGCTAAGAGTTTGAACTCTATTGAAAGTCAACTCTGTAATTATCCTTTAATTTTTATTTTTATAGATATGGGGTGAGAGAAACCTTCCCCCAACTCTATCTTTCCTTGATTTTCCCCCAGAAATGCATCTAATACTTCTTTCCACATCTAGCTTAATTAAACATTTCAGGTTGGGTCAATTTCTCAAAATTCAGAAAAATCTTGGATTTTTGAAAGGAAAGAGTAATATATATAAAAAGTCTTAAAAGATAATTTTATGGTGAACTGAGAACAATTAGTTTTAAGAAATTTTGATTTAATCATAGATATTTGTTATTTTGTGTATGTGTGTTTGTGAAGTGTCATTCTGTTAGGTAGTTAGAATAGGAAACAGGAGTCCAAAATGGCGGTGGCTAGAAGACAAGGAAGGGAAAAGCCCGCGAAAATAGAACAAGGAAGGTCCGAGGACCTGAGTGAGAACTGCAGATAGAACAGCACTCCTGTCTAAGCTCAATTTTCATAGGACAGGCCCAGGGGGCAGAAATATATAAAATAGGAGCCAAAGCGCTCTCTCTCTCTCTCTCTCTCTCTCGCACCTCGAAGATGGACTCTCCCTTTCACTCCCACGCGCTGCAGTGTTCTCCTCTTCAAGGCCTTGCATGCCCTCACGCCTTAAGGATGAATTCTCTGGCTATCATCTTCTAAATAAAATAGAGCTGTAACACTGAGCTGTAACACTAATTTAAGAGCTATAACGCTGTCTGTCCAGACCTGAGACCTGTGGCCCACCGAGGGCCTCAATGTCCGTCACTCCAAATCTTTGTTGTGACAAGACAAGGACCAAGGAACATACCCTCACGTGACATCCACACTCGCCTGACAATTCCAAAGCCATGATCTCACAAACCTCAAGGGAGTGGCTGGACAAAGGAAAAATTAATATTCTGGAAAAGCAAGGTAATGACTAGTGATCAGTAAAGAAGCAACTCACTTCCTGAGGAAAATACAGTTGTTTTAGTTAGATTGGAGTGATACAACTCTGAATATGCTTTCTCTCACATCATTATAATTATGGCAATAACATTTTTAATATTAAGTCTTATATTCCTCTTGAAACTTTCTTCAACTCCTACATGATTCAATTAATTTTTTTAACCAAAATTAAATTTTGGTTAAAAATTAATTCATTTTTTCTCATGGAAGTATACACTCTTGGCCTCAAGATGGTAAGTTATTTGCTTTAATATTCATGATTCAGCAGGGTATTTTATGGCTTGCAAGAGTTGCAGCTTAAGTGCATATCTTCTGTACATATGGAGGTCAGAAATAATTTGCTTCATGATATAGGAATTAAAATCAATACTCTTACTTCCTTAAGAAAACAAACATAGCATAATGTAAATGAGAAATGAGTAAATTATTAATAGATGGGCTTATCTAAAATATAATTCAAGCTAAGCAAGGTCAACCCAGAGAAATGAGTTTTAAGAAACACTGCAAGTTACAGGAAGCATGAGGAGGTTAGATATATCATCACAGGTTTGTCTTTAGAAAGTTGCTTTCATCTAGGGTTTTTAAGCCATATTACAAACATTCTGTTATTTGCCCTTGTGAATAAGTCTGTGGCATGAAGATGCTCAGCTTGGGGATGAGAAAATGGAGAGCAGAGAAGTCTTGCCAGACCTGGAAGTCTTGCAAATGGTACTTGGGGGGACTCCCAGGATTCTCATTAGCACTTAACTAGCTGTCAAGCTAGGGGAGGTCCCACTGGATGCTGTTTTCAGGATTATTCTGGCTTCCTGATGTTCACTTCCAATGCCTTTCTTATTTTCTCTCTGCTCAGGATTTAGGCAAATCCTATACTCCAGAATAATCCCCTCCTTTCCCTCTCTGCTTAATATGTTTCCACCTATTGAAGACATGGTGAGTCCAAGGAAAGGGCATTTTCTTCTTTATTGTTAGAGAACAGAATTTATCAGCTGCCATCTTTTGGATCCTGCTCTAGCTTATGACTTCTACACAAGGTCTGGTCTTTATTTCTATTCCCCAAGTCAAGAAGAGGTATTTCCATGTGTCTGGAAAAGTATTCCTTCTAGAATGAGGAAGGCCACATGAGAACCTGAACCCCTTGAAAGATGGACAGATAGAGAGCTCGTGAACAGCAAAGTCAGACTCATTTTTCACTTCTGGGTTTCTTACCTTCTATTCCATGTAATTTATTTATATTTGTAGGATCCTAACTTATATGCAGGGTATATCATGAGAAACACTGGGCTGGATGAAGCACAAGCTGAAATCAGGATTGCAAGGAGAAATATCAATATCCTCAGATATGCAGATGACACCACCCTTATGGTAGAAAGTGAAGAAGAACTAAAGAGCCTCTTGATGAAAGTGAAAGAGGAGAGTGACAAAGTTGGCTTAAAGCTCAACATTCAGAAAACTAAGATCATGGCATCTGGTCCTACCACTTCATGGCAAATAGATGGGGAAATAGTGGAAACAGTGGCTGACTTTATTTTTCTGGGCTCCAGAATCACTGCAGATGGTGATTGCTGCCATAAAATTAAAAGAACCTTACTCCTTGGAAGGAAAGTTATGACCAACCTAGACAGCATATTAAAAAGCAGAGACATTACTTTGCCAACAAAGGTCCATCTGGTCAAATCTATGGTTTTTCCAGTAGTTTGGTATGGATGTGAGAGTTGGACTATAAACAAAGCTGAGCACCGAAGAATTGATGCTTTTGAACTGTGGTGTTGGAAAAGACTCTTGAGAGTCCCTTGGACTTCAAGGAGATCCAACCAGTCCCTTCTAAAGGAAATCAAATCTGGGTGTTCATTGGAAGGACTGATGTTGAAGCTGAAACTCCAGTACTGTGGCCACCTGATGCGAAGAGCTGACTCATTTGAAAAGACCCTGATGCTGGGAAAAATTGAAGGCAGGAGGAGAAGGGGATGACAGAAGATGGATGGTTAGCTGGCATCACTGATTCAATGGACATGAGTTTGGGTAAACTCCGGGAGTTGGTGATGGACAGGGAGGCCTGGCATGCTGCGGTTCGTGGGGTCGCAAAAAGTCGGACACGACTGAGCGACTGAACTGAACTGAACTTTCCCTACCTTTAAGCATTGCTTCCATAGCAATTCTTTTATTTATTTATTGACACAAAATCTGCCCTTAAACTTTCATATCGATGTTGGGGATGATAGATATATACAAAGCGATTACTTATCTTAAAACCCTTATAACTTAATAGGACAGAATTATACAAATGAATTTTAATAAATCAAAGTGAAATAGTGTATGAAGAACATGTGTTCAAAGTACTATGGAAGCAAAGAAGAAGGTATGATTATTGTTAACTGGTGGGAGACAATGTTGTATGCAGAATTTTGTCAATGGAGAGATTACCAGTGTCTCTGCCTTTTTAACCTTTCTGTTATACTTTAATGCTGAGGTGATTTTCTTAGTAGACAAACAGGCAATTCTCTCTTTTTTTTTTTTATTAGTTTTGCCATACAATGACATGATATCACCATGGGTTTACATATGCTTCCCCTCCAGAACCCCCCTCCCTCCTCCCTCCCAGGCAATTCTTAAGATGGAAGTAAGGATGTTCTGCCTGAGTAAGTACATGATCCCTGGGATCCCTATTTGCTTTCAGTTGGATGTAATACTTTCCAAAAAGCCTCTACTGGTTGACCAGTGAAGAAAAGTTTAAAGCAAATTAACAGAATAAAATTGGAAGCTCTGTGGGTCTGGTTACTGAGAATAGGATCATAGATTTTTTATCTTTTATATTCAGCCCCTACCATGGAAAATGGTTGTTGAATTTATATTATGTATTGTATATATATATTCTTCATTCTAATGAAAAATACTTCATAAACGTAATGTTATTTGCAATGGTATCGTTCAAGCAGGCTTTCAGAAGGCATTTCATTGCTCTTTGAGCATTACAAACCAAATAGATATCTAACAGAGACCTCATAGCCTCACCTACAGACCAGAGTCAGTCGAAGTTCAGGACAGTGATTTGAACCTAGGACATTAGTATGTATCTGAGAAAAGAGACTGAAACACCACAAAAAGGAAAGCCTTGTTCAAAGACATCATGTGGGCACAAAAGGTGGGAGATAATTTATCATGATGACTTATTTGACCACAAGGGAAAACTTGAGTTAGAATGACATTATTTTCATCCCATTTTTCCCCTGAGCAATTCAAGAACCTGCCCCAGTCTTACGTAATGGGTGGCAATTCTCTTCACACTATTTTACTTTGATCCTAACCCTGGCAGATAGTAGTAATAAAAAAATTCCCAAAGACCAACTTATTTTCTTCTCAAAAATTATCCTCCCCCAGATCCTGTGAACGCATGAATACTCAAAGACCAGCTTATTTGATCTTACCCCTGTACTTATCTGCTCATTTCTCATCAGGCTAGTCTCTTTATTCCACCCCCTCAAAACTTCATCTCCCCAGTTGTGCACACTCTCCTGGCCCTACCATTTTTTGTTGAAGGAACTGTTCTTTCCTTCCTCATCTTTAAGCACATATTTCAACTTTTAATTACTTCCTCAACTTGAGAGGTGAAAAACTGAAATGCAGCACGAAACATCTGGTGGGATGGAAAGGGCACGACTCCTGCTCTGCCTCTGTCACCAAATGATAGTATGTACTTGAAGGACTGTTTTACTTCCCAGGCTTCAGCTTCCTCATATATCAATATCAAAGGGGAAACTAAATAGTATATAGTATGTAAGACATATTCTGGTATGAACAACAATATGATCACACAAATGTTTATCAAGAGGAGTGGTAGCAAGTTCTAACATGTCATGTAAAAGCGGCTACAAATTCAAAAAGGAGTGTAACTGTCACTCATATACAGTTTTTATGTAGACACATACTTTTAATGCCATATATTTATTGTGCACATGTATTTAAATGTGGCTACTTTTCTAAAATATTGATAAAAGCATGCTATTAGTGTATGTGTCATTATCGTTCTGGTGTCTTAGATTATAATCTTTGTCATAAATGGGAAAGCAGTGGAACAGTCCGGAGACTTACATTCTAGACTCTGCACTTCTTGAATTTCATGGTTTTGAGCATCTCACGCAGACTCGTTGGGCCTCAATTTCATTTATGAAAAAAGAAATTGAGGGAACTATTCCTTTTGAGTCGATAATTTTATGATTGTTGTATTAATGAAGTAGGAAAGATGATATTGTGGGGTAATTTATTAAACCCTAAATCTTATGGCTTAAACAATAAAAGTTTGTCACACATGTAAAGCCTGATTGCAAGTTGGAAGAGACTTAACAATGATTGTTTTCCAAGTGGTGTCTCAGTAAACCAGGGTGCTTGAACTTTGTGTATACTTCACGTAAGAACCCTTCTTCCCCATGGCAGGGGCCAGTCTCAAGCTACATTGCTTCTGCGCACATTTCACTGGTCAGAAGAGGAATCATGGTCTTACCTAACAGTAAGGTAGCTGCTCGATATGTAGGTATCAGTATATCCTTTAAAGACAAAAATGATATTTGTTGGATGCTCAACATTGTCTGTTATGGTGCTAAATCAGAATAGAGCAGGGAATCGTCCAATGGAATTGACTTTCTTTTTCCATCTGTAACATCATGGCATTTAGAACATATTTGTCTTTCAGTGCCTTCTGATGGAGCTGGAGATTTTTCCTTTTTTCTGAATGATCCTTGATGTTGTAGGGTGTTTCTAAGACCTCTCTTGAGTTTTTAACACATCAAGAAGTTCCAAATTCTCCAACCGTTATCACTCAAGTTTAATGGTGAGAAATCTGTTCTCTCCCATTGAGTGATTTGTTAGTGGGAAAAATCGACTGGAATTTACATGTCACATGTGTCAAAACATGGATGCTCTTAGAATACCCTTTAGAATAAGAAATAGAAATGGAAAATGAGAGAAAAAGCTAAAGAAGATATCTTTCCTAACAATAGCTTTCTTATTAATTTAGAATGTTTTGGTGTCCGTTTTTTTTTTTTTTGAAACAGGAAGAATGAGTCTTGGAAAAGAAAGAAGAAAATCATTATGAAAACTCAGCCAATTTGGACAGAGCTTGGGAGTGCTGCTAAATATGAGGTATCAGCTTTTTAGTTTGCTCTTTCTCTTCATCAGAGTAAGGAGAGTTTTATCTTGATTGCATTTCTTCCACAGAGGGGCCTGTGTGGTTTATGCAGTACAGTAGATGATGACAGATAACACTCTTAGTTCAAGGCCTTAGGGATGGCCATATGCATAGAAGGATTTTTCCAGGGAGATTTGCTTCTGCCCACTAATTGTGGTCATATATTTTATGGCTTTGGGAATACCATGGCCACTAGTATAAGTCCCAATGCTCCAAGAAGCAGTGTCTGTGTCTGATTCAGCAGAAGCTGTAGCTGTATTTCTGAAACTTCTGTTGATAAAAATCATGCATGTAATTAATTTTCACTTCCAATCCTATATTTTCTTGCCACATCCTGCATAATTTTGTTTACAGCTGCTGCTATTGATGATAGATACCTTTTGAAACACTCTCTAATTTTTCAAGCCTACTTGTTTACGTTATCCTTTTCTCTAGCTATGACTCTTCCTCGGTAGCACCAGTAAGCACCTTTTCTGTCAACTCTCTGCATGTTAACATTGTTTGGGACCTTGGTCTTTGGTCCTCCTTGCTTCTCCTTCAACATGTTTTCTTTGGGGGCTCTTATCCACTTCAGTGGTATTCAGCCACCATCAAAAACCTTTAAAATGACAAACTGGATCAGTCCCACATTCTCTGTGCCGACACCAGAGCTACAATCATTGGAGAAAATTAGAGAAAGAAGCAGTTGGTGCTTCACCATGTTTGTGGTCTCCAGATTGATCTGGGTCATCAACACTGCCTGGTTATTATTATTTTTTATTTTCTATAGCTACTGCCCTTTATTAATCTCTGTAAGAGCAGTTTTAAATCTTCTACACCTATTGGCAGATGACCTCACATCTTATTTCACAGTTTTAAGATTGAAACCATCAGCCGTACCAGGTATCAAGAAGGTGAGGCTGGTCCATGGCATTAAATATTGCACAGAGATCAAAGAAGATAAGTACTCACCAGTGGGTTTAGAAATAAGGCCATCATTGTTTACTTCTGATAAGACTTTCAACAGAGGAGTTGGGGAGAATCACACTGTTTCAATGATCGAAACCAAGAGGGATCATGGAAGGGATCGTGGTGTTTCCCAAAACCTTTTAGCAAAGGTTTTTTTGTTGTTGTTGTTGTTGTTACTCTAGAAGGGAGGAATGAGATAGGGTAATAATAGTTGGATGGTCATTTTATAGTGGGATCAAGAGAGTGATTTTAAGAGATTAAAGAAAATCATCATCTTTTAATCCTAATGGGAAAGTGCCCATTAAAAGCAAGAATTTAATAACAATCCCTTTGCTCTAGAAATCTTCTCCTGCTCATCTATCCATGTGTTCTTAGAGAAATAGGAAGGATGATGCTCACATCTCTGGCTTAAGTGACTCATTGAATAGTTGTGCCTTTGAGTCTGTGTTGTGCCTCAGTCAGTGTTCTCAATCTGTGGTAAAGGATCATTTTTTTTTTTTAATTCTCATCCATTGTATATTTTTGTAAATACAGTAAAAATGAATTACTAGAAGCATGCTCAGGCAGTTAGATGCTGCCGCTTTGACAGACTGCTCTGAAATTTTCCAAAGCCTTGCTCTCAATTCTTGTACTAATTTCATGGACCAGTTCAGGTAATCCCCAGACCATCACTGGTCTCAGTAGCACTGATCTAGAGAGTATATAGGGATTAGCAATGTGAAGGATGGTGATACATTTCATTTTGGACATGGGGAAGCTGAATCCCTTGTTAGGCATCTAAGCAGAGATTTCCAATAGGTAACTGGGTGGAGTACATGATATGTGCTTCAGAGAAAAGTTAAGGAACCCATAGAATAACATGAAGTCTATTCATTGTAGAATGGAAAATTAACATGTGGCGTATCTGTATCATGACAAACTATTGAAGAATAAAGAATGAGAATATGAATGCCCCAATAAGAAGAGCTCCAACTGGGACAGTCAGTGCCCCATCTCTCCCAGGCCATGGGGGCCTCCCGCCCCTGCCTGTGTCTGTGCCCCTCGTCCCCACCTCCCTGGAGCCCAGCTTAAACTTCCCCTTTCCCCCCACATCAATGGGCCCCAGGGAGGGATGGCTGTCCCAGCCCACTTCTGATATTTCACTTGTGAAATTTCTCTAAAATGAGATACCAGCCTGCTATCCTGCTGCTTCATGCCCATCTCCATCAACTACATACAAAAGGGATGTGAAATAATTTGATAGCAAGTAACACCCCCCAAAAAAGGAAAAGAGCTCCAAGATAGGTTATTAAGTCAAGACAAATAAAATAGGCTACAATATGACAATATCATGTTTGTATGTCATACATATATTTATAAGATACACTGAAAACTTCTTGAATAATATGCAACTGTTAACAGTAGTTACTTTTAGGGAGGAAGCTAGAGTTCTTAGAGTGTATAACACATTAGATCCATACATTGTTTTTCAAAGTTAACTTCCATATTATTCTTTTACAGATTTTTCTGCAGTTATGTATTATTTAGGTACTTACAGCATGAATCAAAGTTCTTGTATATATTGCTTTAAAAACAAATAGAAATATAAAAGCAATCAGTAGTTTGCTATAGTTTAGTTTTGTAGTAATTGTGTAATTAAGGAAAGCAGTAACAGAGTAGGTAGGAGCTCTTTAGCACCACATATTCACAGAGAAGGAAATGGCAACCCACTGCAGTATTCTTGCCTAGAGAATTCCATGGACAGAGTGGACTGCAGGCCATACAGTGTACTCTGCTCACAGAGCCGGACATGACTGAGCGCCTAACACAACACAACACACACACACACACACACACACCCACACAGTCAGCAGGGTCAAGCCCAGCTCTGCCACTGGCATGTGTGTGGTCCTGGACAAGCTTTTGAACCTCCCAGCATCAGCTCCCTCAGCGTTAGAATGGAGATAGTAGTTGTATGTACCTTGTGTTATTATTGGGAGGATTTATTTTAACTATTTATTGAACTGTTTTGTCACATGACAATGCAAGGAGTATGTTTGGCTCAGAGCTTGGCAAATATGCAAATTTGTAAGTATTATTTATATCTGTCTCAGGCATTTTATTGTAAGACTCTTCATATATGTAGAATTACATAAAATATGAAATCAGAAAGGTCTCACCACCTTTTTCTCTCCACTGGATTTATAATGTAGTAGCAAAGTGCCAGAATTAGAATATTTTTGCTTCCATTTTATTTATTTGTATATGTGTATGCAGAGCCTCTGTGGAGTACATGGTAGTCAGGTCTTGAGAAAGAACACAGAATTGGGAGCCAAAGTTTCAGATTCTGAGTCTGTCATTATTAGTTGTGTGGTTTTGGGCAGATAATCTGTCTGAAACTCAATGTCCTTACCTATAAAATGGGGCTGGTGTACTGTCCCTATTTGCACTGTTGTAATGATTGATGGATATAATATCAATATATGGAAAGACCCTTGTAGAACAGATGCTCTATAAATATTACTTCTAATTCCCTTCTCTGAAAAAAAAAAGGGGGATTTAGAAAAATGAGCATTTGAAAATCTTACTCTATATAAGTCTTCATGATTAAATGGAAACAGCATCCCAAATATACTTACAAATTATTTTTCAAAACTCTGGAAGCTTCTTCCAGAGTTCTCATATCATATAACTGATCTGGCAAATATTTCTATCCCATCCCCTCACCTTATTCAATTCAAGATACCCTGAAATATTTTATTCCTGACCTCTCCTATTGAGAAAAGAAAGAACTTGACAGAAAGAAGGAGTTTTAGAAGTTCTTCTTGAATGATAATGGGAGAAATATATGGTGTGTGGAGAGGTGGGGAGAGTTCCACATAATGAATCATATGTAGAAAGCACAACAGAGAATTCAGTACCATGCTTCTGGAACTTCAGTAGTGCTTACTGTAAGTGATATTTTTGTGGCCTTTTCTTTGCACAGATATTTGTCATCCTGTAGTTGATTTAGAAAGAGATTCATGGAAAGTCATAATTATTTAAAGAAGGGAACAGGCAAAGTGTTCTTTTGCTATGTCTATAAATCTTTCCCTATGCTTTGCTGAGAACTCTGCTCTGGCTGTCTGCTTTAAGCATGTAACAGGAGTATATCATAATGTCAGGAGTTGTCAGAGCCTCAGAACTCTCCATAATGTGAGATCACAAGCAGAGACGACTTCATTATAATACTTCTGACTACAAAGTATAAATACCACTCAGCTGGCACATTGATATCACATCAGGGAGGTTTTTTTTTTCCCTGTCCTTATCCTTTAAGTTTGTCAAGGTATTTAAATCTGTAAAGTTAGATAAAGCTAGAATAAGAAAATGAAAATTCAGAAAAGAATAACAATGTCAGAAGAAAAACATATTTTTGAAAGGAACCATAAAAAGAGAAGTTAAATAAAGATTACAAAGACATTGAAAAAGGTGCTACATGTATTTCAATTATGTTTTCATTAGTTCTCTCCAGAGGACAAAAACATTTCTCAGAACAATTTAAAACAGTAGATATACAAAAAAAGTAACTCAAACACAAGGCTTAAAAATCTCATTGAGAGACTTGAGAGGATATTTCTTTCTCATGATGATATTACCAACTGGGAGAATTTTACTGATTCTTCAGTGTGTTTATCTACCTCACTATGGCTCCCTTAACAGCTATTGTTTTTTAAATGGAAAAAAAAATTAACGCTTGCATAAACTCAGGTGTGAAAAATGAGCTTAGAGATATTTTACTTTTTGCTGTGATTATGTGGTTCCAGTACATGTGCTTTTAAAATTTTGCCATATAAGAAATTTGGACTCAATCATTAAAAAAAAAGAAATATAGAAAGGAAGATAGAGATGCATTATTGTCTTTGTAGAAATACCTTACTAAGTTCTTCATGGTCTTTCCAGGTTAACCTTAATTTCTTGTTAGGGATTCACACACAACAACCTGATTTTCCCCACAGAAACAGTATCTTCTGTCCCTGAGGAAGGAATTTTGTTAGGAGATATGCTACATGAAAATATATGTTGTGTTCAGATAGGAGATACTATACTCTTGTTCTATTTTATTACTGACTCTCTTTTCTCTGGAAAACAAACATGCTTGCTGAAGTCTGGAACTGAGTCTCTCTCCCCAGGATGCGTTGGAAGCCTGCCCTTCATATCTGTGGTCCATGGTTGTGATCAAAGATTCAGCACCATTGCTATCAGTTGGTGAGAGCATAGACCATTGGCCTGATCTCCTGCATGGCAAAACAAAGCTCATTTTAAATATCTGGAGATAAATTAAATTTTCAGTAGACAAGGGGCAAATATATTGTTGTTTTTAGTTGTTGTGTCCAACTTTTTGCAACCCCATGGACTGTAACCCACCAGGCTCCTTTGTCCATGAGATTTTCCAGGCAAGAATACCAGAGTGGGCTGCCATTTTCTACTCCCAGGGATCTTCCCTACCCAGGAATCAAACCCACATTGTCCTGCATTGGCAGGCAGGTTCTGTACTACTGAGCACGAGGGAAGCCCATTGGACAAACATATTGGTTGGTAACTGAAAACATCCTTCAATAAGGTAAAAATCAGACTTTAACATATATTTTTGATTATTTGAATTTTTTTTCATAGTTTACTTACACCAGAGACCCTTATAAGTTGTCTTTCTCTCACATGTTTCCCCAAAATTATGAACTTAGTGTATTGTGCTCTGTTCCTTTATTTGTTGTTTCCTGCTTTCCTGATAACATCTCTTCCAATTAGGGTAAAATCTGATCAGAATGAGGAAGTCATGATGGATTTCTCCCTCCCAGTTCAGTCAGTCAGTCAGTTCAGTCGCTCAGTCGTGTCAGACTCTTTGCAACCCCATGAACCGCAGCACGCCAGGCCTCCCTGTCCATCACCAACTCCCGGAGTCCACCCAAACCCATGTCCATTGAGTCGGTGATGCCATCCAGCCATCTCATCCTCTGTCTTCCGTTTCCCCAAATCCTTCCCAGCATCAGGGTCTTTTCCAATGAGTCAACTCTTCGCATGAGGTAGCCAAAGTATTGGAGTTTCAGCTTCAACGTCAGTCCTACAAATGAACATCTAGGACTGATCTCCTTTAGGATGGACTGGTTGGATCTCCTTGCAGTGCAAGGGACTCTCAAGAGTCTTCTCCGACACCACAGTTCAAAATCATCAATTCTTCAACGCTCAGCCTTTTTCACTGTCCAACTCTCACATCCATACATGACTACTGGAAAAACCATAGCCTTGACTAGATGAACCTTTGTTAGCAAAATAATGTCTCTGCTTTTCAATATGTTATATAGGTTGGCCATAACTTTCCTTCCAAGGAGTAGGCGTCTTTTGATTTCATGGCTGCAATCACCATCTGCAGTGATTTTGGAGCCCCCAAAAATAAAGTCTGACACTTTTTCCATTGTTTCCCCATCTATTTCCCATGAAGTGATGGGTCCAGATGCCATGATCTTAGTTTTCTTAATGTTGAGCCCTCCCAGTTAGACTTACTCAAATCTCACCCTAAGATCTCCTTTTCTCACTTTATCCACTCTTCCCAGGCAATCCCACCCATCTCCATGCCTTCCATTCCTTGTCTGTTTTTAACATCAGTCCAGAGCTGTCTTCCAAACTCCAGACCAGTGTGTTCAGTGGCCTGTTTGGTATCTCCGCCTGGACATGTTAAAGTCATTTACAATTCTACCCATCCCAATGGAAATTATCATTATCAACTTCCCACCACAAGCAAAACAAAAATGGGATGTTTTTCTAGCATTGCTGTTTTGAAGATAAGCAAACTGGAACCTGAATCATCCTTGAAGCCTTGCGTATTCATCCAATCAATCCATCACCCAGTCCTGCTGGTTTTACTTTCTGTATCTCTCAAGCCAACAGCTTCTCTGTTTTCATTCCCACCATCCTAAATCAAGCAGCCATCATCTTCATCTGGAGAACTGTAAAAGCCTCCAAAAACCTTATACTTTCATATTTTAAAATCTGGGTTGAACTATAATATGTTTTATGCCACTGCCAGCTTTTAAAAATAAAATATAACTTTCCATGATAATCTCTTGTTTAAACAACTGATTGATTGGTTTCTCATGAACTTAGGTTTTTAGACCAAGATATTTAACTTGGCTTTTATGCATGGTCTTCTGCCTCCTGCTCTCGGTGCAGTGACATTTATTATGATACATTCCTTCCTCCTTGCTTCTTAGGCTTATCCCTTCTTCTTCAACAACCCTAGTCCACCGCTATGCACATCATCATCTTGCTAACTCCTATTCCTTGTTTAGATTTCAAGAAACTCATTACTTCCTCAAGGACATTGTGTTGTGCCATCCTTTTTAAGTCGACCCCTTCCTATAGCTCCCAGAGAACCACTGCACTTTCCTTTCTTAGTACCAATCACATTTTACATTTACTTAAGTGGATATTTTATAAACATCTTCAATACTGGATAATAAACTTCATATGGGCAGGAACTGTGTCTGTTTTTCCTAAATATTATATCTTTGATATGTAACATTAGTGATTGCTGGACTTAGGAGTGATTCAGAGTTCTGCTTGTTTATACTAAGGTCCAAAGTAGTATGTTTTAATTGATGAGGCTGGTTTTCTGCTTCTGTTACTTCAGCATCCTTCACTCCTTCTTCCTCTTTTGCATTTGTATACATTTGTGGATTGCCCTTGCTGAATGAAAGGTAATTTCTTTATATGGACAAAAAAAACATTGTTATTCTTTATTGTTTGGACTTTGCTTGGTGTACCCAGATCAGTCTTTCAGGACAACACTAACAGATAGGTTACGGTGTATTCATGAGTTCATTTTTGCATCTCGTTCTCAAGGCTGTACTTTGTCATCAGCCATCTGCTTCTAAGACAGGTCTCCATGTTCTCTAAGGATTTGAACTCCATCTGTTAGAACTTCCTGAGTATTTTCTTCATTGTCACCTGACCAGTTTAGCTTCGATCTTTTCCGTGGCCTAATAATTCTGGTAACCACGGCTTCCAGATAAACTAACTGACTCTCAGGTTTCACTGTTTCCCCAAGTCAGCTGACCTCCCCCCAGGTCTCAAAGACACCCCTTGTCTTTGGTTTCCAGCCCTAAGGTGGGTATTTATCTTGCATCTATTGTTTTAGAAACAAAGGATGAGCAGTTTGAAGCAAGTGTCACTAAAAATACTGAACCCATGAAGTAATGCATTTCAGTGTTTTTGGTCATTTGCTGTTGCCCTTTCAAAAATTTTGCCTGCTTTGCCTTTCAGCCATAACAAGAAAGGGGCAAAATGACAATCTTTAATATCTGTAAATTGGAGTTTTAAATTACAATGCTCCTCTTCCAAGAGAAAATTCCTTTCCAGTACTTTTAAATCCTTTGGCATTTTGCGCCCACTGTGTGTGGATTGCATAGGCATAAGAAAGTTGTTCCGTGAGCTATGCAGTAGGTCAGATGGCCCCTGCAAGCCTTTTTTTGTGGTTACTTAAAACAAGATTTTGAAGGTGGATGTGTCTTTCTCATTAGTGCAAAGAAATATCTCTACAAAGGAAAAAAATAGCTATTATTTTAAAACAGAAATTTCTGAGAAAAGAGTTTACTGTTTGCTTCCAGTAATTTCATCAGGCAGTTGGAAGAACCTGCTATGTGCTAAGTATTACCCAGTATTATCCCAGTGCTGTAGGATCTTTAAAGATGTACAAGTCACAGTTCCCATACTCAACAGCATTTTCTGAGTAGAGAAATATAGAGCAATACAGTAGAGAGTGAACCAAAGCTAATTACACACAAATAATTCTGAGCTCAGAAAAGGCTAATATAATTTATTCTATGTTCTTTATTTTAGAAAGAAAGAGAAGTTGACACAAAGAACGTGGGTCTAGTTCAAGGTTCTCCAGAAGTAGATTTGGAACCCTTTTTGTCGCTCTCTTTCAACTTGTGTGCTGTAGTGAAAAGTTCTTGTTCTCTATTACCACCAGGAGAGATCTTTCTGAGTCCTATTTTTGATATCTAAATATTGCCTTGAATGGAAAATTGGCACTGGTGATACAATTAAGAAAAACATAGACCGAAGTCCAGCTCAACTCAAAGTGTCCTCTGTGGATAAAGTCAGCATCGCCTTAAAGAAGCTTCTTAGAAATGCAAGTTCTCAGGCTCCACCCAGACCTGAACTGCAACTTCTGTTTAACACTTGTTAAAGTTTGAAAAGGGTATCTCTAGGGTGCTGGATGTAGAGCACCCTAGATGGTCCTGAAATTTTAACTCACGCGAGAATCTGGACGGAGGACTTGCTCAAGCACAATTGTTGGGCTTCAGCCTCAGAGTTTTATTCAGCAGGTCTGAGGTGATACCAGAGAATTTGCAGGTTTCCAGGTGATGCTGATGCTATGGACCTGGAGGCTACATAGTGTGAGAACCACTGGTCAAAACAGTGATTCTCAGTTCTGGTTGCACATCAAAATCTCCTGGGCAGCATCTTCTTTTCAGAAGATGGAGGAAATCTGAGTTTTATTTATTTATTTTTGGCTGTGCTGGATCTCTGTTGCTGCATAGGCTTTTCTCTAGTTGCGGAGAGTGAGGGCTACTCTCTAGCTGTGGTAGTCAGACTTCTCATTGCAGCGGCTTCTCTTGTTGGGAGCATGAGCTCTCGGGTCTGTGGGCTTCCGTTGTTGTTGCTCCCAGCCTCTAGAGTGTGGGCCTAGTAGCTGTGGTGCATGGGCCTAGTTGCTTCAAGGCATATGGGATCTTCCTCCATCTGGGGTCAAACCCCTATCTCCTGCATTGGCTGGTGAATGCTTTACAATGGAGCCACCAGGGAAGCACCTGGGCAGCCTTTTCCTAAATTCCAGGCCTATGTGTCATCTCCTGATAACTGGTCTTAGGTGTAGCTCAGTCATTTTATCGAAAACTTCCTCGTGATTCTGATGCATAATTGGGATCAGGAACTATTTTCTAGAAGATGAGAAGAGCTTCTTTACTTTCTGTGATTAACCTGGGATCACAGGAATTGAACTCTTTCCTAAGCAACTGCAGGAGACTGTGTCTACATAGACTTCTGCATGATCCAGGCCAGAGTTGTTCAGTGATAAGGGGCCATCAGAACTTAGCTCCAGTCTCGGATCTTTATTTACTGGCTGTGTTGCTTTGGGCAGGTTACAACCTCTCTGAGCTTTAGTACTAGAATCTGCTGGATGGGAACAGTAATTTTAACCATTGCAGACCGTTCTTGGGAGAGTTAAATAAAGCATCAAATCATTTGATCATAATAGGAATTTGATAGTTGCTAGCTGATAATCTTTGGGTAGTTCACTCTTTTTCCTACATGAGAGCTGAGATGAGCATACAATATTACTAAAGTAAGGCCACTAATTTTCCCAAATCTGAAAGATTTTGAAAGGATATCAAATATTAAAGTTATAGTGAATGAATCTGGTGGCAGATATAACTCCTGAAGAAGCTCAAGCAAGGGAGTTTTTGCTTTTAATATACAGTTTATCACTCTTACCATCATTACTTGAAGTTTGTTCAACATGCACAGTGTTTATTCAGCACCAAGGCAGTCATGCCTTTAGCAAATGATTTATTTTATGGTGATATAGAGTTTACTACTGATAATTCCTAGTAAGTCGCTTTCAGTATTTATGTGGTCAAGGTCAGTGACTGTCAACCAACTCGCCATTTCCTTGCTCACTTTAGGCACACTACATGTTTTTCTGGAAAACTATAATTTTTCTAATGCTGAATGTATAGATATACAGCAAATGTTTGAACCAAATGCTTTGGCAGGCCATTTGGGGTTAGTCAGTGAGAGTTCATGACTTCAGTTCAGTTCAGTTCAGTTGCTCAGTCGTTTCCAACTCTTTGTAACCTCATGAACTGGAGCACACCAGGCCTCCCTGTCCATCACCAACGCCCAGAGTCCACCCAAACCCATGGCCATAGAGTCCATGATGCCATCCAGCCATCTCATCCTCTATCGTCCCCTTCTCCTCCTGCTCTCAATCCTTCCCAGCATTAGGGTCTTTTCAAATGAGTCAGCTCTTTGCATCAGGTGGCCAAAGAACTGGCGTTTCAGCTTCAACATCAGTCCTTCCATTGAATACCCGGGATTGATTTCCTTTAGAATGGACTGGTTGGATCTCCTTGCAGTGCAAGGGACTCTCAAGAATTTTCTCCAACACCACAGTTCAAAAGTATCAATTCTTCAGCGCTCAGCTTTCTTTATAGTCCAACTCTCACATCCATACATGACCACTGGAAAAACCATAGCCTTGACTAGATGGACCTTTGTTGGCAAAGTAAAGTCTCTGCTTTTTAATATGCTGTCTAGGTTGGTCAAAACTTTCCTTCCAAGCAGTAAGCGTCTTTTAATTTCATGGCTGCAATCACCATCTGTAGTGATTTTGGAGCCCAGGAATATAAAGTCAGCCACAGTTTCCACTGCTTCCCCATCTATCTGCCATGAAGTGATGGGACCAGATGCCATGATCTTAGTTTTTTGAATGTTGAGCTTTAAGCCAACGTTTTTACTCTCCTCTTTCACTTTCATCAAGAGGCTCTTTAGTTCTTCGCTTTCTGCCATAAGGGTGGTGTCATCTGCATATCTGAGGTTATTGATATTTATCCCGGCAATCTTGATTCCAGCTTATGCTTCCTACAGCCCAGCATTTTTTATTATGTACTCTGTATATAAGTTAAATAAGCAGGATGACAATATACAGCCTTGACGTACTCCTTATCCTATTTGGAACTAGTTTGTTGTTCCATGTCGAGTTCTAACTGTTGCTTACTGACCTGCATACAGGTTTCTCAAGTGGCAGGTCAAGTGGTCTTATTCATATGCAAATCTAAATACATGTTCTTAGAACCTGAGTGCTTGGGGAACACCAGTCTAGTTCCTGTCTTTCACAAATGAGGGACAAGAGTGAACTGCCAGAGGTGAATCATTTATCTTTTCCCAGAAACAGTCTTGGAGCCATGGCCTCCTAGACATACAATTTTCTCTTTATTTATGTTATTGTCATTATATTGACACATTCTTGAGTTGACTGAGTTACTGTCATATTTGTAAGATGTTATATTTCAATATGGTGGTAAAACTTTTCTGCAATAAAGAGGTCACAAGGTGTGTGACGCAAGGGGTGTGTGTGTGTATCCATGTAACTTGTTTTGGGTATCTCTGAGATGTGCTTATAGAGAATGTGTGAGTCTGTGTGTACCTAAGTGCCTGGGACAAACTATGTGTGGTTCTGAGTATGTATGAGACATTCAGTGTATGAGAATGAGAGTGTGCATGTGAGTGTGTAGGTGTGTGTGTACAAATGGGAGAAGGAAGCGTCCTGATTCCATATTCTCTGTGATATGTATTGTGTTTCTCAGCAGCCACAGCCTCACCAACTGTTCTTTCCAGTATCTGGGCTAATAGAAAGTCTGCCACATTTATGAGTGCATATTGTTCAAACTGGAAAATTTCCCCCTTTACCTAGAATATTTTTGGTATCAAAGACTCTTTAGTCACTTGTAGACTTAACACTCTTTAAAAATAAAACCTTTATTTCTTTTCTGAGTGCTGAGATGTAGTCTCTTTTGGTGCTAAATGAAAAACTGAGTTTGGAAGAAAGATATACCAAAAAAAGAAATGTTATGATAGCAGTAGGATGACTTACTAAATCTGTTTTGAATTGCATTAAATACTATTTTATTCTGCTCCAAGTGTGAAAAAAAATTAGATGCTCATGTTTACTGATTTAGAAATAAAAATCACAGCAGCTAAATTTTGGAAGGGCTTGCATAGCTCCCCTAAGTTTTCCTGGATCTCAGTTTCTTTCTTCTCTAAAATGAAAAGGGTTATGTTATTTTTCATGCCTCTTTTTTGCTATCTCCAATCACAATTTAGAATTTATTTCCTGATTTTCATTTGGAACAGCCTAGACAGCCAGACCTGCCTGACAGGGGATGTGTTATTTTTCTGGGTCTTAAAATGAAACAACTAGTGAGATGTTCAATTCTCTTAAAACATTATTATAAACTCATAATTATGCAATAATTTAGAAAGGCAGAATATACCATGCATTACACTTCAGAAAGGTGTTTACTTATCTAGATATAAAAATATCACTTATTTAGTATAGAGTCATACAACTGGAACTTGGAAAAAAGGTCATTTTTATAGACAGAAGAATTGTTCTTTTATGAGGGATGACGCCTTGCAATTTAAGGAAGCTTCCTCAAAACTTGGTGTCTGAGGCATCAGTAACAAAGTTCTTGACATCACTAGTAGAATATATATGTCAAGATATTCCAGGGAAAGGCTAAAGAGTAAAAACTTGAACGAATTGTTGAAACATTGAAATGAACTTTCAAAGCTTGAAAGTTGAAACTTTACTAAGTGAATACATGTCTAAGTTGAGAATTAGTATGGTTTCAGTTTATTCAAATTTTATACCTATATTCTTATTCAATGCTTAGCCAGAGGGAAAAAATCTACCATTTTTACCCATAAAACTTATTTTATATTTACACTATTGATTTATTTTAAATTTGTTGTTTTTGCTTAATCACTTAGTTGTGTCTAGCTCTTTGAGACCCCATGGACTGCAGCATGCCAGGCCTCCTTGTCCCTCTCTATCTCCTGGAGTTTGCTTAAGATCATGTCCACTGAGTTGGAATTTTACCCAACAATCTCATCCTCTTCAGCCCTCTTCTCCTTTTGCATTCAATCCTTCCCAGCATTATGGTCTTTTCCAATGAGTCAACTTTTTGTAAATTTATGTGTATTTGTTACTCAATTTTGTAAACATATGTAAGAATATTCTTTGTGTTTATGAGTGGAGAGATGATAACATTTCAGTCCCTAATTGTCCACAAATAGGTGAAATCACATGAACATCACCAGATGGTCAAAACTGAAATCAGATTGATTATATTCTTTGTAGCTAAAGATGGAGAAGCTCTATACAGTCAGCAAAAACAAGACCAGGAACTGACTATGGCTCAGGTCACGAACCCCTTATTGCCAAATTCAGACTCAAATTGAAGAAAGTGGAGAAAACCACTAGACCAGTCAGCCATGACCTAAATCAAATCCCTTATGGCTATACAGTAGAAATGAGAAATAGATTTAAGGGACTAGATTTAACAGACAGAGTGCCTGATGAACTATAGATGGAGGTTTGTGACATTGTACAGGGGACAGGAATCAAGATCATCCCCAAGAAAAAGAAATGTAAAAAAGCAAAATGGCTGTCTGAGGAGGCCTTACAAATAACTATGAAAAGACGGGAAGTGAAAAGCAAAAGAGAAAAGGAAAGATATACCCATTTGAATGCAGAGTTCCAAAGAATAGCAAGGAGCAATAAGAAAGCCTTCCTCAGCAATCAATGCAAAGAAATAGAGGAAAACAACAGAATGGGAAAGACCAAAGATCTCTTCAAGAAAATTAGAGATACCAAGGGAACATTTCATGCCAAGATGGGCTCAATAAAGGACAGAAATGGTATGGACCTAACAGAAGCAGAAGATATTAAGAAGAGGTGGCAAGAATACACAGAAGAACTGTACAAAAAAAGATCTTTATGACCCAGATAATTATGATGGTGTGATCACTCACCTAGAGCCAGACATCCTGGATGTGAAGTCAAGTGGGCCTTAGGAAGCATCATTACAAACAAAGGCAGTGGAGGTGATGGAATTCCAGTTGAGCTATTTCAAATCCTGAAAGATGATGCTGTGAAAGTGCTGCACTCAATATGCCAGCAAATTTGGAAAACTCAGCAGTGGCCACAGGACTGAAAAAGGTCAGTTTTCATTCCAATCCCAAAGAAAGGCAATGCCAAAGAATGGTCAAACAACTGCACAATTACACTCATCTCACACGCTAGTAAATGCTCAAAATTCTCCAAGCCAAGCTTCAGCAATACATGAACCGTGAACTTCCAGATGTTCAAGCTGGTTTTAGAAAAGGCAGAGAAACCAGAGATTAAATTGCCAACATCTGCTGGATCATCAAAAAAGCAAGAGAGTTCCAGAAAAACATCTATTTCTGCTTTACTGACTATGTCAAATCCTTTGACTGTGTGGATCACGATAAACTATGGACAATTTTGAAAGAGATGGGCATACCAAACCATCTGACCAGTCTCTTGAGAAACTTGTATGTAGGTCAGGAAGCAACAGTTAGCACAACATGTCCAAATAGGAAAAGGTGTACGTCAAGGCTATATATTGTCACTCTGCTTATTTAACTTATATGCAGAATACATCATGAGAAATGCTGGGCTGGAAGAAGCACAAGCTGGAATCAAGATTGCAGGGAGAAATATGAATAACCTCAGATATGCAGATGACACCACCCTTATGGCAGAAAGTGAAGAGGAACTAAAAAGCCTCTTGATGAAAGTGAAACAGGAGAATGAAAAAATTGGCTTAAAGTTCAACATTCAGAAAACTAAGATCATGGAATCTGCTCCCATCATTTCATGGAAGATAGATGGGGAAACAGTGGAAACAGTGGCTGACTTTGTATTTTGGGGCTCCCAGATCACTGCAGATGGTGATTGCTGCCATGAAATTAAAAGACACTTACTCCTTGGAAGGAAGGTTATGACCAACCTATATAGCATATTGAAAAGCAGAGACATTACTTTGCCAACAAAGGTCCGTCTAGTCAAGGCTATGGTTTTTCCAGTAGTCATGGATGTGAGAGTTGGATGATAAAGAAAGCTGAGTACTGAAGAATTGATGCTTTTGAACTGTTGGAGAAGACTCTTGAGAGTCCCTTGGACTTCAAGAAGATTCAACCAGTCCATCCTAAAGGAGATCAGTCCTGGGTGTTCATTGGTAGGACTGATGTTGAAGCTGAAACTCCAATTCTTTGGTCACCTCCTGCATATAGTTGACACATTGGAAAAGACACTAATGCTGAGAAGGATTGGGGGCAGGAGGAGAAGGGGACAACAGAGGATGAGATGGCTGGATGGCATCACCGACTCAATGGCTGTGGGTTTGGGTAGACTCTTGGAGATGGTAGACTCAGGGATGCCTGGCATGCTGCGATTCATGGGGTTGTAGAGTCTGACATGGCTGAGCCACTGAACTGAACTGAATTGTTATTGTAATTATAGTCTATAGGAAGTAAAATTTTTCTATTTTAAGGAAAAGTTTATTGGAGAAATGGGAGGCAAAGTGCTGAGTTAAAACTAAGAGATGAAAAAAAATAACAAAAAACGAAAAAAACCAGGTGAAAACAGAAACCTAAACATTTCACCCAAACACCCTTCCTACTATACTCATCCAAACGTCTTGTGTTTCCTGTAGACCAGTGGCCACAATGCATAGAAACTACACAGTAGTGGTAAAGGCGCAATGATCCTTTCCTCCAGTTCAGGGGTCAGCAAATGTTTTCTTTTTTCTTCAGATCTCATGGCATTTCATTTCATTTAAATTCACTTACTTTTAATTGGATGATATTGTTTTACAGCATAGTGTTGGTTTCTGCCATGTATCAACATGAATCAGCCTTAGGTATGTGTATATCCCTTCTCGCTGGAACCTCCTTCCTGTGTCCCACCCCATCCCACCCCTCTAGGTCATCACAGAGCACCAAGTTAGAGCTCCTTTCATCATATAGCAAATTTCCAGTGGGTATCTAATTTTACATACGGTAATGTATATGTTTCAGTGATACTCTTTCAATTCATCCCACCTTCTCCTTACCTGCCTGTGTCCACATGTCTGCACCTCCATTACAGATGAATGGGTAAAGAAGCTGTGGTACATATACACAATGGAATATAACTCAGCCATAATGGGTACACATTTGACTTAGCTCTAATAAGGTGGATGAACCTAGAGCTTATCACAGACAGTGGAGTAAGTCACAAAGTATAAAATATCATATATTAATGCATATATGTGGAATCTGGAAAGATGGTACTGATAAACCTATCTGCAGGGCTGCAATGGAGGCAAAGACACTGAGAACAGACAAATGTTTGCTTAAAGGGATACATAATAAATGTTTTAGCATTTTCAGTTTACAAAGAAAAATCAAGGATACTATGTAGGCACTTCTATAGCCATTTAAGAATGTAAAAGGTGTTATAGCTTGTGAGCCTTACAAAAACAGATGGTAGGCTAATTAACCTTATATTAACGAATTTGAATTTCAAAATTCTATCCTATATTAACTATACAATCAGTGTTTTTAAAAATTAAATAGGCTAAAATAGATCTTTAACATTTTTAAATGTTGTTTTTTCCTCAATAGCATTGCTGCTCACAATTAAAGGTATTATCTTTAAGTAAGAAAAGAACTTCCAGCCTTAAACTTCAAGAAAATTTCCCCACAGGAAATCTCCATTGTCTTAACTCAGAATCAGTGAGGTACAAATGAAAAGTTGAACACAGCTAATGTAGACAATATAAATAACATTAATAAGAATAGTAGAGATTGATCTGAGGATTTAATATTAATACTTCAAAATTTGATCCTCCACTATGAGGTATCTTTAATGTTACATAATATTAGTAATTGATAAAATTTTAAAAGTTTCAGGCAAGATAATAAACATTTAATAATCAATGTAAAAGTGTATGAAAACATCTAGATATTGAGATACACACTATTGGAGGGAGACTAATATATTTTCACACAAAGAAATATATTCTCTTCAAGATTGGAACATATAGGAAGCAAAGACAGTCTTGGCCCATCTTTTTCTGTGCTTTTATCCTTGAAGAAACAGAACTTAGTAATATTTTTCTCCAGTGGCATTAATGGAATTATGTAGTTTGTCTTAATTAAGGAAATGAAAAGAAACTCGATATTTTTGTGTGAACCCATGTAGGTGTTAAAATATATAAACAAGACAGGAAAAGATGATAACACAAGAAAAACACAATCTTTTCAAGAAAATTGGAAGCTATAAAACATCATATATCATAATTTTGGGGTGGAATGTGATGTGCCAAGCTACTCAGATTTTTTAACAGTCAGCCATCAACTCATTAACCAGTGTCTGAAAGCAGATGTTGGCTTATGCTGTGGTGCTATTTGGTGTATTCAGGGAAGTGGAGATAGATATCAGCTTTTTAAATAGAACGTAGCTAGCTGATATAAACAATGATTTCTTTTCTCGAATCTTACTTGTCATATTACGTTACATTAGATGATGAAACAGAATGTTAAGTGTGTAATGAAACAGTGATACTAAAACGTAAAGGAGAACACACTTTTTCAGCTTAGATATATGCCATCATTTTAAACCCTGGTTGCCATTCTGAAATGATGGCAGAATTTTTTCATACAAACTAGCTGCTTGTGAATTAGAACAATGTGAAAGTTAAGTAAGTTTGAAATTTTTTTAAAAAAATAAAACCAGAAAAAAGCAAAAGGCTCCACGTGATACTTTGCTGTTTTAAACAGAGATAAGACTGTTGGTAATGCAGAATGACTCAGTACTTGGCTTTTTTTTTGCCAACTAAAGTGCTCAAGGCCCCTTGTTAATTTGAGTACCCCAACTTTTAGATAGTTGATGTTTCTCAATACTGTGCGTGGTTCTTTTGAAAAGGTGCATACAGATGAGCTTCTAGACTTCTTTAAAGTCTTTGTAGTGTATTTCTCAAGGTGGAATGTAATACAGATATTTGTGGAGTAGACAGCCTGCATATTTGATATATTTTGGTAAGAATGAACATATCATTTCAAGGTGAGAAAAATTTATAAGTAAAAATAACTCAATACCAAAAAAATTAACGTGGAAATATGCAAAAATAGATCAATGGTTGCCGGGGTCCAGCCCCAGCGGGGTCCGGGGGTCTTGAGGGATGGGTGGCGTCGGAGGAAGAAGAACTGAGCTGAGTCGATGTGTGGTGATGGAGCAGTCTCTCTCAGTTTATTTTTATTGGTTTACAGTTTTTATAGCCAAAAGACATCCCCATTACATCATTACATCACCTATCATTCTATACAATTTTTTGTTTTCTACCTCCCATAGCAACCTTATCATTGAGTTCATTCCCCAAACTATCATGAAACATTCCCTTTGCAGAAGTCAGATTTTTATGTAATTAGATTTAACAATAGTATGTTTACCATTTGAATGTCTTCAGTATACTTCATTCAATCATGATAAGTACATCAACCTAAGTAGAAAGGTTACATTTCTCTTATCAGGTACAACTATGTAGAAGCTAGAGGGAAGGGCTTAAGCTTGAGACTGTTTATTCTAGTAACCTACTCAAGTTCTTACCAGAACTGGAAAGAGGACAAAGAGACAGTTTAGAGAGAGGAAAGAGAACTAAGAGACAGTCAAGCAGCACTGCTTCAGCAATAAAACCCTATTAACCTTATAACTACTATAATAAATTCCTCTGTCTACATTATCCTAAAGCAATCAATATCTCCAACTATGCTGGCCACAATTATGAGCATTCCTAAGTCTCAATCGAGCCTGATTTCTTCAAGGAAGCGAGCCTTCTCCGTGGAGTGGTCAGGGGAGTGGGAGGTGGAAAGGTGACCCAAGTACGAGCGTTTCTGGTGGTGGCCTTGCCATGACCCCCAGAGAACTCTTGGTAAACTCCCCAGTAATTAGTAGGAGGAGTAGTAACCTATTTAAATGTCCCTTTCATTCCTCCTTAGCCCCCGGGGAAGGTGATCCACCTTCCCGGATCCTCTGGTCAATAAGGTCTGGGGGGATTACCTCAGGACGAATTCTTTCCAACTGTGACTGACTTACTGAGATGAGCCAATGTTCCAAGCATGGACAGAACTTCCAAGAAAAATACCAGGGTGGGGCTTGCCCAGGATGCCCCGATAAAGAAAGTCAGCTTTGCAATTTCTTTCTTAGTCTTGTGACCTTGTCATCCGAGCAAGGGGGCATCCTGACGGCTCCCGGCAACTGGTAAAATCACTTTTTGTTTTTAATAGGATTTATATTTATTCTCTGCTGTTGAAACATTCTTATGTATACACTGAATGATTTTTAGTCTCAGCACACCCCACAGTTGAATCATCAGCATCACTTAATCTAAAAAATTCTAGGTTGGCCAAGACCCTAATGATTTCATGAAGATAATTGTTTGTCTTCTTTTACAAATCTTTTCCAGAAAAGGAATCTCACAAGCTTATTTAGGTTAAATTCTCACTTTTCTTAGCCTTTGGTTGCAGTGTGTTCCCTGGTAAGCTACGTCTCTGAGGTTACAGTTACATGCTGGGCTTTCTTAGGGATCCTTCTTTGGATCAACAACTATAGCAGAGAAGAGAAACCAAGTGAAGAAAGGGAAAGAGACAGGAAAAAGGGGGAGGAGAGGAGAGAGAAAATGGGTTGGGAGTGAGAATGAAGAGAGAGTAGGGAGGGGTAGGGAGGGGAGGAAGCAGGACTGGGCAGAGAGAAAAGCTGGAGCTGTAATACTGTCTCAATAACAGACTTATTCCGTACATCAGGGAGGGTGCTGGATCTTTACACTGTATACTATATATATACTCTGCTAGCAGTTTATACTGTAAACTGTATGCTATACTATATATTCTTGACACTACACCATATGCTATTTTCTATTCTATATAGTACATATTATATGTATATATTAATATGCTATATACTATTGTATATTCTACCCTAATTCTATATATATATATAGTCTATACTAATCATTTTATTTTATATACTATATTAAAATAAAATATATATTATATTTAATAGTTTATACTCTATAGTTATATGTAGTTTGTACTGTATGTTATACTTTATAATGTACATCAATCATTGGATACTGCTGCCCCAGGAAAAAGACTTGGCAGTTGGCTGAGATAGCTTTCTTAAGTTCAGGACACTTTCTAAGGTCAGTTTCTGAAGGAGAGTGACAGCTAAGGACACCTCTTCTAGCAGATGGGATAGTTAAGTCCTGAAATCCTGAAGGAGGATGTAGCTGCTCGTCACAGCATCCACTGTAGTTTTAAAATGAGGAAGATTAGTTTAAGTTCTAATTTAAATTACTGCAATAAAATAATTTCTAGTTTTAAATGTGAGAGTACTGAGCAGCTACTTTTCACTGTACAGGCTATGGTTCAATTATGATGCACAATAAGTTTGCTAATGTAACTGAAGGCCAAATGAACAACTCCAGTCTGCTCTTTTCTAAACTTTAAAAGCATTTCTCTTGTGTTCCCTTGAATGCATTGGTTAAACCTAGAACAAAATTTATTGATTTTGTATGATGTTGCAGAAATTATACCAAGAGGACACACTACATAACACGGCATGGAAGATGCTGTCAAAATGTTAACTCCCTGGAGGCGGCCAGCTATTCAGTAGCAAAATATTTTTTAATTTCATAATAACCTGTGGGCAAAGATACTTGTATGCACATTTTAGGATCATAAAGTATGATCCCAGGCTATCTAATCTGAAGAGAGAGGGACTAGGTATTTAAAGAAGAATAGAAAAATTCATTTAATTTACTTGAACTAAAAAAGAAAAGAAAATTACAAGGCAATGTAAAAAGCAATGAGATGTGCAGGATCAACAGTTCTTTGTGGGACGTGCAAACCCTGTGACCTCCATCAACTGATCAAGGGACATTTCATAGAAACCAGATGAAGCAAGGGTGTTTTGTTGACACCTTCATTTATGAGACTATTGAGAAATTACTGCTTCAACACCAGAATGCTTCCCTGAATACAGAGCAAACCACATAATGAGGATTTTTAGTCAATTTTGTGATGGAGACATGGCTTTCCTTTTTTTTGTGTGTGTGACTACTTTGATAAGACCAACTGGAAATATGAGAGTTTGAATTATATAAAGTCTTCAGAAAAATAGTCAATTCCAAAAAAATTGGAAAAAAATTTTCAGATTTCAGGATACCTTAGAAACCCTAGGGGTAAACATGCATTAAAAGTTGCACTTTTAAGGAACCCAGGAAAGTTTTTCCTCATTCATATTTTCAATAAATACATAAAGTACTGTCTTTGTATTACAAATTGATGACCCCAACCATTCCTTCGAAGGGCAGGTACTTTTAGGAAACCTTCTATGAGCAGAAATGGATAAACCAGAATTCTAAAAGATGATCCATCCACCAAGTTATGGGGTGTTTATTGCAGGGAAATAAAAGAGGCTCTAAATCTGGTTAGATGAATAAATGCCCCTTAAAAAATGATACCTTCAAAAAGACTAGACAGCAAGTCATAGCTTAAAGGTACAACTATACTATAGTTTGCTGGTCATTGAACTTGCTGTGATTTATTATTTTTTCCAGTGTGAGATAAGAAAATGAGACATTGGTAAGGACTTGTAGAGGTTATGCTTTTCACTCTTTTTCCTGCAGAATAGTCTCAGAGTGTTCAGTTAAGACTTCTCTTATTCTCTAGGCAGAAATTAAATGTCTGAACTTTTATAGAAAGGTTGCCCTCCAAATAATACTTCCAACCAAGATTGCAAGTTCCATAAATCTCATGTAAGAGTATGAGGTGATCCTTTACCAGTACTGGAATTACCTATTTCCAGTGGTAGCAAGCATTTTTTAATCCAACATTTTCTTCATCTTTGTCTTTCATTATTTTATTTACTTTACATACATAAATGAATGTCCACATGTAAGAGATACAGTTATTTTTAAAACTGTGTTATGCCAAAATGGCTAATCAGCAATGTGATTTCTAGAATTATAAATGAATACTGAAACTATAAATGGATCCTGACTTTGGGCTCATATCCTATAGAACATACAGATTCTTCCTCCCTACTTATTTATATTTCTGAGAAAATAAGCAGCATTCTTAGACATTCTAGAATAAGGAATTGAAATTTCTCTTTTACCTTTATTGTCTAGTCTTTGACTAGCCTCAGGTCATAGAATCTGAGAAGTGAAATAAATCATTAGGTTTTCAATTGACTTAGACTGAAGAAAGAATCTAATTGAACATTTTTGCAAGATTTTTAAATATATAACATCTGCTGTCTTAGCTGTAGATGATTTAATTTTTAACACGTGCTTCCAACCTTTAATTTTCTGTAAAGCAGCCACATCAATTATTAATTCATCTATATTTCCTCAAAGCGAGTCAGACTTAAGATCCTTCATAAATATTTAAGAATATTGCTGCAAAATAAACAGAAACTTTTACTGAACTTTTGATTGCAAGTTTGAGAACCAACTATTGCAAAAGTAAGACAAACATGTTAAAGATTCCAGAAAATTGAGAAGAGCAGACGCTGAAAGAACAGGGAGGCCAGATTTCTACCATAACCCTCATTGTCTTAGTTTTTACAATGTGAATCTTATTGACTGCACATTTAACTCATGGAATTAATGCATGTGACCAAGTTTAATTCAGGCTTGACTCATGATGGCATTTAATTTCTGACAGCTCACGTTTTCTCTTTCTTCCACATACATTGCCATATATCCTATACACTATTTATCGTTGATATTGACCAATTTACTGAACAAATGACCACATGAATATATAAAAGTAGCCTACATATAATTAAAATAATAATAGCTCTAACTTTCCTTTCTTACTGCCATTAGCAATGCTTCTGAGATAGATGGTATTATGTGTTGAATTGTGTCCTTTCCCCCAACCCCCTCATGAGATATGTTGATATTCTAGTCTCTGGTACCTCTGAATGTGACCTTATTTGATAATAGGATCTTTGCAGATGTAACCAAGTTAAGATGAGGTCATGCTGAATTAGGATGGGCTCTAATGCAATATGACTAGTGTCTTTATAAGAGAAGAACTACATAAAAAGATACATAGGGAGAATGCCATGTGATAACAGAGGTTGGGATTAGAGTGATGCATCTAAAAGCCAAAGAATATGATTGTGGGCAACACTAGAAGCTAAAGGAAGACTCTGGCTCTTGCCTAGAGCTTTCAGAGAAAGCAAAGCCCCACTGTGCTAGGGAAATTGAAATGGAGGAAGTCTTGTTCAAGCCTCAGAAGCAGGAGAGCAGGCCTCTGGCCAGCTTCCGGCCACCGGGACATTGCTGGGATTCTGTGCCTGTATGCAAATCAGACCACTCTTTAGATAAGAAAGGGAATGGCACTTGGAATTCTTGAGCTCCTGAGGGTCTGGCCAACCCCCTGGGGTCTAATGAAATCCTATGAATCAGAAGGTGAAACAGTACTTTAAAAGGTTGAAGTAAAACCAGAGCTGCATTTTTGCATACAAACTGATGATGATATCAGTTTGTGGCCTGGGATTATAAGCGGGAGCCCCCTAAATTGACGTTTGAAGTCTTACCCATGGAGATGCACTGCCTGGGACCTTTTCCCAGCTTGGACGCCAGATTGCTGTTAACAAGGGACTTCCCAGAACACTGTTTAAGTCTGGGTGTTGATCAGCCCAATTTGGTGATGTTTATGCTGTTACTCTTCTCTATTGTTTCTATTTCTCTTTCTCTTAGTGATTATATACTGCAGTTAAGTTAAATAATCCTTAATTTAGCATTGAAATTGTTTATTTGTATATAATGAATGGTTTCTTCTGTTAACAAATCCCTCAAACATGAAACAAAAGTAAGACTTTTGGCAAAACACATTGACACTTTGATTTTAGATTTCTAGCCTCCAGCACTGAATTCAGGTCCGTAAACAAGATGTTGTTATATTCCTAAAAGGATCTCCCTCTATACTCCTTTATTATAGCCAACTTGCTTCCCCCAGGGAAACTCCTACCTGATAATTGTTAGCTTCTCCTTATAGTTCCATCATCTATGTAATCATATTACAAACAACATGGTTTAATTTTTGTACTGATAAACCTTCACGTAAGAGTATATTCAGATTAGTGCTTCCCAGGTGGCACTGGTGGTAAAGAACCTGTCTGCTAATGCAGGAGATGTGGGTTCGATCCCCAGGTTAGGAAGATCCCTTGAAGAGGGCATGACAGCCCACGCCAGTATTCTTGTCTGGAGAATCCCATGGACAGAGAAGCCTGGCAGGCTACAGTCCATAGTATCACAAAGAATCAGACATGACTAAAGTGATTTAGTACACATGCATATTCAGATTAACCTACCTGATGAAAATGAATTTTAGAGATCTTAGACACATCCACAAGTTACTGATACATAAAAATTAAAGCCAGCTCTCTGTAAAATCATATTTAAAATAGGTATATTCATTCATTTGATTTACTCACTGAATGCTTACTATTACTGAGGACATCAATGAACTTTTCTTGTTGTTCAGTTGCTTAGTCCTGTCTGACTCTTTGCGACCCCATGAACTGCAGCACACTAGGCTTTCCTGTCCTTCACCGTCTCCTGGAGCTTGCTCAAACTCATGTCCATTGAGTCAGTGACTCCATCCAGACATCTCCTCCCCTTCTCTTCTGCCTTCAATCTTTCCCAACATCAGGGTCTTTTCTAATGAGTCAGCTTTTCCTATCAGGTGGCCAAAGTACTGAAGCTTCAGCTTTAGCATCAGTCCTTTCAATGAATATTCAGGATTAATTTCCTTTAGGATTAATGGTTTGATGTTTTTGACCTTCTAGCAGTCCAAGAGATTCTCAAGAGTCTTCAACACCACAGTTCAAAAAGCATCAATTCTTTGAAACTCAGCCTTCGTTACGGCCCAACTCTCACATCCATACATGACTACTGGAAAAACCATAGCTTTGATTAGACGTACCTTCTTCAGCAGAGTAATGTCTCTGTTTTTTAATATGCTGTCTAGGTTGGTAAAGCATCTCTTAATATCATGGCTGCAGTCACCATCTGCAGTGATTTTGGAGCCCAAGAAAATAAAGTCTGTCACTGTTTCCATTGTTTCCTTATCTATTTGCCATGAACTGAAGGGACAGGATACCTTGACCTTAGTTTTTTGAAGGTTGAGTTTTAAGCCAGTTTTTTCACTCTCCTCTTTCATCAAGAGGCTCTTTGGTTACTCCTTACTTTCTGCCATAACAATGGTATCATCTGCATATCTGAGGTTATTGATATTGCTCCCGTCAATCTTGATTCCAGCTTGTGCTTCATCCAGCCTGGCATTTCACATGCAGTATTTTGCATATAAGTTAAATAAGCAGGGTTACAATATACAGCCTTGATATACTTTCCCAATTTGGAACCAGTCCGTTGTTCCATGTCCAGTTCTAACTGTCGCTTCTTGATCTACATACAGATTTATCAGGAGGCAGTTAAAGTGATCTGGTATTCCCACCTCTTGAAGAATTTTCCATAGTTTGTTGTGATCTACACTGTCACAGGCTTTGGCATAGTCAATAAAGCAGAAGTAGATGTTTTTCTGGAACTGTTTCCCTTTTTCAATTATCCAACAGATGTTGGCAATTTGATCTCTGGTTCTTCTGCCTTTTCTAAATCCAGCTTGTACATCTGGAAGTTCACAGTTCATGTACTGTTGAAGCCTGGCTTGGGGAGTTTTGAGCATTACTTTGCTAGCATGTGAGATGTGTGCAATTGTGTGGTAGTTTGGCATTGCCTTTCTTTGGTATTGAAATGAAAACTGGCCTTTTCCAGTCCTGTGGCCACTGCTGAGTTTTCCAAATTTGCTGGCATATTGAGTGCAGCATTTTCAGAGCATTATCTTTTAGGATTTGAAATAGTTCAGCTGGAATTCCATCACCTCCAATAGCTTTGTTTGTAATGATGCTTCCTAAGGCCCACTTGACTTCACATTCCAGGATGTCTGGCTGTAGGTGAGTGATCACACCATTGTGGTTATCTGGGTCATGAAGATCTTTTCTGTATAGTTCTTCTGTGTATTCTTGCCACTTCTTAATATATTCTTTTTCTGTTAGATCCATACCATTTCTGTCCTTTGTCCTTGTGCTCAGCTTTGCATGAAATGTTCCCTTGGTATCTCTAATTTTCTTGAAGAGATCCCTAGACTTTCCCATTCTATTGTTTTCCTGTTTCTTTGCAATGATCGCTGAGGAAGGTTTTCTTATCTCACCTTGCTATTCTTTGGAACTCTGCATTCAAATCAGTTTATCTTTCCTTTTTTCCTTTGCCTTTAGCTTCTCTGCTTTTCTCAGCTATTTGTAAGGCCTCTTCAGACAATCATTTTGCCTTTTTGCATATCTTTTTCGTGGAGTTGGTCCTGATCACTGCCTCCTGTTCAATGTTATGAACCTCCATCCATAGTACCTCAGGGACTCTGTCTATCAGATCTAATACCTTGAGTCTATCTATCACTTCTACTGCATAATCATAAGGGTTTTGATTTAGGTCATACCTGAATGGTTTAGTGGTTTTCCCTACTTTCTTCCACTTAAGTCTGAATTTGGCAACAAGGAGTTCATGATTTGAGCCACAGTCAGCTTCTGGTCTTGTTTTTGCTGACTGTATAGAACTTCTCCATCTTTGGTTGCAAACAATATAATCAATCTGATTTTGGCATTGACCATCTGGTGATGTCCATGTATATAGTCTTCTCCTGTGTTGTTGGAAGAGGGTGTTTGCTATGACCAGTGCATTCTCTTGGTCTGTTAGCCTTTGTCCTGCTTCTTTTGTACTTCAAGATCAAGTTTGCCTGTTACTCCAGATATCTCTTGACTTCCTCCTTTTGCATTCCAGTTCCCTATGATGAAAAGGACATCTCTTTTGGGTGTTAATTCTAGAAAATCTTGTAGGTCTTCATAGAACAGTTCAATCAGCTTCTTCAGCATTACTGGTTGGGGCATAGACTTCAATTACTATGATATTGAATGGCTTGCCTTGGAAACAAATAGAGGTCATTCTGTCATTTTTGAGATTGCACCCAAGTACTGTGTTTTGGACTCTTTTGTTACTTTTGTGATTCTTTTGTGATAATATCTCTTTTGTGATTCTCCTGAAAGAGCAGCACAGTTTAAGCCTCTGCAGCTGACTTCTGTTTCCAGCAAGATTCTAGATTCTCCACCACTACAGTGTATCCTATTGGGCTGCTTCTCAAACTTCAGAGTGCTCCAGGATCCCCCTAGGGTGTTTGTTCAACATATATATTTTGGAGCTGCTTCCCACACCTGCTGACTCTGATTCCTCTGCCTTTTCTAAATCAAGCTTGAACATCTAGAACTTTACAGTTCTTGTATTGTTGAAGTCTGGCTTGGAGAACTTTGAGCATTACTTTGCTAGCATGTGAGATGAGTGCAGTTGTGTGGTAGTTTGAACATTCTTTCACATTGCTTTTCTTTGTTATTGGAATGAAAACTGACCTTTTCCAGTCCTGTGGCCACTGCTGAGTTTTCCAAATTTGCTGGCATATTGAGTGCAGCACTTTCACACACCATCTTTTAGGAATGGAAATAGCTCAGCTGGCATTCCATCACCTTCACTAGCTATGTTCATAGTGATACTTCCTAAGGCCCACTTGACTTCACATTCCAAGATGTCTGGCTCTAGGCAAATAGTAACACTATCATGGTTCTCTGGGTCATTAAGATCTTTCTTGTATAGTTCTTCTCTGTCTTCTTGCCACCTCTTCTTAATATCTTCTGCTCTGTTAATTCCTTACTGTTTCTGTCCTTTATTGTGCCCATCTTTGCATGAAATATTCCCTTGGTGTCTCTAATTTTCTTGAGGAGATCTCTAGTCTTTCTCATTCTATTGTTTTCTTCTATTTCTTTACATTATTCACTTAGGAAGGCTTTCTTTTATCTCTCCTTGGTATTCTTTGGAACTCTGCATTCAGATGAGTGTATCTTCCCTTTGCTCCTTTGCCTTTGCTTCTCTTCTTTTCTCAGCTCTTTGTAAGGCCTCCTCAGACAACCATTTTGACTTTCTATTTCTTGCAGATGGTTTTGATCAGTGCCTCCTGTACAATGTTATGAACCTCCATCCATAGTTCTTCAGGCACTCTGTCTATCACATCTAATCTCAAGTGACTAGTCCCTTGAGTCACTTCTACTGTATAATTGTAAGGGATTTGATTCAGGTCATACCTGAATGGCCTAGTGTTTTTCTCTAATTTCTTAAATACAAGTCTGAATTTGCAATAAGGAGTTTATGATCTGAGACATAGTCAGTTCCTGGTCTTGTTTTTGCTGAATGTATAGGTCTTCTCCATCTTTGAGTGCAAAGGCTATAATCAATCTGATTTGGGTATTGACCATTTGGTGATGTCCATGTGTAGAGTCTTCTCTTGTGTTATTGAAAGAGGGTGTTTGCTATGACTAGTGCATTCTCTTGGCAAAACTCTGTTAGCCTTTGCCCTGCTTCATTTTGTATTTCAAGGCCAAACTTGCCTGCTGCTCCAGGTGTCTCTTGGCTTCCTACTTTTACATTCCAGCCCCCTATGATGAAAAGGACATTTTTTTTTTTTTTGGTGTTGGTTCTAGAAGGTATTGTAGGTCATCATAGAACCATTCAACTTCAGCTTCTTCAGCATTAGTGGTTGGGGCATAGACTTGGATTACCGTGATGTTGAATGGTTTGTCTTAGAAACGAACAGAGATCATTCTTTCATTTTTGAGATTGCATCCAAGTACTGCATTTCAGTCTCCTTTTTTTTTTTTGTTACTGTGAGGGCTATTCCATTTCTTCCAAGGGATTCTTGCCCATAATAGTAGATATAATAATCATCTGAATTAAATTCACCCATTCTGGTCCATTTTAGTTCACTGATTTCTAAAATGCCAATGTTCACTCTTGCCATCTCCTGTTTGATCACTTCCTATTTACCTTGATTCATGGACCTAATTGGAGAAGAAATGGCAACCCACTCCAATATTCTTGCCTGGAGAATCCCATGGACAAAGGAGCCTGGTGGGCTATGGGGTTGCATGGGGGTCACAAAATAGCAGACATGACTGAGCGACTAACACATACACACACAGACCTAATATTCCAGGTTCCTTTTCAATATCGTTCTTTATAGTATTGAACTTTACTTCCACCACCAGACACATCCACAACTGGGCATTGTTTTTGTTTTGACTTAGCCTCTTCATTCCTTCTGGAGCTATTTCTCCAGTAGCTTATTGGGCACCTACTGACCTGGGGAGTTCATGTGTCATATCTTTTTGTCTTTTTGTATCTTTCAGGAATTTTCTAGAATAGAGGTTAAAAGTAATGTCAATAATTTCATTTTGACAAGTAAAATTAATTTTTTCATAGTCATACTTAGTTGTTGGAGCCACACAGATACATGTGATGTGAGTTTGCAAGATTTAGTAGTATTCTTTCTGATGAAGAAGCCGCCTGCAATGCAGGAGACCTGGGTTCGATCCCTGGGTTGGAAAGATCCCCTGGAAACAGAAAAGGCTACCCACTCTAGTTCTGGCCTAGCAAATTCCATGGACTGTATAGTCCATGGGGTGGCGGAGTCGGACATGACTGAGCAACTTTCACTTTCACTTTGTAATATAGAACATTTAATCTACAGAGTGGATTTTACTAATTTATAGATTAATTTTATTGATTCACATAAACATGAATTTATAGTTTCAGAGATGCTCCACATTTTAATTTTTATTAAGTCACTAGGTTTATCTAGATGTTTCTATTCACTGAACTTGCTCTCTTTGTGCACATAAATTCCTTTCAGTTATCTTCATGTACATTTGTTGTTAATAGAAGGTAAATAAATCTTTGTTTTAATTTCATAGGCTCTGTACTATACTATGTATTTAAGCATTACAATGTACTGTACTATATATGAGGAGGTAAAGTGATTCAAAGCAGTTTAATTGAACACTGAAATGTTTGTGAATAGAATCCATCAGCTGTTTTGGAAGACACCAGAGCATAAATATTTTCTGCCTTTTGAGGAGCTCATGATCCCCAGGAGAAAAGAATGGATTGTCTAATGATTATAATATAATAATGTATCTGTAACCCAGAAAATTTTTAAGTGCATTTTGTAGTCCAGAGAAGAAATCAATGAAATTCACCTAGAGAGGAAGAAATTGGTTCATATAGAGAATGACATAAAAAGCCATTCTTGTGTCTTGAAGATCAGAAGTCTGTAGACAGGAAATAACAGAGTCAAAGGACAAAAATGTATGGCCTGTATTGGAATTTTTAATGCCAGGAAGTACACCTAGATAACATTTATCTGTAAATATATTACCTTAAGCCAGCCTTTAATGGTCTTGGAAAGTCACCAGCTTTATTATTATTTAGTTAACAGTAAATATCACAGACTAATGTAATTTGGTTTACTGTCTCACTGTCACAGGTATTAATTATTTCTAAATCCAGAATCCCTGGTACTGCCATTACCAATTGCAAATTATTTCTTGAAACCGTAATTAAAAGGGTAATGAAAAGTACTATAATTTTTAAGGATTTCATTTCTCAATTTTTAATATGAGATCTAAATTGAATGCCTTTCTTACAGTTTAGGATAGGCCAATATATGTTAAAAGTTTTGGTGCAATGCAATTATCAAATTTTATTTTTTTTAATTGCTCTTAAAACTGTTAAAGGCTTTGAATCTTGACCTTGCTATTGCTTCAGTCAGTGTTTCTCAAACATGGGCCAGTGAACCTTCATAAAATGTATTATCATAGTTCGGAGGCCATTTAGTTTTCTAGGGTTTTTAAAAATTTTATAGGATCATGAAATGGAAATGTAAAAAAAAAAGCACTATTTATAGATTAGAATATTCTTTTAGAAAATGTTACTTAAAAACTTAATTGTGACAAACTTAGTACATTAAAGATTATAAGTAATTATGTGATCAGTTATCTACATCCCAAAAAGTTTTTAAGTTCTTGGTGGCTTGAAAAGAAAGAATGCTTTCATATCATATACTATACATGCCTAAGTATAAAGTAGCTGTAACTGTAAGGAAGTCATACATCTTTTATATTTGGCTTGTTTTCAGATATGCTTTTTTTTTTCAATGTATCTCTTCTTTCTTCATGGATTCTAGTCCCTTTAAAAAAATTCTTTAACTGCTTTATGATCTTTTTCAATAGTTCGATTAAATTCCTGAAAGTGTTAATGTTCCTATTTATTTCATTCTTTGACTCTTCTTTATGATAAGTTGGAGGCTTCCTTCGTGGCTCATTTGGTAAAGAATTTGCCTGCAATGCAGGAAACGAGGGTTCAATCTCTGGGTCAGGAACATCCCTAAAGAAGGGGATGACTACCCACTCCAATATTCTTGCCTGGAGAATTCCAGGAGCAGAGAAGCCTGGCTGCCCATAGTCCATGTGGTCGCAAAGAGTTGGACACGACTGAGAGACTAACACTTTTATCTTCTCATATGATAAGCGATTTTTAAATTATGTGTCCATTTTCTTTTCCCCTCAGCTGCAGAAATTTTCTTAGCTAGCAATTTCTCAGAGCTTTGTGTGTTTCCTCAGTTTGCACTAGCTTTCATGTTAGTTTTTTAACTTGATATTCTCATGCAACCCTAATAGTACAAATGCAAATGTCACATGCAGGATAGCACAGGCTTAAGGTCTGAATGTCTCCTGTTAGACTCTATCCACATGTTATCCCCACTCCTTGCCTACTTTTGCTCATCTCTGGTAGAGATAAACTTTCCTTGTGGATTTGCTAAACTAATGGCTATTTTCAGTACCAGTCAGATGCAGCCTTTTCATATTTCTGGATTTTTAATGCAGGGTCCTACATCTAGCTTTCTACCTTGCACAAGTCCAAGGTTATTCAGTTCCCATGTGAGTGGTAAACTTCCTCAAGCCAATATCAAAGTGTTTTTGACCTGCTGCAGCATTAGCTTATGTGTTTATTCTGGCTTTGACTCCCTTCTTCATTTATAAAAAAAACTTCTAGTATGTACTTCAAGCAGAACAATATTTTAAATATTTTAGCTTGCTTCATACCATCCATATTATTGTTGCCAACAGCTGAGAAAGAGCAAAGAGAGGGTGTATTTTTTAAGTTGCTAAATTTCTATAAATAGAATTTGATATTTTGGGTGAAGGTACAGAACAATTTGGGGATGACCTTGTCAGAGAAGGTTTTAAAATATAAATAACTGAGAGGTATTTAGTAAAGGATAATGGTGAAAGGATGGAGGTAGATATAACATTTCTGATAAGAGTGGATCATTAAGGAACAAAACAGAAGAAAGAGCCTTGGGGACATATGGGCATGCAACCAGTAGAGAAAGAAGTGTTGTTGAGGGAAATGGAGCAGCCAGAGATTGAAGTAAGAGACTCAGGAAACTACCATCTCCAAAACCTCAGGAGGATGGGATTTCAAGCAAAGTAGGATATATAGCAATGTTCAGGAGCATCCTGGGAAAAGCTCATTGAATTTGCATTTCAGATAGTTATTAGCAGTCTTCCTCACTCCAGCTGACAGAAGTGCTGTCCTTTCAGCTGCTCAACCAAAATGCATGAGGCCGTCCTTGACTTATGGAGATGTCTCTCGCAAGATACATATCCAATTCATCAGGGAATTTTATTTGCTTGGGTTTCAAAATATATTTGTACTTGGACTACTTCTTACCACTACTCTAAAGTGCAAACTGAATATCTCCCCCCAGTTCCAACAGTTCCAGTACTGGTTACTCTGCTCTTTTATCTTCCCTCAGGACTTCTTACCTCCAGCGCACTAAATAGTTCCTTCATTTATTACAATTGCTTGCTGTCTATCTCCTTTCGCTAGAATATGAATCCCAGGAGGGCAGGACTCCTCTTCTGTGTCCCAAGGGTTTAGAGCAGCATACCTGGCACATAGTAGTCCCTAAATAAATGATGAAAGAGCAAGTTGTAGTTTTATTATGTATTTCACTAAAACTTGATTTGAGTTTATGATTGGAGCTGTATATTTTAAGTCTATAAACCAAATTCAAGTCTAGGATGAATCCAAGTAGTATTTCAGGAAAAATAATCTTTGATCCTGTTACAATTCTGTGCTCAAGAATTGTTGCATTCATCATATCCCAGAAGTCAGAGTCCACACACTATTACTATAAAGACTTTCCATCTTGTGTTCTAATTAACTTAAATACTTTAACCAAACTTTTATTAATAAATTATGATTAAAATATTCACATAAATTAATAATTTATTTAGCCTTACTTCTAATTGCTTATCCAGTAAATGAAGAATACAAAAAGTATGCATATATTCAAGGACTCACAACGTGTTCTTCGGGCAAGCTCATTCAACACACATTGTTGAATGTATGTAAATATTTAAATAATAAAGTTGTGACATGAATATACAATGTTTTTTTGATGCAAAACATAAGTTTGTTCCATTACATCAGCAATTCATATAGAATGTCTTTGTCACAAGACATTTAAAATATTATATTTTACCTGACGGATTCTAAGAACTTTTAGCTTCTCTTTGACTGGAAGTTAAGAAATTGATCTCACAGTTTCTCCCTTTCTTCCTTCCTTTTATCACTTCTTGTTTTCCTTATTTTTGGCTTTACTCTCCACCCTACATCTTTATTCATTGACTAAGAGTCAATGCCTTCTCTGGAAATGAGCAAATGAAATGACAATAAACCAATATGCTTAACTTGTCCTGTAAAGTTCACTGCAAATTTTTGCTTATATTGTTTTCTACATAAGATTATGTTTCTTAGATGACTAGAACTGTGCTGACTTCCTACTAAGTAGTGTAATTCTCATCTCTTTCCTCTCATACCTCTCTTACACATCTAGTAATTGAGTCCATATCTATTTTCTAATCATCAGATCTGATACTCATTTGCAGTTCCTTCATCATTCATATGATTTGTTTGTTGGGCTCAGGGGTCTACTTATTTTCTATTACTTGGCCGCTTGAAACCTCAGTAATAGAGACTTCAAAGGCTGGGTGAGCCATGGCTTTTCTTATGATTTGCATATGCTAAATGTACTGGTGTATTAACATCACACCTGGGAGGCACAAGCAAATGAAAACAAGGTCCGGCCATTACTGTTGATGCAAGTTAATAGAGAGTGGAAATTCACCCAGCTGAGTAATAGAAAAGCAGCTCTTACTCTGCTCATTGAGGTACTGAATAAAGAAAACACTGAAGTCTAATTTTCCTTCTTCTTTACAAGTTTTACCATATTTTAAAGCGCGACAACTCAATCTTGAAAAATAATAAATATTAAAGTTGATTTTCAAAATTTAAAAGAAAAATATAGACTCTTTTCTGGAGTTTGAAGATGGCCAGGAAAAGACCTATGCCTTTTTTTTCTCCTCCTTTCCCTTTCCCTTTTTCTCTCTCCTCACTCCCTTTTGTTCTTTCTTCACTATTCCTTTTTCCTTGCTTATTCTTTTAATTCCCTCTCTCCCAATATATTTATATGAATGAAGATAACTATATTCCACTTTGATAATGTGCATTTTGCATTTTTAGTTGCATCTTTTCTCCATGAAAATTTTTTAGTGAATTTATCTTGGGAGATGAAAGTGTACCACTTCTTGAAATAAAGGAAAGTTTAACAACATAAGCATAACAATGACATTTTTAACAGCCGTCAGTATAGTTTGGATATGGTGACAAACAAATATAGTTAAGATCAATTCAGTTCAGTTTAGTCACTCAGTTATGCCTGACTCTGCAACCCCATGAATCGCAGCACTCCAGGTTTCCCTGTCCATCACCAACTCCCGGAGTATACCCAAACCCATGTCCACTGAGTCGATGATGCCATCCAGCCATCTCATCCTCTGTCGTCCCCTTCTCCTCCTGCCCTCAATCTTTTCCAGCATCAGCCTCTTTTCCAATGAGTCAGCTATTGGCATCAGGAGGCCAAAGTACTGGAGTTTCAGCTTTAACATCAGTCCTTCCAATGAACACCCAGGACTGATCTCCTTTAGGATGGACTGGTTGGATCTCCTTGCAGTCCAAGGAACTCTCAAGAGTCTTCTCCAACATCACAGTTCGAAAACATTAATTCTCAGTTCTCAGCTTTCTTTATATTCCAACTCTCACATCCATACATGACCACTGGAAAAACCATAGCCTTGACTAGACGGACATTTGTTGGTAAAGTAATGTCTCTGCTTTACAATATGCTGTCTAGGTTGGTCATAACTTTCCTTCCAAGCAGTAAGTGTCTTTTGATTTCATGGCTGCAAACACCATCTGCAGTGATTTTGGAGCCCAAAATAAAAGTAAAGTCAGCCACTGTTTCCACTGTTTCCCCATCTATTTGCCATGAAGTGATGGGACCAGATGCCATGATCTTAGTTTTCTGAATGCTGAGCTTTAAGCCAACTTTTTCACTCTCCTCTTTCACTTTCATCAAGAAGTTCTTTACTTCTTATCTGCTTTCTGCCTAAGAGTGGTGTCATCTGCATATCTGAGGTTATTGATATTTCTCCTGGCAATCTTGATTTCAGCTTGTGCTTCCTCCAGCCCAGCATTTCTCATGATGTACTCTGCATATAAGCTAAATAAGCAAGGTGACAATATGCAGCCTTGATGTACTCCTTTTCCTATTTGGAACCAGTCTGTTGCTCCATGTCCAGTTCTAACTGTTGCTTCATGACCTGCATATAGGTTTCTCAAAAGGCAGGTCAAGTGGTCTGGTATGCCTATCTCTTTCAGAATTTTCCACAGTTTATTGTGATCCATACAGTCAAAGGCTTTGGCTTAGTCATTAATGCAGAAATAGATATTTTTCTGGAACTCTCTTACTTTTTTGATGATCCAGCAGATGTTGGCCATTTGATCTCGGGTTCCTCTGCCTTTTCTAAAAGCAGCTTGAACATCTGGAAGTTCACAGTTCACATTTTGCTAAAGCCTGGCTTGGAGAATTTTTAACACTACTTTACTAGCATATGAGATGAATACAATTGTGTGGTAGTTTGAGCATTCTTTGGCATTGCCTTTCTTTGGGATTGGAATGAAAACTGACCTTTTCCAGTCTTGTGGCCACTGCTGAGTTTTCCATATTGGCTGGCATATTGAGTGCAGCACTTTCACAGCATCATCTTTCAGGATTTGAAATAGCTCAACTGGAATTCCATCACCTCCACTTGCTTTGTTTGTAATGATGCTTCCTAAGGCCCACTTGACTTCGCTTTCCAGGATGTCTGGCTCTAGGTGAGTGATCACACCATCGTGATTATCTGGGTCATGAAGATCTTTTTTATATAGTTCTTCTGTGTATTCTTTCCACCTCTTCTTAATATCTTCTTCTTTTAGGTCCATACCATTTCTGTCTTTTATTGAGCCTATCTTTGCATGAAATGTTCCCTTAGTATCTCTAGTTTTCTTGAAGAGATCTCTAGTCTTTCCCATTCTGTTGTTTTCCTCTATTTCTTTGCACTGATCACTGAGAAAAGCTCTCTTATCTCTGCTTGCTGTTCTTTGGAAATCTGCATTCAAATTGGTATATATTTTCTTTTATCTTCTGCTTTTCACTTCCCATCTTTTCACAGCTATTTTGAAGGGCTCCTCAGACAGCCATTTTGGTTTTTTGCATTTCTTTTTCTTGGGGACGGTCTTGATTCCTGTTTCTTATTCAATGTCATGAACCTCCACCCATAGTTCTTCAGGCATTCTGTCTATCAGATCTAGTCCTTTTAGTCTACCTCTCACTTCCACTGTATAGTCATAAGGAATTTGATTTAGGTCATATCTGAATGGTCTAGTGGTTTTCTCCACTTTCTTTCATTTGAGTCTGAATTTAGCAATCAGCTGTTCATGATCTGAGCCACAGTCAGCTCCTGGTCTTATTTTTCCTGACTGTATAGAGCTTCTCCATTTTGGCTGCAAAGAATATAATCAATCTGATTTTGGTGTTGCCCATCTGGTGATGTCCATGTGTAGAGTCTTCTCTTGTGTTGTTGGAAGAGGGTGTGTGCTATGACCAGTGTGCTCCCTTGGCAGAACTCTATTAGCCTTTGCCCTGCTTCATTCTGTACTCCAAAGTCAAATTTGCCTGTTACTCCAGGTGTTTCTTGACTTCCTACTTTTGCATTCCAGTCCCCTATAATGAAAAGGACATCTTTTATGGCTGCTAGTTCTAGAAGGTCTTGTAGGTCTTTATAGACCTGTTCAACTTCAGCTTCTTCAGCATTACTGGTTGGAGCATACCATAATATTGAATGGTTTGCCTTGGAAACAAACAGAGATCATTCTGTCTTTTTTGAGAATGCATACAAGTACTGCATTTCAGACTCTTTTGTTGACTATAATGGCTACTCCATTTCTTCTAAGGGATTCCTGCCCACAGTAGTAGATAGAATGGTCATCTGAGTTAAATTCACCCATTCCAGTCCATCTTAGTTCACTGATTCCTAGAATGTCGATGTTCACTCTTGTCATCTCCTATTTGACCACTTGCAATGTATCCTGATTCACGGACCTTACATTCCAGGTTCCGATGCAATATTGCTCTTTACAGCATTGAATCTTGCTTCTATAACCAGTCACATTGGCAACTGGGTGTTGTTTTTGCTTTGGCTCCATCCCTTCTGGAGCTATTTCTCCACTGATCTCCAGTAGCATATTGGGCACCTTCTGATTGGGGGAGTTCATCTTTCAGTGTCCTATCTTTTTGCCTTTCCATACTGTTCATGGGGTTCTCAAGGCAAGAATACTGAAGTGCTTTGCCATTCCCTTCTCCAGTGGACACTGTCACACTTCTCCACCATGACCTGTCCATCTTGGGTGGCCCCATAGGGCATGGCTTAGTTTCATTGAGTTAGACAAGGCTGTGGTTCATGTGATCAGATTGGCTAGCTGTCCGTGACTGTAGTTTCAGCCTGTCTGCTCCCAATCCCCTCTCTCAGTGCCCACTGTCTTACCTGGGTTTCTCTTACCTTGGACGCAGGGTCTCTCTTCACGGCTGCTCCAGCAAAGCACAGCTGCTGCTCCTTACCTTGGATGTGGGGTAGCTCCTCTTGGCTGTACCCCTGACCTTGGGCATGGGGGTAGTTAACATAGAAACTTATTTTCAAAGACATATGGATGGCTAATAGGTATATGAAATGATGCTTAACATTACTAGTTATCAGGGAAGTACAAATCAAAACCCCACTGAGATATTACCTCACACTTGTCAGAATAGCTATTATCAAAAAGACAACAAATAAAAAGTATTGGAGAGGATATGGAGAAAAGAGAATCCTAGTACACTATTGATGGGAATGTAAATTGGTTCACCCATTATGGAACATAGTATGGAGATTCATCAAAAAATTTTTTAAAAAGAAGTATTATATGATCCAACAATTCCACTTCTGAGATTTAAAGGAAATGAAAACACTAACTCAGAAAGTTATCTCAAACTCAGTGTTTATTGCATCATTATTCATAGTACCCAGAATAATGGAAGCAATCTAAGTGTCCATTGGTGGGTGAATGAATAAAGAAAAAAAATACATAAATGGAATATTATTGTTATGAAAAAAAATGAAATCTTGCCATTTGTGACAACATGGATGGATCCTCAGAGCATTATGCTAAGTGAGATAAGTCAGAGAAAAGCAAATACCAAATGATCTCACTGAAATATATAATCTAAAAAAAAATAAACAACACACACACACACACACACACACAGTTGTTGCCTGAGGCAGAGGGTAGAGAGTGAGTGAAATGGGTGAAGAGGATGAAAAGGTACAAACTTCTAGTTATAAAACAAGTAAGTCATGGGATATAATGTGCAACATGATACTTATAGTTAATAATACTGTATTGCATACTTGAAAGTTACTAATAAAGTGACTTTTAAAAACTCTCATTACAAGAAAAAAAATTTTGTGACTATATATAGTGATGAAGGTTAACTAGACTTATTGTGGTGATAGTTTTGCAATATAAACAAATATTGAATCATTTTGTTGTACACTGGAATCTAATATAATGTTATATGTCAATTATGTCTCAATTAAAATAAAACATAGTAGCTTATAAAATTCACTTACATTTTTATGAGCAATAAAAATTAAATGGAATAATAGATCTTTGTATGCACACAGTACAGAAAGAAGAATACATCTGAAACATTTTTGAAATATAAATGCAGAAAACGCTTGTGAAATCTAATAGAATTTTGTGATAGTTTTATAGAATTACTCTACTCTTCCAAGTATGGTGTTGATGTTTTAGAAAGCTGATAAATTCACTAATGATTGCCAGTTATCTTATTTAATTAAGCCAGAATGATGCCAAAATTATTTCATTTTCATTGTGTGATTTTTTTCATAGTTTAAATAGTGACCTTCTATCAAACAACAACTAAAAATCCCAAGGAATATATTTCCATTAAAAATCATCTTTTCCTAGTCTCAGTGCCCTTTCTTCATATCTTGTTTGCTTTAGTGGAATAGAAGTGGATTGGGAAGTTGAAGTTGAGAAAAACTAATTTCTGGAAGTTTGTATCATATTGAAAATCATATTAATGAACATAGGTGATTCCATATTATACCAGAATTTCTGCAATTCCCCAGTAAGTTACTTCTTAATCTAGAAAAGGTCTTTTTTTATGAGATAATAGTCATAAACCTGGATAGTTGTTTGAACTTGCTCTCTCTTTTGTCATGAGAATTATACAGAACAGAGGGAAAAAAGTAACATGGCAAGGTCACCAGTCTAATAACATATCCATGTGCAAATATTTGCTGATGAATTCAAAGAAAAGGTAGACTTGACCTTTAACATGAAGCTCTAATTGAAACCAAGTTAGAAACAAAACCCAGTGTTGTACCATCTGTATTATTTTATTCATCCGTATCTATGTAAATCCATTAAATATAATGCTTTAAACCCTAACTAGCTTATCATTTAGTCACCTGTATTATCTCTATTTTATTATCATAATATCTGTATCTCATAATACTTAGGTATTGAAAATAATATATCTTAAGTGATGTTTATAAGCTATATATGTCTGAAATAAAGGCAAGCAAATCACAGAAACAAAAAGTATATTTTAGGAAGTATATGGGATTATAAATGTACACAAAATAATGTTTTATAAAAAATTTTACTTTCTTATATCTTACTGCTTTAATGTAGCTCTGTTTATATTTTTCTTTGTGACTTATATAAAATAAACAGTATGTTTTCTGTTTTCTCACTTAATTGCCCCTATAGGACTTGCTACAAAGCATACTCTTACAGAAACAAAACTTCAGGCTTTTTTTAATTTCTTTTTATTTTCCCACTGTGTAAATCCAAGTTGCAACCCAGGAAATAGTATAAATGATTTTTTTTTCTGAACTTCCTTGTGGTACATTCACTAAATGGTATATTTAACAACTCATTGTTATTTGCACAATAGATTTTGTTACTCAAAGATTTTACTGGTTATATTTCCCAACTGAATATTTAACTGCTTTTCTTGTAAAACTCCAATCTCAATTTTCCATTTGAAAGTGATAATTATGACTAGGAATAAAATACTTTTGCTAGGCTGCTTGGAGAAGTATGCAGTGGTTGTGACTGTCTCTATATCCCAGTTTTAAACTTTTCACACTTGTTTGACATCAATTCTCTTCTTGGAATAAGAAAGAAATGTGGAAAAGCTAGTTCCCTTCAGTCACTCAGTTGTGTGCGACTCTTTGCAACCCCATGGACAGCAACACACCAGGCTTCCCTGTCCATCACCAGCTCCTGGAGTTTACTCAAACTCATGTCCATTGAGTTAGTGATGCCATGCAACCATTTTGTCCTCTGTCATCTCCTTTTCCTGCTGCCTTGTATCTTTCCCAGCATGAGGGTCTTTTCTAAGGAGTTAGTTCTTCACATTAGGTGTCCAAAGTATTGGGGCTTCAGTTTCAGCATCAGTCCTTTCAGTGAATATTCATGACTGATTTCCTTTAGGATGAACTGGTTGGACTCTCAAGAGTCTTCTCTAACACCACAGTTCAAAAGCATCAGTTCTTCAGCATTCTACTTTCTTTATGGTCCAACTCTCATATCCATACATGACTACTAGAAAAACTATAGCTTTAACTAGATGGAAGTTTAGGCCTCCCTGATAGCTCAGTTGGTAAAGAATCTGCTTTCAATGAAGGAGAAGGATAGGTTACCCACTCCAGTATCCTTGTGCTTCCCTTGTGGTTCAGCTGGTAAAGAATCTGCCTGCAATGCAGGAGAATGGGTTCGATCCCTGGCTTGGGAAGATCCCCTGGAGAAGGGAACGACTACCCACTCCAGTATCCTGGCCTGGAGAATTCCATTGACTGTGTAGTCCATGGGGTCATAAAGAGTCGACACGATTGAGTGACTTTCACTTCGCTTGACTAGCTGGACCATTTTCGGTAAAGCAATGTCTCTGCTTTTTAATGTTCTGTCTAGGTTTGTCATACTTTTCTTCCAAGAGGAAAGTTAAGTTGCTGTTTAATTAACAACAACAACAAAAAATCATGTAAAACAAACTTTATCAGTCAGTTCAGTCACTCAGTCATGTCTGACTCTTTGCAACCCCATGGACTACAGCATACCAGTAGGAGGGATGGTAGAGGGGTGAAATTGCATTTAGAATCAAACCCCATACCCATCAGAGATGCTTAGAAGGCTCAAACAAAACCTTATGCACACCAGGAGACCCTACAGAGACTGAACCAACCTGCCTTTGAGTGTCTCTTGTGGAGGTACAAGTCAGTGGTGGCCTTCCACAGGAACAGGGGCTCTGGGTGCAGCAGACCTGGGTGTGGCATAAGCCCTCTTGGAGGAGGTCACCATTAATCCCACCACAGAGCTGTCAGAACTTATACAGGACTGGGGAAACAGACTCTTGGAGGGCACAAACAAAACTCTATGTACATCAGGACCCAGGAGAAAGGAGCAGTGACCCTACAAGAGACTGACCTAGACTTGCCTGTGAGTGTCCAGGAGTCCCTGGTGGAGATGTAGGTTGACAGTGGCCTGCTGCAGGGACAGGGGCTCTGAGGTCTCAGGTCAAACAAAAGGGAGGGAACACAGCCCTGCCCATCAACCGAAAATTGGATTAAAGATTTACTGAGCATGGCCCTGCCTGTCAGAACAAGATCCAGTTTCCCCCACAGTCAGTCTCTCCCATCAGGAAGCTTCCATAAGCCTCTTATCCTTATTCCTTAGAGGGCAAACAGAATGAAAACCACAATCACATAAAACTAACCAAACTGATCACATAGACCACAGCCTTGTCTAACTCAATGGAACTATGAGCCATGATATGAAGGGCCGCCCAAGATGGATGGGTCATGGTGGAGAGTTCTGACAAAATGTGGTTCACAGGAGAAGAGAATGGCAAAGCACTTCAGTATTGTTCCCTTGAGAACCCCATGAACAGTATGAAAAAGCAAAACAAACTTTATAAATGTATATAAACATAGTAGCACTTCCATCATTTTTAGCTTGAATAATGTCTGTAACAAAAGCATAATTTATTCAGTCAGGCAATCACCCTTTTCCTGAGAGCACAGTTAGGTGGACATGAATACGACAAAAGCAGGAGCTCTGGTTTCCAGGAGGCCCAATCTAGCTAGGGTCTCTGAGACACCCAGACCATTATAAAACAACTGAGAGATGGTATTGATAACAGAAAAATGTACCAGCTGTAGAGTGACTGTACTTGTTTGGGTGTCAAATCTCAGAAAAAATTGCATGAAGTTTGTAACATTTTGGCATCCGTGTGAAGACAGCTGGCTAGGTGAGAAGGATGAAGAGAAGCATTCAATCATGAAAAGCTAAGGACACACAGGTTTGCTGCAAGGCCATTGATGCATGGCTCCTTCCAAGGGGAAAACCATCAGAGGTGGCACAGGAGAGTAAATGGACCAGTTAAACAAGGTAAAAAAAGATGTATGAATTGAACCAGATCTCATGTCAATCATTTAATATCTTTGTTCCTCCATTATTGCCATCTTTATTATAATGTCTATCACAGGGCCAATTAACTGCAGGAATTCAGCTGGAAAATTCCAACAATACTTAGCTACTAAGTTGAGTTTTTAGGGCTGCTTGACTACTGGATTGTTTAACATCTTTCTTTTCCACCTCCTTCATCCTACCCTTCTCCATCAAATAGCCAGGTTACTGCACATTTAACTACCTATTCCCCTTCTAAAAGGCTAAAATTGTCCATGATTTCAGGAAACTTTGTCCCTCGGTTACTTATAAAGTTTCATCTTAATCACAAAGGACAAGATGCTCAAATAGTGAAGTGAATTTTCTTTGCTCTTATTTATTTTGAATTGAGAGAGGCATTAGTAAGAGCCTTGTCCTTCAAAGTCATCAACACAATAGTTTTAGAGCTTCCTAGTCTTTTGTCTGTTCTTGGAAAAAGCCATTTTTAATGCAGAAACAATAGAAAATTTGTCCTAAAATGATCTAGAAGGAATATACAGAAAGAGTTATTTAGTTAAAGGAAATCAGAAGAAATAGTATCAATCAAATCACAGTTCATTCATGAACTATTCAAAAAGAATCTTTTTTTTTTTTTAACCAAAAAGCCAAGTTTCACTGAAAATCCCCTTAGTTCTTAACTTTCCTACTATGAAAGGTGCCCTTTCTTCCTCTGACTATACAATTCATGGATAGTAAACTCACAGAAAATAGGAGAGAGATTTTAAAAGATGACTACTTACAGGTAGCTTAGTTGTGAGAAGGTAGGGAATTTATGAAGGCAAAGTTGATAATCTGCTAATCTGCTAATGTACTGCTTTGGTACAACTTGTGATCCTATTATATCCTACCACGTGTGAACCCATCACAGTGTTACCCTAGCCTCAAGGTTGGCTGTAGGATGCACGCTTTGAACTAATATCACACAGGCGACCAGCTATTTCTCACTGTGGCTCCCCCCTTCACACCTTGCAGAGAGCTTGTTTACAGCACCACTCCTGAGTGGATTTGCTTATCATTAAATACTGGCTGAAAATAGTGTCCAGATTTTGCTTTATGTCATCATGTACCAGAAAATTCCACACTTAACAGGCAGGGTAGCTGGAGAATGGAATCAATATCTAGATATAGGAATAGAAATTAAAATGGATTTTAGCTTTAGATCATAGTATATTAAGATAACGTTCATTCCAAGGTTTTGCAATTGAATGCGGTTATTATAAGCATATTGAAGAAAAAAAAAATGTGCCTGGGCTTTCATGTTTGTTTTTGTCCTTGAAAAAATTGAAAAATAGCTGATTTACCATTTTCTTCCTTTTTTTTTTTTTTTTGGTAAAAGAAAGGGCTTCCGAGTTGAAGTACTGGTGACTTTTCAAAGGAATTATGCAGGGCTGTTCTAATGGCAATGGGGTGGTACAATCAGTTTTACTTGAAGAAGAGCCCTCTGGGCTGCAGGGTAACTAGCTTAATAGCTTTTCAAGAGGACAAATCTGATACAAGACCTTAAAATGCACTTTAGGTATTTAAGTATTAAATGGGCACCTAGCGGGAGCTCCTGTGGATGAAGACACATTGCAAATATGGGTAGCTCTGACCTGCTACACTCCCACCTGCACAGAGTTTGCCCTGCTTGCAGCCAGTTCGGGTTTGTGAATTGGCAGTTCTTCCTCAGTATTCTCAAGTCCAGGGTACTCTGGATAAAGCTAGCTGCCTTGGAAATACATCTGCTTTCTCTTTGTTTTACATTCTCATTTTCTTCACCTTTTGTCCACTTCGCTTGGTTAAGTTATCCCTAGACATCACCACTAGACTATTGAGGGCTGTCTCTAGCCAGAGCCTGGAGGGTTTGTTACTATCGGAACTTATCTCCATTGGTAGCAACCAGGAGAAACAGTCTGAGTGAAGCACACTGAAATGTAGGTATAACTGTGGCTCTAGTTTAAAGGTAACTTTAGTCTTGGTGTAAAATGTTTTCTTGTGTGTATAAATTTGAGGGCTATTATAGCATTGTGCTTAAGTTGGGTGTTCACTTAGATGACAATGCCAGCCCTACCTCTTCTTTACAGATCTGTTTAAATTTTTCAAGCTTCAGTGTTTTCATCTGAAACTTAGGAATTAACACCGTATCTACCCCATAGTACGGTGATGATTAAATAGTCTAAGCAAAGTGGTTAGCACAGAACTTGGCACATAGTTCTCAACAGACAGTGATAACTTTTTACTGAAGAAACCAAAGATGTTTTTTTCATAATTACTTTGTTAGGCAATTGGACTGTGTTTGTGTTTAACTTAAGAAAACATTTTACTTTTAAAATATTTAAGAGAAGTATTGCTGCCATCAGTTGCAAAGAACTTGGATTTATTTAAAAAAAAGAAAACAAAAATATTTAGCTGATTTCTGGGGAAGTGGAGGTAGAGAAGGTGAAGTTGCATGAGCCAGTAAATGGTTCTGGAATCTATTCAAAAGTTGCCTAATTTTGGATTAGAGCACTCTAGAGGAAAAAGACTAGATCAAAAGTCACAAACAGAGCTCACCGTTTGAGGAGAGCTCTCAGCAAGGTGTGGAAGGCAGGCAGAGACAAGGAAAGTTTCCAAGCCCAAAGGTATATGTCTGACACAGCTATGGGACTTATAAGAAGAATTTTTTTTTTCCTTCTGAAGCACTGGGGAAGTCTGATAATAGTTACTCATTCTGCAAACATGTAGCAAGTATTACTGAACATTAGGAAGTTCTCCTGTTGCCTCTTTCTGGCTTTGCAGTAAGCGTGAGAGATACAAAGTCACTTTAGGGACCCTGCTCAAAAGAAGGCAGAGTGTATAAGTTTATTACTTAAAGATTAATATAGTTCTAAGAAAATTCTTAATTTTATTGAAGGGAAGGTAGGAGGTATTGAGATAGTGATTCTATTATAGCAGTAAGAATAACCATGTGTAAAATAGATAGCTGGTAGGAAGTTGCTATATAACCCAGGGAGCCAAGCCTGGTGCTTTGTGATGTCCTAGAGAAGTGGCATTGGGAGAAAGGAGGGAGGCTCAAGAGAGAGGTGATATATGTATAATTATGCTATATAACCCAGGGAGCCAAGCCTGGTGCTTTGTGATGTCCTAGAGAAGTGGCATGGGGAGAAAGGAGGGAGGCTCAAGAGAGAGGTGATATATGTATAATTATGGCTGATTTGAATTGTTGTATGACAGAAACCCATACAACATTGGAAAGCAATTTTTCCTCCAATTAAAAAAGAACCTAAAAAAGACTTTAAAAAAAAGAATAACCAATGATAATTTCTATTTTTAAAATCTAAATTAAGTGACTTTGTTTACTATTAATTGTTATCAAAGCAAATTATAAAGTTACAAGAATTCAAACAGCTTGATAGTTTTGTGAGAACAAAGATCAGTGGAACAGAAGAGCTAGCAAAAAGAATTGTTAGAAAGTCATGGTTTTGATGTCTGAAGAGGCCAATGTTACGATACTGTATCTGTGAGCCAGAGGTTCTAAAGCAACTACCTGGATGTATTTTTTCTTTAATAGACTTTATTCTATTCATTTGAAAACTGGGGCATACAAAAAAAGGACTATGTGTTGAGAAATCTCACTCTGATGTCAGTGAATATTTTTAAGAAGAATTGAAGAGAAAGCTTTTGATTACATAGAGGTGGCTGTAAGTTTTTCTGTAAATAGACTTATTGTTGCAACAAGCTAACTCATAGAATATTATGTCTAATCCTTCACTCATCAAAATAAATGTATTCCCTATAAATTTAATCAGAAAATTGGTTTTTGCTTTTGAAAGAAGGCATTGTTTGTTCATTTAAAATTAAACATCATAAGTAATAAGTTATATTATAGCAAAAACTACAGACACTGGAACACTGCAAAATATTCAATATATAAATGACCAGCTTATGAATGACTTAGGATAAAGTAGCATGATATGTAGCCCTATAGCTGCCCTTTGAAAACTGGCCAAGGAGAGACCCTAAGTTCAGGGGTTTAGGATACAGTCACCTTGAAAAATATACTCATTTTTCCGGATTATTTTCTATTATAGATTCTTATAAGATATTGAATATAGTTCCCAGAGTTATACAGTAAATCTTTGTTACTTATCTATTTTATGTATAATAGTTTGTATCTATTAGTACTGTGGTCCCAATTTAGGAAACTGGCTTTTTAAATTCAGCATAAAACTTTCAAGATTCATCCATGTTGTTGTCTCTATCATTTCCTCACTTACTTATACTGCTAAGTAGTACTGCATTATATGAATGAATCACAGTTTGTTTATCAACACTCACCTACTGAAAGACTTATGGTTGTATCCATTTTTAGGTGATTATGAACAGAACTTCTAGAAAAACATTCATGTATAGGCTTTGTATGAACATAAGCTGTATTTCTCTAAGTAAATGCCTAGGAGAAGGATTGCTGAGTCATATGGCTAAGTGTACACATACGTGTAAAATACTGCTTGTTTCCCAGAGTGGCTGCATGTTTTGCATACCCACTAGCAATTTATGAGATGTACTGACAAAGATGTAAACAATAGCTTTACATTTTTGCTAGTACTTGGCATTGTCAGATATTTTAAAATTTAGCCATTGTTGTGGATACATAGTGGTATCTCATTATGATTTTAATTTGTATTTCCCTAATGGCTAATGATGCTGAGCATATTGTCATGCTCTTATTACCTCTCATGTATGTCCTTTGGTGAAGCATCTATTCAGATTTTGTTGAATTTGGGTGTTCTTTATATTCTGGGTATAAGCTCTTTGTCAGATAGGTGATGTGCAAATATTCTCCCAGTTTGTAAATGATCTTTTCATTCTTTTAACAGTATCTTTCACAGAGAACAATTTTGGTATGTTTTAAATTTCCCATATTTATTGACCTTACCCTATATTCTATACCTGAATGTAAATTTTTTCCAGTTTTGTTGAGAAATAATTGACATATATCACTTATAAGTTGAAGACATAACGACCTTCTTTGTCTCCTTTTACTATTTTTAGCTTAAAGTCTGTTTTGTCTGATGTAAGTCTAGCTTGTCTGATCTAATTATAGCTACAGTTGCTTTATTTTTTGTTTACCATTTTCTTGGAATGTCTTTTTTTATCCCTTTGCTCTCAGTCTATGTGTCTCTTTAAGACTAAAGTGAGTCTCCTATAGGCAGCATGTTATTGGATCTTGTGCTTTTTAATCCATTCAATCATTCTATGTCTTTTGATTAGAGAATTTAATCTATTCATGGTTAAGGTAATTATTGGTAAGTAAGTGTTAATCGCTCAGTCCTGCTTTTGCAACCCCAAGGACTGCAGCCCACCAGGCTTCTCTGTCCATGAGATTTTCCAGGCAAGGATAGTGGAGTGGGTTGCCATTTCCTTCTCCAGGGGAATCTTCTCAACCCTGGGATTGAACCCGGGTCTCCTGCACTGCAGGCAGATTCTTTAACAACTGAGCTACAAGGGAAGCAAATTATTGGTAAGGGCTTACCTATTAGGTAAGGATTTACTACCTATTAGGGCAGGATGTACTATTGCCATTTTAGGTAAGGATTTACTTATTAGGTAAATAATACCTATAGTAGTTACCTAATAAGTGCCATTTTGTTCATAGTTTTCTAGTTGTTTTGTAGATCCATTGCTTCTTAGTCTGCTTTCTTTTCTTTTCTTTTTTTTAAATTTTCTTTACTTTACTGTGTTGGTTTTGCCATACATTGACATGAAACCGCCATGGGTATACATATGCTCCCCCTCCAGAACCCCCCTCCCTCCTCCCTCCCGATTCCCTCCCCCTGGGTCATCTCAGTGCACCAGCCCCGAGCATCAACCCTGGGCTGGCAATTGATTTCACATATGATAATTAACATGTTTCAATGCCATTCTCCCATATCATCCCACCCTTGCCCTCTTCCACAGAGTCCACGAGTCTGTTCTATACATCTGTGTTTCTTTTGCTGTCTCGCATGCAGGGTTCTCATTACCATCTTTCTAAATTCCATATATATGCGTTAGTATACTGTATTGTTGTTTTTCTTTCTGGCTTACTTCACTCTGGATAATAGGCTCCAGTTCCGTCCACCTGAGTAGAACTGCTTCAAATGAATTTTTGTTTAATGCTTAGTAATATTCCATTGTGTATATGTACCACAGCTTTCTTATCCATTCGTCAGTTGATGGGCATCTAGGTTGCTTCCATGTCCTGGCTATTGTAAACAATGCGATGATGAACATTGGGGTACACGTGGCTCTTTCAATTCTGGTTTCCTCAGTGTGTATGCCCAGCAGTGGGATTGCCGGGTCATATGGCAGGTCTATTTGCAGTTTTTTAAGGAATCTCCACGCTGTTCTCCATAGTGGCTGTACTAGTTTGCACTCCCACCAACAGTGTAAGAGGGTTCCCTTTTCTCCACATCCTCTCCAGCATTTATTGCTGGTATATTTTTGGATTGCAGCCATTCTGACTGGTGTAAAGTGGTACCTCATTGTGGTTTTGATTTGCATTTCTCTGATAATGAGTGATGTTGAGCATCTTTTCATGTGTTTGTTAGCCATTTTTATGTCTTCTTTGGAGAAATGTCTGTTAAGTTCTTTGGCCCACTTTTTGATTGGGTCGTTTATTTTTCTAGAATGGAGCTGCAGGAGTTGTTTGTATATTTTTGAGATTAATTGTTTGTCCATTGCTTCACTGGCTATTATTTTCTCCCATTCTGAAGGCTGCCTTTTCACCTTGCTTATAGTTTCCTTTGTTGTGCAGTCTGCTTTCTTTTTAAATGTGTGTTTTGACATTTTAGTTGCAAATATCCTTTGACACTTTTTACCAAGCTCTTTTGTGTAATTAATACAAGACTTTCCAGTCGTGATTACCATGGGGCTTACATAAAATGTCTTAAACTTATAACACCTTATTTTTAACTGATGATAGATTAACTTCAATAGAATTCATACACTATACACTTTTACTTCTCCTCACATTTTAGGCGATTGCTATTACATGGTTTTTAAATACTGTGTAACTAATAACAGGGGCTTCCCAGGTGGCTCAGTGGTAAAGAATCTACCTGCTAAGGCAGGAAATATGGGTTTAATCCCTGGGTTGGGAAGATCCCCTGGAGAAGGAAATGGCAACTCACTCCAGTATCCTCGCCTGGGAAATCCCATGGTTAGAGGAATCTGGTGGGCTACAGTCCATGAGGTCCCAAAAGAGTCGGATATGACTTAGTGACTAATCAACAACTAATAACAGAAAAATGAATTTGTAATTATTCCTGCTACGTTTCTTAGCTTTTAAACTAGAATTGTAGTGAGTTATGCACCACTATTGCTATACGGCAGAATGTTACTATGACTATCTATTTACCATTACCAGTGAGAGATTTACACTACCTTTTTTTTTTTAGGATGGTAATTAGCATCCCTTTGCTTCCATTTGAAGAACTCACTTTGGTTTGGGCAAGTCTATATTGGTTTTTTATTTTTGAAGGATGGCTTTACCGGGTATAGAATTTTTTGTTGACAGTTAATTTTCTTTCTGGGCTTCCTGGATGGCTCAGCAGGTAACGAATCCTCCTGTAACATAGGAGCCTGGCAGGCTGCAGTCCATAGTATCACAAAGAGTTGGATATGACTGAACAACTGAACAACAACTTAAAAAACCACCCCATAGATTTAGCATAAGGGACTAGCAGAGTGGACCACAGCATATAAACTACACCTCTAGAAATAGACACAATTTATTTCTAATTGCCAGAGGAAGTAATCAGTGGTCAGAACAGCAGTGACTTCAGCAGTCTCTTTGGAAAATATTGTTGCAAGGCAGTAAATAAAAATCTTGAAAAAGAATGTATTTGTTTTTGTATACAAGGAATGAATACTTGTATTTATATAACTGAATCACTTTGCTGTGCATCTGAAAATAACACAGCATTGTTAGTCAAATCCACTCCAGTATTTATTTTTATAAAATAAGAAATTTTAAAGATAAGAAGTTTTAAGAATTCCTTTTCAGTTACTGCAATCTGTTCTCTTGAGGCCATTAATCTTGAAATTACTGTCACTTACTGAGACTATTTTATAATGCAAAATTAATGTTTATCATCATACTTTTAAGCTGCTCTAGAGATTATTATAGGAGGAAAGGGCTTTTTGTCAGGTTTTCACAGGCAAGGCTAAATGGGAGAATTGAAACAATTATCTGAATAATTTAATAAAAGTCCTTTTATTTAATTATTCAAATAAATCATTATTTTTCTCTCTTTGCTCTGGCCATGGAGATTTCTTTGTCATCTAATTTACTTAAGAAAAGTGACATGCTTTTTTTTTTTTATAACTAGTAGAGGCTTAAAGTTTTTCAATGTTTAAGGTTATCAGACTTTTACAATAACTAGTAGAAATTCTAAAACTTTGCTCCTGATAGCAGTTTTGAAGATGACTTAAAAAATATGATGTAATCTCTTATTTTTAATTTAATTCTATCTTCTAAAGAAACTACCACTTACTCCTAATTTCCAGCTGCCAACATCTGCAATCAGAAACTGGCAAAACAATCACCCTAACACCTGCTAGCAATATATAGTTTACAACAAAATGTCAAATGTGTTTTGAATGTTGAAAAAAAAAACACTGATTTTCATTTGTTATCACACAACATTTTGCTCAGTTAATTAATCATTCTGTTGAATAGTTTCCCAAAGAGATCACATTTTATTAGCATTCATCACATTTATTTTTAGTGAAGAGATAATGGGAATACAAAGAACATTCAACTGTAAACACAAGATTGAATTCCAAAACCTGTCAGCTAGATGACCTCTATGGTCCCCTCTAATAATCAGATCCTGGGATTACAATCAAAAGAAGGTTTTTCCATGTCTACACAACAAGATTATAATCCACACTCCTTGTGGTCTTCAATTCTGTATAGCAAAGTTACAAATGCTTCTGTATTCTTTTCTACTGCCTGAATTGTTCAATGTGCATTTTACAAATTCAGGCAAAAAGCATATTTGTCAAGACAGAAGTCTTTCTTAAATATTTCTGAAAGCAGTGTCGTCTGATCATAAGCATTAAAGCAGGTATATCATTTTCCCCACACAATTGCAATATTTTTCTATCAGTTGATTTGAGGGATGAAAATTAATAAAAAGGCCTCTGAAATGCTTATAGTAGGTACTTTGTTAATTCAGGAATTTTCTATTTTAATAAATGATATAGAGAAATGAAACTAGAAATTTTACTTCTTAACCCATCAGTTTTTAAAACTCATTCAGAACAGAAAATTTGTTGTGATTTTGCACAACAGAAAATTGTTATAATACAGAGAATAATCTAATTCCATATGTCTCTTTTAAGATACACTTAATTTAACAATTCTCTAAATACATTTTTTCCCAATACTATTTGAAATTTAATCAATCTGGGTTGTATGGAGTGTTGGATAATAGAGAAAGTAAGGGAATTCCAGAAAAAAACCCCTACTTCTACTTCATTGACTATGCAAAAGCCTTTGACTGTGTGGATCACAACAAACTGGAAAATTCTTAAAGAGATGGGACTACCAGACCACCTTACCTATATCTTGAGAAAACTGTATGCTTCTCAAGAAACAGTTGTTAGAATTGGACGTGGAACAATGGACTGGTTCCAAACTGGGAAAGGAGTATGTCAAGGCTGTATATTGTCACCCTGCTTATTTAACTTATATGGAGAGTACATCATGAAAAATGCCAGGCTGATGAGTTACAAGCTGGAATCAAGATTGCTGGGAGAAATATCAACAACCTCAGACATGCAGATGATATTACTTTAATTACAGAAAGCAAAGAGGAACTAAAGAGCCTCCTGTTGAGGGTGAAAGAGGAGGGTGAAAAGCTGGCTTAAAACTCAACATTCAAAAAACTAAGACCATGACATTTGGTCCCATCACTTCATGGCAAATAGAAGGAGAAAAAGTGGAAGCAATGACAGATTTTATTTTCCTGGGCTCCAAAATCACTGCAGATGATGACTGCAGCCATGAAATTAAAAGACACTTGCTCCTTGGAAGGCAAGCTATGACCAACCTAGACAGCGTATTAAAAAGCAGATATATCACTTTGCTGACAACGTTTTATATAGTCAAATCTATGGTTTTTTCAGTAGTCATGTATGGATGTGAGTGTTGAACCATGAAGAAGGCTGAGTGCCAAAGAATTGATGCTTTCAAATTGTGGTGCTGGAGAAGACTCCTGAGAGCCCCTTGCAGAGCAAAGAGATCAAACCAGTCCATCCTAAAGGAAATCAATCCTGAATATTATTTGGAAGGACTGATGCTGAAGGTCCAATACTTTGGCCACAGGATGCAAAGAGCAACTTTGCATAGGAAAAGACTTTGATGCTGAGGAAGATTGAGGAGAGGAGGAGAAGGGGGAGACAGGATGAGATGGTTGGATGACATCATCGGCTCAATGGACATGTGTTTAAGCAAACTCCAGGAGATAGTGAACAACAGGGAAGCTGGTGCGGTGCACTCCATGAGGTCACAAAGAGTCAGACAGGACTTAGCAACTAAACAACAACAACAACAACATAAGATTATGAGTTGTTAAAAGCAACGACTCTCAGTCTCTTCCCTTCGTGTGCGTATGCTCAATTGCTTCAGTGGTGTCTGACTCTTTGCAACCTTCTGGACTATAGCCTGCCAGGCTCTTTTGTCCATGGAATTCTCCAGGCAAGAATACTGGAGTGGGTTGCATGCCCTCTTGCAGGAGATCTTCCTAAACCAGGGATCAAACCCACATCTCCTATGTCTCCTGTGTTGCAGGCAGTTTCTTTACCACTGAGCCACCAGGAGAAGCCCTTTTCTTAGGCACATGAGAAATAAAAGTTAAGCAAAGTCTATCATTTTGATATATATAAAATTTAAATTAACTTGACAATGATGTATACATGTTATTTAGTTGATTCATTTTGAATTGCTGCTTTTAGTATAGAATTCTTTTAAAGCATTGGATTAGGTATATCATCACCATTACTAAGAACCAAATATAGTTCAGAAAGGCCATATAATTTTCTTTCTTAATATCTTCATTAGTATTACATTAAGTACTTTTTATAACTCTAATTGCTTTTTTAAATAAAAGCTTCTGCTGACTTTCCAAATAAGCTTTAATGTCAATTAGAGAGAAATAAAATAATTGAAGCTTTATGTATACTGTCTGTAATAACTATAACGTTTAATACAGAAATATTCTTCAGTATATACTCTGCAGTCATCAAAATGTATGATAATGTGAGTAGATTGTTAAATACTTGCTCAAAATAGGATAAATAGAAAGATAACCATTTGATTATCATACTCCCATTGAGCTTGCCCTGTAGTTATCCAATAAAATAAACATATATATATATATATATACACACACAAAGAAATACTTTGGCCACCTGACGCAAAGAATTGACTCATTTGAAAAGACCCTTATGCTGGGAAAGGCAGGAGGAGAAGGGGATGAGAGGATGATATGGCTGGATGGCATCACCAACTCAATGGACATGAGTCTGAGTAAGCTCTGGGAGCTGATGATGGACAGGGAGGCCTGGCATGCTGCAGTCCATGGGGTCACAAAGAGTCCAACACCACTGAGCGACTGAACTGAGCTGAACTGATACAAAGAAAAAGACTAAAAAGTAAAAAATAATATTTAAAACTTGGGCAGGTTATAGTAGTGGGACTGATGACTACAAAGAGGGTACAGAGAGGAAATTTCAGGATGAAGGAAGTGTTTTATATGGTCCCAGGGTGATGGTTACATAACTTGATCTGTCAAAGTCCACAAAACTGTACATAAGAAAAAGTAAAATTTAATGTATATAAACTAAAAAAACAAAACAAAACCTATGTATAACCACTGTAGTCTAGTTGGCAAATCTGTTTCTCACAGAGGTATGGATTAATAATTCTGAAACTGGTTTACATGTGCACTGGGACTGAATACATAAGAAAACGGTTTTGGGAAGTAAAGCCTGTTTTCTCACTGCAATAAAGGGAAATTACACATTAACCAAAAAGAAGTCTAGATTGAACCATGCACTGATTCATTAAGAGTTGGAGATATTGATAAGAATTCACATTTAGCTTAATATAGATAGAGCTGAATAAATACAGAAACAGGAAAGGTACACAGGTTAGTATAAGTACATGTAGTACTCAGCACTGTTTGCTGAGAGAGCCTAAAAGCATACCCAGCAGCAACAAGTATACCCCACAACCTAAATACCATTCTCCAGTAAAAGCAGTAGTACTCCTTGCGGAATGGCTGATTCTAGGAGTGGGGCAGGAAGAATGCCAGGTGTGTCTGAATTAGCTGTAGATACCAGGAAGTAAGGAAGTGTTCAAAAAGCAAAAGGGTGGAGGAATCTCAAAGAAATACAAGAAACAGCCTGAAAGAGCTTCCAAAGACCAGAGATGGAACGATTTAAGCAACAAAGAATATCATATTATATTTCAAAGTATATGCATGAGTCCATACTGACAAAAGTGAATGACTGAATAAAGAAATAAATGAGGGGAAAGAGACAAATGTTTGTTACAGAAGGATTCCAAACAGTGCGTGTCGGTACTTTTCCTCTACTCACCAAAATGCTCTAGATTTTGTGACTCATTTCCAAAAAATACAGTGGGAAATGGAAATAATGATCGATTTACTATAGAGAAATCTGGCAAATGCTACCTTAACCAAATGATGGAGATCAACATCACAGTAATGTCATGTGGATATTGTTTACCCCTTGACGTGATATGATGCATCTTTGTTTCTTTTTAAAATATGACCTGTAACTCCAGCATGATGGCCAGTTATATTTATCAACTTGGTTAAGATACAGTATACAGCTGTTAAATCAAACAGTAATTTAGATGTTACTGTATTTGGTAAGAAGGTATTTTGTAAATGTGATCCACCTCTGTAGTCAGTTGACTTTCAGCAAAGGAGATTATTCTCCAAAATCTAGTGTGTCTGATTTGATTCAATCAAGTGAAACTTTTTAAGAAAGAAACAAGGTTTCCCTGAGAAAGAAATTCTGACATGCAATGCAAAAAAAATTTCCTGAGGAAGAAATTCTGGCAGCTTCTGCAGTGATGGTTTCTAGCCTACCCTTTCTGATGGCCTGAACAATAGATTTTGGACTTGTCTAGCTAGCCTGCATAATCACTAAGCCAGTGTTCTGCAATCAATCCATCTATCCATATCCATAGATCTATCTGCCTATCTATCCATTCATCCATCCCTCTATTAATCTTTGTTTTGTTTTTCTAATAAATGGATTATATCCAAAATAGATAAATAACTCATATAACTCAATAGCAAAAAACCAAATAACCTGATTAAAAATTGGACAGAGGAGCTGAATAGATATTTTTCCAAACAGGACATATAGATGGCCAACAGGTATATAAAAAGAGGCTCGGTATCACTAGTTATCAGGGAAATGCAAATCAAAATCACAAATCACAGTAAGACATTATCTTACACCTGTTAGAATTAACAACAAAAAATAAATAAAAAATGTCGGTAAGGGTATATAGAGAAAGGGGAACTCTTCTAAACTATTGGTGGGAGAGTATATTGGTTCACCTACTCTGGAAAACAACGTGGAGGATCCCCAAAATATTAAAATAGAACCACCATATGATCCAGCAATTCCATTTCTGGGTGTTTATCCAAGAAAACCCAAACATCAACTCAAAAAATACCTACATTCTTGTGTGCATGGCAATATATATATATTTTTTTACAATAGCCAAGATATGGAAACAATGTAAGTGTTCATTTATAGATGAAGGGATAAATAAAATGTAGTGTATACACAATAGAATATTATTCAGCCATAGGAAAGAATGAAATTTTGCCATCTGTGACAACATGGAGGAACCTTGAGGGTTGGAAAGTGAAAATGAAAATGTCAGTCGCTCATTTGTGTCCAGCTCTTTGTGAATCCATGGACTATAGCCTGCCAGGTTCCTCTGTCCATGGGTTCCTGCAGGCAAGAATACTGGAGTAGGTTGCCATGCTCTTCTCCAATGTTTTATGCTAAGTGAGATCAAGCAGAGAAAAACAAATACCATATAATTGCACTTTTATGTGGAATCTAAAAATGTAAAGCAAAGCAAAACAAACCAAATCAGCATTCACAGATAGACCAGATTGGTGGTTTCCAGAGGCACGGGGTAGGAGATGGGTAAAATGGGTGAAGGGAATCAAAGGTACAAACTTCCAGCTACAAAATAAAGAAGTCATGGAGATGTAATTTGCAGCATGGTGATTATAGTTAATAATAATATATTGTATATTTGAAAGTTGCTAAGAGTACATCTTAAAATTTCTTATCATAAGAAAAATAATTATATATAGTGTGATGGATGTTAACTAGACTTATGTGATGATCATTTCATAATATATACAAATATCAAATTATGTTGCATACCTGAAACTAATATAATGTCATATCTCAGAAAGAGAAATGCTGTTAATTTTTTAGGCATAAGAGTGATATTTTGGTTATATTTTTTTCCCGAAGATACTTTGAACCTCTCTTCTCAAAATCTTTTTTTCTGTTTACCAGTCCTATACTATTATATTATGATCCTTACCATCTTTCTTTTCTCCTCTCCATCAAAAGACCTACTTTAAATGAAACTTCAAAATTTCATCAATAGCCCAACTGTGCCCTGTCTCTTCAGAGATGCTATAAACATTGTCAAGGTTACTCAGCTTTGTCTTATTAACAGACTCATTTTGTGAACCAACATTCAACAGAGGGTTGAAAAACCTCACTGTATTCCAAGAAAAAATTCAGTGAAAATATATCCCCATCTGGTCACTGAATAAAAAATATTGAATTGCATAGGGTAAGATACCTTATATGTATCTAAGCAGATAAATGTAATTTATCTTCGAGGAAAGAAAATACACTTTGGCTTCAGGTTGTCTGAGGCAAAATTAATGTCCAAAAACAATTCTAAATGTTTATCTAATCAACCCATCAGTTAGGAAACAAATAATTTCAGGTTTTATTAGGGTAGAGAAAATATGTTATCTATCATCTACATTCTTGAAAAGTTATTTAGTGATATACTTTAACAGAATGAGAGGTAAAATACAAAAGCACTAAAAAAAATATTTTTTCACTAAAACCATTTAGAGAATGAGTTAAAAATTTTATGAAATAATTCACACTTCAAAATTATTCTTAAAAGAAAAAATATATGAAACTAATAATGATACAGTAATCTAATGTAAAAACAATAATAACAATAAAAGACACCAGATTTATTGAACAAAGACTAAGAAATGAAAGTTGAACTCTGTAATGAAGGAGTGAGAATGTACAAAACTAAGTAGCTTATGTATGTGAGACCTAAAGAAAATTCTCCCACCTGGAGCTGGCATTTAAATAGATATATGTTTTAAAGTTTTTGTAAAAGGAAAACACTGTTAGAATGAAAAACAAGAAAAATACTATCTATAATTCATTATGAGCAGAGCATAAAGTGGGGTGATAGAGGTGAGCAATATTTGTAGAGAAAGGAAGAAGCCATCTCATAAAGGACCATGCACATCATATTAATGTGTTTGGATCCTGACGATGTCACTGCAGTTTAAGGAAACTTAGAGTAAGAATAAGGCAGTATGACGATAAGGATTTGAAATAGCTCAGCTGGAATTATATCACCTCCACCTCCTGTTGGAGAACACTTTTGAGAGTCCCTTGGCCTGCAAAGAGATCAAACCAGTCAATCCTAAAGGAAATCAACCTTGAGTATTCATTGGAGGGACTGATGCTGAAGCTTCAATAGTTTGGCCACCTGATGCAAAGAGCTGACTCATTTGAAAAGACCCTGATGCTGGGAAAGATTAAAGGCAGGAGGAGGGGATGACAGAGGATGAGATGGTTGGATGGCATCACTGACTCAATGGGAGTTAGTGAAAGACAGGAAAGCTTGGTGTGCTGCAGTCCATGGGGTTTCAAAGAGTCAGACATGACTGAGGAACTGAACAAGTATGATAACTGGAAGAGCATCAGAATAATTCAGTTGAGAAATGATGTTGGCCTGGACTAGAACATTGATATCAGTGAAGAAAGGGGTTGGAGGGTGCTACAAGATATTAGAAGGTTGAGATAGATGTGCTTACTAACTGGATGAAAAGTTTGAGGTAGATGGAAGAATCCAGGATTCTGGTTTGTTAGCATTGGATTATGGGCCATTCACGGGGTTTGGTAGGGAATACAAAATGAAATCTGGGCTGGAGTAACAGATGTGGGAGTCACCCACATATACTTTCCATTGTCCTACAAATAACAAATGAACACTTTAGTTTGTTTGCTATCCTGCTGGCTCTGAAAATTCCATGATGAGTAAAGCAGACTCAATTCATGCCTTCACAGAAATTATAGTTTAGTTCAGTGCCAAAAGATAATCTGAAACTTGCTGTTGTTCAGTCACTAAGTCACGTCTGACTTTTTGTGACCCCATGAACTGCAGCATGCCAGGCTTCCCTGTTCTTCACCATCTCCTGGAGTTTGCTCAGGCTCATGTCCATTGAGTCAGAGAAGCCATCCAACCATCTCATCTTCTGTCTCCCCTTTCTCCTCTTGGGGAAATTTAAAAGTGGTCACTGCTTTGCTCAGAATTGTCTGGGGTGCTTGTTAAAATGCAAAATTTGGCCCTAGCCTACATCTATTAGATCAGACTTCCCAGTTGATTCTTCTGTGCCCTAAGATTTGAACTCCACTGGTTAAAATAAATGAAGCCATCTGGCTATCAAGATCACCCAAGGGAATGAACAGTGTAAGGAGATGAGGGCCTGCCACCACATCAGCATGTTTCAGAAGGCTAGAGGAAGAGCATTTCATGAAGGACAATGAGCATCTGCAGCCAGAAATTTAAGAGCAAAACCAGAGGTTACATTGTGTTGAAAGCATAAAGAAGGGAATCTTTAATATAAGGAAGTTTGCCTAACATTTAAAATGCTACCAAGAAATAAGTAAGATGAGTCCTAAAAGATATTCATTATCCTTAGTGGCTCTGGTGAGAACAAGCTTGGCAAGTTAGAGTGGTCGGTGAAGAAGTCCATGTGTCTAGAACCAGCAACTTGTCTGTGAAATCTGTGATGAAGAGGATCAGAAATTAAGACCAGTGACCAGAATTTGCGGGAGAATTTAAAAATAACAGAATACTGATCATTATATGCTGATGAGAAGGAAAAAGAAAAGATAAAGGAGTAAAAGGAAAGAGTTAAAAAAAAATCAATGAGAAAGTCTTTATGGGATGAGAACCAGAACAGAGCATCTAATATAGACCTAATGAAATTTATTAAGATCTCATAAAGAAATGAAGGCAGGAGGAAAGGAAGAAGGGATATGGATATAGGTGGTTGTGTTTAGACCAGTGACCAACCTAAACTGGTGTTTGGACTGAAGAACACAAGTTCCTGTCCCTCTGTTCATCTGTATAAACAGTGTCCGTTACTATCCCTGGTGCACAGCGAGTCCTTAGTCAATACTTATTAAAGGGATGACTGCTTAAGGTGGAAGAAGGTGTCAGCAGCTCATCTTCAATTTCCCTATAAAATACTAGTTGCTGCTGCTGCTGCTGCTGCTGCTAAGTCACTCAATCGTGTCCGACTCTGTGCGACCCCATAGATGGCAGCCCACCAGGCTCCGCCATCCCTGGGATTCTCCAAGCAAGAACACTGGGGTGGGTTGCCAGTTTCTTCTCCAATGCATGAGAGTGAAAAGTGAAAATGAAGTCGCTCAGTCGTGTCTCACTCTTTGCGACCCCATAGACTGCAGCCCACCAGGCTCCTCTGTCCATGGGATTTTCCAGGCAGGGGTACTGCAGTGGGCTGCCACATCCAGTAAAGTAAAGGAGGAGGAGGTGGGGTCAGAGCTGGATCAAAGTAGAGAAGCACTATTCCAGTGAGGAACAGAAGAGGAACACCAGAGTTACAGGGAGTCCCTGAAGACCAGGTGAATAAAGAGACCGTGCAATCATGGCAGTATTTGTTGGACAGAGGCTGATTTCCTCCACCAGCACCCACAGGAGATGAAGAAGATTGCAATTACATTTGTACATTCCTTCCAAGGATGGCCTTATAGTCAGCAAGTCTTTATCATTCTCTAACGCCTAAGGGATTTCTCAATTAATGTCAGGATATGCCTGTACCCTGCACTGCCATCTCAGATTCAGAATTAATATTCCATCTGGCAACACGCCTTACCAAGATTTCTTCCACTTCATAGGGATCATGACCTTTATCCCCTTGACTTGTCCTCTCAGCAATGACTCCTCACCGGGCAGCATAAATGTAGTTCTAATATCCGTCTCCTCTGAGACCCCATTCACATTCACTCCATAATGCCTTCCCTAGTGAGCCACACCCCTCTGAACACCTGCCAGGATCTCACGTGTCTTCCCAGTTTCCCTCTGGCTATCAGTTGACTTTCAATGCAAGTAAATGCTGGATCAGTGAAAACTGTGGTTCTATTTGTAGTAATGCTTCCTACGGCCCACTCGACTTCACACTCCAGGATATCTGGCTCCAGGGGAGTGACCACACCATCATGGTTATCTGAGTCATTAAGACCTTTGTTTTATTTTTTATTTATTTATTTATTTATTTTTTATTAGCCAAAATTTTTGAAATTGGAACAGTAATTTATTTATTTTTTTTTATTGTTTTTGCCATACAATGTCATGATATCACCATGGGTTTACATATGCTTCCCCTCCAGAACCCCCCTCCCTCCTCCCTCCCCTCCCCCCAGAAATCTCGCTGCACCAGCCCCGAGCATCAATCCTGCATCGCTGCATTGTTTACAATAGCCAGGACATGGAAGCAACCTAGATGCCCATCAACTGACGAATGGATAAGAAAGCTGTGGTACATTTACACAATGGAATATTACTCAGCATTAAAAAAAAATTCATTTGAAGCAATTCTACTCAGATGGATGAAACTGGAGCCCATTATCCAGAGTGAAGTAAGCCAGAAGCAAAAACAACAATACAGTATATTAACGCATATATATGGAATTTAGAAAGACGGTAACGAGAACCCAACATGCGAGACAGCAAAAGGAACGCAGATGTATAGAATAGACTCGTGGACTTTGGGGATGAGGGTAAGGGTGGGATGATATGGGAGAAGGACATTGAAACAAGTTAATTATCATATGTCTAAGACCTTTGTTTTATACAGTTCTTCTGTGTTTTCTTGACACCTATTCTTAATATCTTGTGCTTCTGTTAGGTTCTTGCCATTTATATCCTTTATTTGGCCCATCTTTGTATGAAATTTTCCCTTGGTATTGCCAGTTTTCTTGAAGAGATCTCTAGTCTTTCCTGTTCTATTGCTTTCCTCAATTTCTTTGTTCACTTAAGAAGGCTTTTTTTAACTCTCCTTGAAATTCTCTGAAACTCTGCATTCAGTTGGGTTTCTCTTTCTTCTTTGCCTTTTGCTTCTCTTTTCTCAGCTATCTGTAAGGCCTCCTCAGACAGCCATTTGACCTTTTTGCTTTTCTTTTGCTTGGCAATGGTTTTGTTCACCACCTCCTGTACAATGCTATGAACCTCCATCCATAGTTCTTCAGGCACTCTGTCTACTACATCTAATTCTTTGAATCTATTTGTCACCTCCACTGTATAATCATAAGAGATTTGGTTTAGGTCCTACCTGAACAGTTTTTCCTACTTTCTTCAATTTAAGCTTGGTTCTATTAGTGAAACCTGCTTAATCCTGGTTTCATTGTTTCCAGTATTCATGCAGAAACGTGAATCAGCTCCTTAAGACCAAACTGCAGCTGGCTTACACAGTGCCTTTGTACAAATTAAAGAAAGATGCCCCTTCTGCACAGGCCAATTAGCAAAAATGTACCCCTGTGGACCAATGCAGCTCAAGCAAAAGTTTGAGAGAGCAGATGGTGCCTTTGTGTTGAGAAAGAGGTGCCTTGTCTCTTGGGAAAGGGGCTGCTCTGAGTCAGAATACCCAGGAGCAGTTGTCAGAGCACAGGTGGGACTTCAGCCCACTCAGCTTTTGGTGAGGGTCTTTTTACAGGATGGAGACCCTTATGCTTCAAAAACTGATTATATTTACATCACAGTGTAAAGAGATAACAACTATGATGCATCTACAGAAGGAGTAATTTTAATGTACTGATTTCAGGCCATTATTTAAATGCAAAGGTGAGGGTTATTTTGCTTTCCATTCTATATCCTTTATATAAAACAATGACAATGACAAAATGGAGTTTTGTAGTCTCGCTGCCATGTATCTCTTTTGTTTTATCTTTGTTTAAGTTACCAAATTGAATGTTTTTGTTTATAAACATGAGAGGAAAGGGAAAATCCAAAATACTGCCTAACTGAAAAAGCCCATTGTTCTAAATAATAAAAGTGCCAGAGAAGGTAAATATTGCATCAGTGCATGAATTTATTTGAAGAATAGTTTCCTTAAACACTCTGATAGAGACCCTAAATCAAACCCCACATCCGAAGCAGGAGGTATTAGATATCAGATACCTGGATCACTCATTCATCTCCCCCTTTCCTTGATATAGCTCAGTGCAGAACAAGGGACAGAGCCAGCTATAATTAAGAAGCAAGAACGAGGTCTCAATCCTCTGGGCATTGAAATTGTGCCTGAAGTAGGAGGCCCTCAGGTGTTTGTGAACAGCTGAAGAAACTTGATGATGGCCGGAGAATTTTAAAGGGAGAGGACAGTGGATAAGGTAAGATATAAGATGATTTTCTTCACCTCAACCTCTTATTTTCCTTCCAGATGTGAGCCCAAAGTCTTTAGGAGAATATTTGAAAAATATCATGAAAAATGACTCTACTTCTTTTCAACTTTGCTATTTTTGAAATTATCTCCTTAAAAACTAAACAAATGTTATATGAAACCCTTCAAAGTCCATTATTGATGGGTTTCTTTTGGAATTGTCCAAAAATCCAAATACGTGTTTATAATTTCCCAATTGTGTTGACTCTCATGCTTACGTTGTGGCCCCCCTAAACAGGGAGAAACAATTTAGGCCCCAAACAGCATGCCAATTCAATTCCAACCATCTGAAAAATTACTCAATTAAAGTCTATTTTCTGAACAAAAGTGATTGCTCATTCTGGAATAGCTCTCCTTCTCTGTGGCCTTTTCTGCGGTGGAGCTGATAAGGAGTTGGCTGAACTGATGTGTGGGTACAAACACCAAACCAGAAGTTAATCTCCTAGTGTGAATGCTTCTGGTACTCAGAAACTTTGTGTTGATGCTGGACAATCATTGGGTGTTTGGATTTTTGTTGTTTAATAACAATATTCATGCATTCACTATATATTTGTTTAAGTCAAGTCATATCCAACATTACTTAACTACAAAATGCATTTTAAAACCAGAATTGGGAGAGGAATAAGAGCAAGTCAATCTTTAAGGAAAACTTAATGAATGCCTGCTGGGGGAAGCAGGGATCCTAGAATGAGGCAGACACAGTCTTGGTCTCAAGCAATATACAGTCTAGTTGGAGAACTGAGAAGAGGATGTACATAACTGTAATATAAAGCATGTGAGATGAGTCATCCACGGGTACCAAATGAAATGAGTTCAAAGGAAGGAATGCTTATATCCTTTGGGAGTTGCAAAAAAATTCAGTTAAACTTAGAAATTTTAAGAAAGTAACATTTTGACGGGCAAAAATACTTCACATGTAAGGAATAAACCATAAATAAAGGCATAGAGAGGAAAGGACTGCATATCAAGTAGCTTGTTTTGGCTGGAGAATGGGGTACATATAAGAGAAAACTGAGAATGAAGACCAGAATGTACTTTAACCTGGGCTTTAACTTTACCACTGCAGTCTAAATTGGTGTGAAGATAGAAATGAAAGAGGAGGCTGTAGCTAGTTCATGGAAAAGACTAGAACAGCAATGCAAGAGAGAAAGAGGAAATTTGTTGCAGTGCTAATGGCAGGAAAAGCAAAGAAAAATATGAAAAACTCTCTAAACAACTTCTTGCTAAAAACTAGTAATACCTTAGATGTATCTGAAGAAAGAAAAATAATGATGACTGAGATGGAGCGGGGTAGCAAGGGAGCTGCCAAACAGAGATGAGGGCGGGGGACAGGGGGCAGCAGGGATCAAGAGAAGGAATTGGCCGCGGGAATAAAAAAAAATCTTTTTGTTTTGAGGTTTGATTCGTTCCAATACTTGGTGGGATGGCCAGACGGACATTTATATTGCTGACGTGAATATAAAATTTGGGGCTCAGCGCTTAATGCTGGAAGTTTAGGTGGGTGAATGTAGGACTTATTGGAGGAGAAAGAAAAGCAAGGCAGAAAGTGAAGTCAAAGAGAATACCAGGCAGTTGAAATGTCAAAAATCTCAGAGAAGTTGGGAACATAGGGGCTATTTTTGGTGCTTAGGTGATCACTGGCAATATTGAGAGGATTTTTAGTGTAGAGCTGGGAGTGGGGTCCAGAAGTAAAGTCCAGAGTAAGGAAAGGCTAATGAAGGAGAGACAGAACTTCTTTTATGACTGGAACCATGATGTGCTGTTGAAATGACCAAAATTGTTAGGGTTGACCAAGTATCCCAGTTTGCCCAAGGCTGTCTTGTTTTAGCACTGAAAGTCTACATCCCAGGAAACTCCTCAGCTCTGAGCAAATTTGCTAGGATGGTTGGTCACCCTACAACTCCTACTGTGACATCTGACAGCAGATTTTCAGTGCTTTATCTGTTGAGTGAATGAAAAAAAAAACACAAAGTACAGCAGCTTTGAGGGGTGGTTCCTTAATTTCTTAAAATGATGTTAATAATAGTAGTAGCCAGAACACGAAGTTGTTTTGACAACCAAATTAAATAATGTGTATGAAGACATTTGAAAATAATCATAAAGCACTATATAAATATAAACAAATAGGCAGGATTATTTCTATTAATTTTTGCATATCCTTAATGTATGTGAAAGCATACTATATTTTGTTGCAATTTTCAACATGGTCTTTTTTTTTTTTTGTCAATAACCTCTCACTGCCAGTGATCTGATAGTGGCATGAAATTAGTAATTAATTTTGTTTATGTGGCATCCAACACCCAAGAGCCTCTAGGCACATTGCCAAATCCTTTCTTAAATATAGTCATTAAATGGAGGAAAAGAGCCAAGCAAATTCCTAAAAGAGGCAAGTGAAAAAAAGAGCAACTGGCAAATGGGAAAAAAATATATATATCATTATTGAGAGAATTTTATCTACCATCTAGGGACAAAAAATACACTCCAAACATAGCAGGAAATTGGTTGTATAAAGTTAGCTATCCATTCTTCTAAAAAGAATAATAAGAATACGAATCCCTGAATACAAATCTGAATAAGAATCCTTGAACCATGGATTTTTAATAGACATTTCCAACTTTTTGGCTATTAAAAGTACAATTATATTTTTTCTGCTTATCAAATTCTCATGTTAAATCTGGAAGAGACCTTGGAGAGCATCTCATCCTACTTCTGACTTGATAGATGCTTTTGGTAGGAAGAGCTCTGGGTACGGTTTTATTAACATACAGAAAACATAACAAAGTTTTATTAACACAAAGTATTATTAACACAGCTTGGCTAAGTGAAGTAAACACTCCCCTGTGAAGGAAACTCTGCAGTTTTCTGCCAGGCTCTGTCAGAGTGCAGACAAGAAATGGATCAGGGTCTTTGACCTGACTCCATCAATCTCTCCATCAACGTGCAAGTTCTACCCTCTCTACCAGACAGAGTCACCATCTCATGGACCTGGGAGCTGCTTTTGACTCAGTTCTAAACCCCCAGTGCTGAACTTTGAAGAACACTTTTGTTGTATTACCTGTTTTACTTTCCTTGCCTCTTCTCGGTTCCTACTGCTTCTTTTTCTTTTTTATTTCTATAAATAACTCTCTATATTTCTAGAAATGGTGGATATGACATGATTCAGAGAAATGTTATCCAAGGGCTTATACTTTTTTCTCCAAGAAATTCAGCACACTTTAAACTTTATTGCATTACACCACTCATATTGACTTTGAAGATTGCCCTGGGAGACACCTACATTTGAAGTATTTCTACATCTCAAATTCTGTTTCCAACAGCAGCAAAAGAGTTTCTGAGATTAGACCTTCCCCACAAATAAGCTATTGGATAATTGGCAGAATAATTATTTAGTACTAGAAAATCTCTAACACCTCTGAGCTATGCTAACAGGTTTTAATAAATTATATGCCCAAATTTGACCTGGGTAAGTAAATTGTGAGGTGTTTATTCTAAGATGAACCCTGTTATATGATGTCTGATTTTCTAATTGCACTGAACAAATTACCACTCTAATATATCAATATATGAGATCAATAGCAAGGATATTTGCAACAGTACTTCATTCATGAATGTGTAGTTTGTCACATGACTAGCTTGTGTCAAATTGTGACACCTCTTTTCACTTTCCCTAGTAAATTCTTAAATCCTTAATTTATAGAGGTATATGCTGCTGAGAATGGCTTTACATGTTACTGCTTCCAAAGCTCTTCTATTCACAGAAGATAGAAAATACCAGTGGACTCTATGGGATTAATACCAAATTCTGAAAGTTGAAGCGCCAGTGTCTTTGGCAGAGATGGAGGTGCCATAGTACAGGGAACTCTGACATGACATCATAAGAGCTGAGTTCACTTCTGATTCTAACTTTTATTAGCAGTTTGATCCTACCTAGGTGATTAACACTGCCAAGCCTTAGTTTTCTTGTTTGTAAAACAGGAAAATATATTTATCAGATAAAGAAGGTAAAAACATGTTGTAAATAAATTATAGAGAAATATACAATTGCCACATGTTATTTTTATACATCCCATAATACTTTTCTAGGTGCCTATTAAATACTTTTCAATAGTTAGTGACATGAAATTTCTATAGTAGGCCAAATATAATTATTTCTTATAATTAGTTACCTTTTGGAAGTGGCAAATAATTTCATCAAATTTTATTTCTCACAAGTATATGGAATATTCAGTTATTTGGGAACCATGTTTTTCTTTAGGATATCTGGGATAAAACATTTCAAATAAATCTGACAAGCTAGGTACAAGACTACCTTGTACTATTAGCTACAGATTTCTGAAAGAGGTTACATTTTATCCTCAAAACCTGTTTTAGTTTTGTAACATTTTTTCTTTTACAAGGGAAAATTTGGTCAAAATCCAGCTGGGTTCTTCATATAGCATGCTTTTAGACAAAATTTTGGCCCATAGGGTTTGAATCTTTTCCTCTTTCAGGTAAACAAAACCAACTAAGCACACTATTATTTGCAAAATTTTTTCTGCAAAATTTATAAAATTATTCTACTCTTTTTAATTGCAGTATAGTTGATTTACAATGTTGTATTAATTTCTGCTGTACAGCAAAGTGATTCAGTTATATGTATCATATATATATATATATATATATATATACATACACACACATACATATTATACTCTATTTTATGTCTACAGTAAAATATTGACTGTGAGAGCATGGCCTGGATGCATTTGAAAGGAACTTCTATTTTTAAGCTTCTTAGAAAAATTACTTCTGTTCTTTGGGAATCATCTTAAAAGATTTATTACAGTAATTTTATTGTGTAGAGTTAAAATATATACTGGATGATTTCACACTTGATAAAACATAGTACCAAAATAGATTTAGATATTTTCCTCAATATAGGTAACCTCCCCCAAGTCCCAGATGTTTTGCCATTTTCTCCTTTCTCCATACCCCCCATGAAGGATTGCATTTTTTACAAATAAATTAACTGTGTACAAGCAAGTTTGCCCTGTTTTAATCCCAGTCCCTGGGCCAAAACTCCTTTAAAATATAAATTGCCCTAGGATCTTTGGTCTTTTCTTTCATATCAAAGACTTTTTTCTAAAACCATGTCAATAATCACGCTGAGTGAACTGCATTGTACTCCGCTCATTGCCTACGGAAAAAGAGAGGATTTAGTTGATACTGTCTTGCTTTGGCTTCATGGCTAGAGATACTCTGAACTAGTCCAGGGCTAGATGCTGGACCGAACATGATGGGCGATATTCCTGCATCTGATCACAATCTTCTGCTATTCTCCTTCCTTCCCCTCCCTCCTCTTCCATATCCTGCCTCCTTCCTTCTCTTCTGTTTCTTCTTTTTCTCCTTCTTCATAGTTTTTGAATCATCATTGAATATGGTGGCAGATGGCACATCTCTAAGTGAAATCAAAGGCATATGGCGGTCTGTTTTCAATAGTGCCATGCCACCTAAGTTGAAGAATTTATAGTTCAAAAGAAAAAAAAATAATGTAGCCTGTGACACCACGCTTTGAACATAGTTACAATGAGTACTTAATTCTCAAACACCATGCATTTTGTTTCTAAAACATTGTAATCAAATCCTTTCTTGACAGTAGTGAGCAGTCAAGTTTAGAAATGTGGAAACTGGCTCTTAGATGGATCAGACAATTTTAAGAAAGAAACTAAAAAGGAAACTTCTAAAGAAGTCATCTTAATAGCTTAAGAGAGAATATGGATCTTTCAAAATCAGTGTTATCTATTTAAGAGAACAAATACACTCATTTTAAATGTAAAATCTTTTTACCATTTCCTTTCTTTTTCTGTTTGTTCATTAAATTATATGCAGGGATCAGAATCTAGGGGTTAAAAAATTTCTTAAGTTATTTGCATGTACATGTTAATTCTATATAAATAATTCATCTCAGAGTATTAATGGTTAAATAGAACAACAGTCAAAAATCGAAGAACAGGTTTTTTTCATCTTTTAACTGCTTATTGTATAATATAAAACTATGAAAATAAGACTGCTCATTTCCATATACATTTAATCTGTCCAATTGTTTAGATGACAGCCCAAACCTACATGTGAATGCAACCATCTGGGTTCTGACATACTGTCTATAATATTGCACAGAAAAGGCACAGCTCTCAAATCTGTTGGGGAAAGGTTTTACCTCCTTTTTGATGAAGCCCTCCTCAAAATACCATGCACCAAACACGTCACTATGCACATCTTTCCCAAATCTTCATTGCTGGCTCACATGGACTGTACTTCTCTTCCGAGCTTGTTATCTGCCCCCTGCAAAAGTCCATAATTTGTGTGGGCTTAGTTTGCAAGTATTTGATCCTGGCTAATTTTCAAGAACCATTTAGATTCACTCTTAGAAGCCCTGAAAACAGTTTAAGAGCACAACTTCTACTCAGTATTTTTTCCCCATTTAACACAACAAGCCTTTGTCGTGCTGGAAGACTAGACTCAGACTTAGTGGTAACGCACACCATAACGTCTCTCTGGAGTCCATGTTGCTGCACATGGAAAATCAGCACCATGCACAGGGGCAGCCTCTGTGACAGCAACGCTGTGATAGTCCTGGGCTGAGCTCCCAGGAGAGTGAAGGTGGGGGGCAGAGACAGCAACGGAGCTCAGAGACACTCCATTAGTATGGGTATCTCCTCATTTAAGTCTAAGCAGTATGTATGCCTGAGTTGATGTTTGCCATGCTATTAAGTAAAAGAGTTGCAATTTTCTTTCCTCTGAAAATACCCATATTTTCCCTTCCTTTTAACGGTATTATTGTTTGCTAACAAGTCCTACGGCTTTTGTAAAGCAAGTCTCTGAACTCAAGCTGTTACATCATGACCAGTCCCTCCCCCACCGACAGTGTGGTCATCATCACTTTTTCTCTGTTTCAAATTTGACAAATCTGCCAGAAACTACTGAATATTATTAAGATTATCCCTTCTTTTCCCTCTCAGATTTTTCCTCTTTTATGAAGTACTATGCATGTATTGACTATGATTTTTTATATTTACCTTAATGCATCGCAATTGTGATGCTAAAACACAGAAAAGATGACCTGATGGACATTATATGTACTGTTGCCTCTCCCAATATTGCACTGGTGTTTATTTATATCTCTTCCCATTTGTTGTTCATTGTAGCATTTAGATATGCAAATGGATTTAAAAAAACAGCTTTATTTAGAATAAAATGTTCATTACTCTGAAATTTTATAACTACTGAAAACAACCTAGCTCAGTAATCTGGTCAGTTTCTATTGCCCAAATTTTGGGAGGTAGAGGATTAGTCTTCCTTTTTTATCAATTAGAATTATTCATATTGACATTCTGTCTTGTTATGATAAATCTTGATGCACATGGTTGGAGTGTATGTGATTGTACATTTTAAGAACTAAATTAAAAAATGGTTGTTTGAAACCTATTAATATTTTCATAGCATCACGGTCAAAGGTACATAATCTGAAGCTAATTTCCTGGGTTAAATTATAGGTCCTCCATTTATTAGCTTTGAAGCTTTAGGCAAGTTTCTTGACCTCTTTGCGCCTTAGTTTCATCACTTATACAGTGGGAAGAACAACATACTTTCTAAAAGAATTAATGCAGCATTTAAATACTTAGAAAAGTACCTAACATGAAGTAAACGCTAAATAAAAGTCAGTGGTTTACTTTTTAAATACAGCCTAGAAGGCAGAAAAATGTGATTCAAGATTTATGAATTATTATCATATTATATTTTGTTGCCCCTGTTATTAATTTGCCATGGGGCAAATCATTAAGCTCTCTGCACCTTACTTTTCTCATCTGCACAGTGAGGATAATTATAGTAACTAGATGTATTGTTGTGAATATTAGAAATGAAGCATGTAAAACTTCTAGCTTTGTCCTTGGCAGAGTAGGCAGTAAATACATGTTAGTAGTTGTTATTCATATTTTCTAAGCTCAATTCTCTCTAATGAAAGGGGACTGATTTCAGAACTGAAATATACATATGAAAACATTTTTTCTGTATTTCTATAGAAAACAAACTCATGAAGGACATATTTGGAAAAATTCAGAAATGTGCAGCAACTGATTAAGCTAATGTTGTACCTCTTTATCAATCTGTCCTGGCAAAGCAGGGGGAAGCTCAGGCCAAATTCCTTAGTTCAAGATTCAGACTGGTGCCAAGGGAGCCATCATCCCTGATATGGGCTAAGAGTGGTTAATGTTGATTCACATATGGTTTTCTTTTTACTAAATGCGATTATTCGTTCAAAACTGCTGTGTTCCCAAGGTCAATGAGAACTTTGATCTTCTGCAGGTGTGCCTGTTCATAGGGAGGTAGGATTCAGATGCTTTAGCATAGTGAATTTTAGGTGTTGACTTGGAAGAAAATAAAATTAACATGCTTGCTCTTGATTTTCAAATTAAAAGAATTTAAAGGCATAAATATACATTTTTTATTGGCATCATTCAGGAAATTTTAGTCTAAAAGTAGAACAAAGATCAATATAATGTACCGTCATACATTAGCTAACATTGTTATGAACTTCCTGGGTGGCCCAGTGGTAAAGAACCCACCTGCTGATGCAAGAGACAGGGGTTTGATCACTGGGTTGGGAAGATCCCTAGGAGAAGGGAATGGCAACCCACTCCAGTATTCTTGCCTGGGAAACCCCAAGGACAGAGGAGCTTGGTGGGCTACAGTCCATGGGGTTGCAAGAGTCAGACATGACTTAGCAACTCAAACAACAACATTATTATGTATTGTATAACATCAAGCAATTTGCACAGTTATGTTCATTTTTCTTCATGGAGCTCTATGTCTCTATCCTATTTTTGTTTATGTTTTATTTCTGTCTTGAAAGAAAGTAAAGTGAAATTGTGAGTTGATCAGTTGTGCCCAATTCTTTATGACTCCATGGACTGTAACCCACCAGGGTCCTCTGTCCATGGAATTCTCCAGGCAAGAATACTGGAGTGGGTTGCCATTCCTTTTTCCAGGGGATCTTTCCAACCCAGGGATCAAACCTGGGTCTCCTGCATTGTGGGCAGATTCTTTACCATCTGAGCCACAGGGAAGCCCCAAATCTATTTATTCTGGCCTCACCAAGTCTTAGTTGTAGCATGTGGGATCTAGTTCCCTGATCAGAGATCAAACCCAGGTCCCCTCATTGGAGTGCATAGGCTTAGCCACTGGATCACCAGGGAAGTCCCTTCTGTCTTGAGGAATAGACTTATTTTTAATAGTTTTCTTAATAAGTTATTGTTGTTCTGTGGCTAAGTCATGTCTGACTCTTTGTGATCCCATGAACTGCAGCATGCCAGGCTTCCCTGTCCTTCATTATCTCCTGGACTTTGTTCAAATTCATGTCTATTGAGTTGGTAATGCCATCCAACCATCTCATCCTCTGTCCCCCACTTCTCCTCCTGCCTTCACGATCATGATCTTTTCTAATTCTTAGGTTCTTGGCATCAGGTGGCCTAAGTTTTAATTAAGACAACTTAGTTACATTGAGCTAAAATGCTGCTGCTGCTGCTAAGTTGCTTCAGTCGTGTCCGACTCTGTGTGACCCCATGGACTGCAGCCTACAAGGCTCCTCTGTCCATAGGATTTTCCAGGTGAGAGTACTGGAGTGGGTTGCCATTGCCTTCTCCATAAGCTAAAATGAGCAACCGTCATAAAATTTTATGTGTACATTGTTAGTTAAAAGTTTTAGTAATTTTAAAATGAAACCTTGAAGTTGACTTTTGTTATCCCTCTCTCCTCTTCCCCCAGGAAACAAGAAAAGGAAAACACAGTCACATAGACATGTACATGTACAACTTTTTCTCTCTCTCAATTTTTTTTCTGTATTTTCTACCCTATTTTTCTTAAAACAGTGGATCTTGTTTAGTTTTCTAAATAGGTCATGATAGTGCCAAGGGGAAGATGATTGTCAAAGTGCTGTGAACGTCTATCTAGCAATTATTAAAAGACCTGATTTTTTTTTTTTACTATATAACGTCTTTATTTCAGTAACTTCCTTCTTATTATATTTATTTTTCAATGTATTCATACATTTTTTTCCCTTTATTGTAACAAATTCAAGAAAGACTTTTTTCTTTACATTATTGTGTTGACTTTGCCATACATTGACATGAATCCACCATGGGTATACATGTGTTCCCCTTCCAGAATCCCTCTCCCACCTCCCTCCCGATTCCATCCCTTTGGGTCATCCTGGTGCATCAGCCTGAGTACCCTGATTTTTGATAACCCATTGTATCCACTGAGGATATTAATCAGAGTGAAATTCAAGGCTATTAAATTTATAAAATAATTTTGTTTTTCAAGATGGTCATTATGATTTGTTAATTCTGGACTCAGTTCAGTTCAGTCACTCAGTTGTGTCTGACTCTTTGCATTCCCACGGACAGCAGCACAACAGGCTTTCCTGTTCCTCACCAACTCCCGGAGTTTACTCAAACTCATGTCCATTGAGTCGGTGATACTGTCCAACCATCTCACCCTCTGTTGTCCCCTTCTCCTCCCACCTTCAATATTTCCCAGCATCAAATTTTTTCAAATGAGTCAGTTATTTGCATCAGGTGGCCAAAGTTTTGAAGTTTCAGCTTCAGCATCAGTCCTTCCAATGAATATTCAGAACTGATTTCCTTTGAGATGGACTGGTTGGAACTCCTTACAGTCCAAGGGACTCTCAAGAGTCTTCTCCAACACCACAGTTCAAAAGCATCAATTTTTCAGCACTCAGCTTTCTTTATAGTCCAACTTTCACATCCATACACAACTACTGGAAAAACCACAGCTTTGACTAGACGGACTTTTGTTGGCAAAGTAATGTCTCTCCTTTTTAATATGCGGTGTCTATGTTGGTCATAATTTTTCTTCCAAGGAGCAAGCGTCTTTTAATTTCATGGTTGCAGTCACCATCTGCAGTGATTTCAGAGCCCCCCAAAATAGTCTGTCACTGTTTCCATTGTTTCCCCATCTATTTGCCATGAAGTGATGGGACCAGATGCCATGGTCTTAGTTTTCTGAATGTTGAGTTTTAAGCCAACTTAAAATTCTGGACTACCTTGTCATAATATTAAGTATCACCACACAAGTCTAGATAGTGGCTAGATTTTAAGCAGCTCTTATTAAAATGTGGTCTAGGGACCACATCAGAATCATCAGGGTTCCTTGTTGAAAGCACAAGTTCTGAGTCCCCACCTCTTCACATGTGACCTGTGGCTAAGCCCCAGGAAACTGTGTATATTTAGCAGAACTGCAGATAATTCTTGTGCATACAGAAGTTTGAGAAGCAATGGATTAGCATTTGTTGCTTCCACCTCCATAATTCCCTAACTACAACTGAAAGCTAGGTGTCAGTTAGGGTGGAGACTTACCAGCACAATAGAGCTCATCACCAGCTATACATTAGAATAACCTGGAAAGCTTTCTAAAAGTTTCAGTGCCTGGACCCATACCTGAGGGGGTTAAGAACAATGCTCGTTGATATTTCAATACAATATCTAGTAATTAAATGTGCAGTGGCTTGTTCTACCCTCTTTTTAAGATTTGACTAAGTTTTTAACCTTCAAATAGAGCTTTTGAACCTTCACTAGAAGTTCCACAAAGGTCATATTTTAGAGTGTACCTATTTTCTCAATTAATAATGCCCAGAGTGGCACTATTAATTGAGTGGCACAGAGGAGTAGTTAAGTAATATTCTTTGTGTCAAAGACATTGGACTGGAAAGAAGAAAATAAGGGGGTAATGAGTGCAGGATGAATCAATTTTGTAAACACTGTGGTGGCCTGTAGTAGTGCTAGTGTTAGTTCCTCAGTTGTGTCTGACTCTGCGACCCCATGGACTGTAGCCCTCCAGACTCCTCTGTCCATGGGATTTCCCAGGCAAGAATACTGGAGTGGGTAGCCATGCCTCCTCCAGGGGGAATCTTGCTGACCCAGGGATCCAACTGGGTTCTCCTGCATTGCAGGCAGATTCTTTACTGTCTGAGCACCAGAGAAGCCCCAGGGGTGGCCTAGAGGGGTTTAAACAATATCGAGTGAAAGAAAGGGAAGCTGACTCACTTGTCAGAGACCTGGAAGTTGAGAGGGTGTGATGAGCTTGAATGCTGAGACCAGTGGAGGAAGCCTTGAGGGCTTGTTTAGGGCTGTTGGAGATGGAATTTACAACTGCCTGTAAGCATACATAGGCCACTATTCCAGCTATCTTACTAAATATCCTTCACATAGCAATCTAATATGTAAATGCTCTTTCTTAATAAAAACAAACAAACAAACAAACAAAACCTGTTATCCTAACTAGCAATGGCCGATTATAGGGATTTAAGCAAATGTGTGTGTGTGTGTGCTGTTTTGATTTTAAAAGGTCTTTTCCCTCAGTTTCTCTAAATGTTGCTTTGCCTTTTGTTCCTTGTGGCTTGATCTGTAAGTAGAAGCTGTTAAAAGTTCCTAACAAGGCAATCTGTAGTTGTCCCTGAGTGCCTCCTCTAGGAGATTTTGGCTCTCAGAATTGAAGGTTCTGTGGACAAGGTGTTGGGTAGCCAGTGGGTTTTAGCGAGAAACAGAGCTGAGATGACCGAGTCTTCATAAAGTAAGCATAAGGATTGTTGGAGCACTTCCCTAGTGATACAGTGCATAGGAATATGGCTGCAGGAGACACAGGTTCGATCCCTAGTCCGGGAAGATTCCACGTACAGTGGAGCAGCAAAGCCTATACACCACAGTTACTGAGCCAGATATCCAGAGCCTGTGAGCTGGAGCTAATGAGCCTGTGTGCTGCAGCTCTTGAAGCCACTGCTATAAACTTTGCACTGCAACTCGAGAGTAGCCCCTGCTCTCTGCAGCTAGAGAAAGCCCTCATGAAGCAGCAAAGACCCAGTGCAGCTAAAAAAAAGAAAGAATGTTTGATAGTTGGAGTTGTTGTTGAGCATGTGGTGTAGAACTAAGAAAACTTTTTTGAGAATATAGGCACAGAACTAAATATCTGTTCCTAGGTTGAGTTTTAGGATGGATTACTTATTATTTTTCTGGCTACAGGGTTATTTTTATGATAGTGGATTTTATGACTGCCCTGATGCAAGTTGTGAATTGGAAAGTAGGGGATATGATTCAAGTATTAAGCAATGGAAGAAAATAGACTCTTTTCATTGTTATTCAAATAGGGTGGAAGAAGAGGCATTACCTAGAGACATATATGCAGTCAAAAAGTAATATTATATGTGTACATGTCATAAAGTTATATTGGAAAAGAACTGGAAAATGGCTCCAGAGATTCTTAGTTGGAATTAACAGAGAAGATGAAGAAAAATACTTCAGTCTTAATGTGTGTGTGTGTGTGTACACATATATGTGTGTATATATACTGTATACATTGTGAGCTTGAATTTTTGATAGAAATAGGTAAATTCATTCTCATAAAAATTACTCCAGTTGAGCTTAATTTGAGACTAGAGCAGCAAAGAACAGGGATTTTTTTTTTTCAAAATAAACTAAAACTGCAAGAAAGAATTCTATTTTTCTGAATACAACTACCATTATGATCACTTGTTTTACTTTTTTTGGTCTCAATTCAAAAGTGACCATCCCTTGGACATGTTCATCAGTGGAAAGTAAGGATAAGTAATTAGAAGTAAATATGCCTTTTTAACTTATTCTGTATGAGGCATTCTGAAATATAGTATTTCAATATAAGATAAATTCAATATAAAACAAATAAGTCTACTTTGGACATTTGTTATATTAAAATATTTAATCACAGTGTATAACTTTATGTAAACTCTAAATGAAGAGCTGTGACTGATCTAGAATTTGGAACTTTTAGATTATACTTAACTTTTTATTAAAGGTTAAAAACAAAAAAGCTATTAACTTGAAACCAACACATTGTAAATTAACCATATTTCCATTTTTAAAAAAGGAGCTGGCATTTTAGCACAATGTACGTAAATCCTTGCCTGCTCTCTCTCCCCCAGCCTCCCTCTCTGGTACTCCTGAATTCCAGTGCACGGTATTTCTTGTGGCGCCGCCTCTTGGTGTGTCATATAGCTATCCCTTCTCCTCAGTAGGAAGAAAATTTTAATCAAGCTCCATTTTAAGAAGGAAGATGGTAACTACGTTTCCAAGTTACCTATCTCCACAGAAAAACGTGAGCAAAGATCTTACAGTTTCCAAACAGAAAGATGTGATCCCTCAGTCAGGGAATAGGTATCTTACAACATGGCATCTGTATTTGTTACAGGTGAAAATCAAGTGGAAGTCTGGCTTCTTTCCTCCCCTGATTTCTGTTCTTTAATCTCGACTCTAAACACTAGTTGCCTCTGAAAGAAACATTACCTTGAGAAGGAATGCTTTCTTCTTTTTAAATTTTTTTTCTTTTTAAAGCAGGACTTGGTATCTGGACACCTCAAACTGTCAGGTATATCCCATGTAGAACTACAGCTGTTCTCTCTGATAACTGGAGAAATAAAAAGCAAGAAGCAGCTAGACACTTGGAGTCAGCAAGAGATGAAGTCCTGTTCTCATGTTAATTACACAGGGCTACTGATTCACATTGCAATTATAACCTAATATTTTTTAAAGTTCATGGTATTCATGGAAAAATACCAAATATGTCATTTTCAGGAACCCTAAAGCTTACCAACAAGAGCAATGCTTAGAAACGTAAATTAGGAGAGAGGGAACAGTGATGATTGCCGTAGGTTTTGAAGCTCTGTCCTAAAGTCAGTCAATGGGGAGATGACTGGAAACTTGAATATGTTCTATAGTTAATCTGCATCATATAGTTCTTTCCGTGATCACTTTCTCTGCCATAAGAGACTTGTATCTAAAACTTTTCCAATGTAACTACACTATTTTTATAGTGTAGAGTTTCTCAAAATATAATTCTGCTAGTAAGTTGTCATTGCTTTGGGTCCATGTCTGTATTTACTTAAAAATTGATGATTTAGACAATTAGATTAAGTTATACAAAAAGAGACCAAGTATTTTTTAAAATAAGATGAGTCCAATTTCTATGGATCAATCATGATATACACCTAGATGTCATTAAGCCTGAATATATTATTACAGTGAATCTAGGCTAAGATATCATTGCCATAACATCATGAGCAAACAGATGCTTGATTTAGCAGACTGTCTTAAAGCAATACTGTGTTAATCAATATGATTACTAGTATGGATTTAGTAGATTATTAGATTCAGTTTACACAATGGCAAAGTATTTTACTTATGACCGTATTTCATAATGTTTAAAACATGTATTCATTACATTAGAATATATAAATATTAAATTTAACTTTGTTCTAATTACAAAATATGAAATAAATCTTAAAAAGTTATTGGAAATCATTAGAAGTGTGGATCTAAATGCACCCCCAGTTACATTGTTTATGATGCAAATATTCAATTGTTCAATCATTTCTGAGAGCCTTTTATATATGAAGCACTACTTTCAAAAAGTTTACATTCTAATGAGAGTGACAAGGAATAAATGTCAGTGTAGGTGCAGCTATTATCAAGAGAACTGAAGTAAGATAGGGAAAAGACTGATGAGCAGGAGACTGTATTGGAAACCTCTGTTGGAAAACCTCTCAGATAAGGTCAGATTGCTAAGCAAAGATCTGAATAAAGTAAGAGATTAAGATATGCAACTAACTTGGAAAGAGTATTCCTAGTTAACTTGAAATAAAAGGTAGACATTAATAAATTACTATAAATATTTGCTTATTCAAAAAATGTTTACTGAATACCTTCTAAGTCCTAGGGATTGGGCTCAGCAGGAAGATTAAGGGGTGGGTAAGATACAGTAACTGTCATAAAGATGCTCATGGAGAAACATAGAAAATTAATTGTAGCAAAAATGCTAATTACCATGATTAGGGCTGTTCACAGGGCATTAGGCTACTATTTCTACATTTTATTTTGATTACACTATTAACAATGGTATGACTATAACCTCTAATTTGTCTTTGAAAGTTGAAAGTGAAAGTCTCTCAGTGGTGTCCAACTCTTTGCAACCCCATGGACTATACAGTCCATGGAATTTGCCAGGCCAGAATACTGGAGTGGGTAGCCTTTCCCTTCTCCAGGGGATTTTCGCAACCCAGGGACTGAACCCAGGTCTCCTGCATTGCAGGTGGATTCTTTACCAGCTGAGCCACAGTCTTTAATGAAGACTTAATTAATATGGTCATATAATTAGATATATTGGGTTAAATTCCATCTGTAGTATTCCATTGACTAGGACTTTTCCTGTTGCATTAATAGAAAACCAACTCTAGTTTAAATAAAAGGGATATTTGTTAGCTTTTGTTACTGGCTAGTCCAAGAATTGGCATTAGCTTCAGCTCTACCTGGATTCAGAAGATGCCATATGATTCACTTTCTTTCCATCTCTCAGCTCTGCCCTTCTCAATACTGGTGTCAGTCACCATCAGGCTGTGTTTGTGTAATAACAAAGAAGGCCCCTAGTACCCTAAATATATGTGACCCACTCACTCACTCTCTCCCAGCATCCACAGCCATTGCCCTGGGCCCTAATCCTAAAAGAACCACATGGTTAATCCTAGACCAGTAACTGTATCCATCCTGACTATCTGTTTTATTGACTCACTCGCACTGGAGAGCTAGGTCAGTGAAAAGCTGGGCCATAGGAGTGACAGATCTACCAGAATCCTATAGTGTGGAACAGACAGTAGAAAAATACTTCTTTTACTACCAGAAGAAAGGGAAAGAGTACTATGCTGGCCAAGACAAAAATATTCTACTACAGATAGATTAATTCTGTGCCATTGGCCAAATCATATCCCCTCCGTGAGTCCCAGTTTCAACATCCATAAAAGTGTCAATTTCAAGGTGTCAAGTCAGCAGTATAGTGTAACAAAGTTAAGGTAGTATATGTAACAAGGTTAAGCACAAAGAAACAAGTGATTAATAAATAACTATATCATCGTTATTACTTATAATAAACAAACATGATATATGGCAAATTTCAGGTCGTGGAAACCAAAGTATCAAAAAAAAAATGAAGGATAAATTATTTGAAAATAAAAGAGAGTCACAAGACAAGCCAGAGTTTGAACACCACATGCTCCACTGAATGGTTCTAGAACCTGGAAGCAGAATCCATCATCTTTGGAACTAAGGAGCCAGTTAGTTGTATAATGTAGCTCAGAATCAAATTTATACCTAAAAGATCAGACTGCTACCTTCTTGTTGCTGCTTTCCAAATATACTAAGCAAATGGACATTTTAGTGACTTGAAAAGGGAAGATTCTTCTTCAATTCAATTTCCAATCAATTAAGGTGATAATTTAAACTGTAACAATATACACTTCTCTGCTGGGGTTTATAAAGTTATTTTCACTTTGAATGAAATATAAATATGGCAGGTAAAGTGAAAACACCTGGAGAAGGGAATGTCTACCCACTCCAGCATTATTTGCCTGGAGAATTCCATGGACAGAGGAGCCTGGCAGGCTACAGTCTGTGGGGTCACAAACAGTTGGACATGACTGAGCGAATAACATGTTTCCTGAATTTATTCTTGGACAGACAGGACTACTCACCACTGTTTTAGGCCAAGGGTTGCAAACCACAGACCCTAGACCAAATTTGACCCTTTTTCTTTGTTTGTATGGGACTCAACCTAAGAATGATTTTACATTTCAAGTGGCCCTTTTTGGAAAAAGTTTGCTGACTCTGGTTTCAAGATAATCTTTTCCTTGAGAACTTTATTCTCTCTTTTTTTTTCCCCCCACAGTTACTCTTTAGATCTTGGTAAACAGCATGGTTTATCTCTCCTGTGCTATTCCAGGCAGTTGATACAAAAGGATGTCTCTGGATGGGAGGCAGATTTTTGTCCTAGATGTACTTTCTATGTGTTTCATTCACTTTACTACTCAGTTTGTTTCTTCTACAATGCCTTTAAGGAATTCTGTGTTTGCCTGCCCTCTCCTAACTTTTGAAGATGAGCATCTTCACCAGTGGAAAAGGAAATGTCATCCCACTCCAGTATTCTTGCCAGGGGAATTCCATGGACAGAAGAGCCTGATGGGCTATATAGTCCATGGGGTCACAAAGAGTCAGACACAACTGAGCAACTAACACCTCACCCCCAAACACACACACATACACACATGTCTTCACCAGAGCGCCTGATACTGAACTCTATCCTTTGATTCTCTCCTCCGTATCACAGTTCCTGTGCACCAATGCATTCTGCCACATGACTAACTTTCAGTTCAGTTCAGTTCAGTAGCTCAGTTGTGTCTGACTCTTTGTGACCCCATAACCCGCAACACACCAGGCCTCCCTATCCAACACCAAACCAAGAGTCTACCCAAACCCATGTCCATTGAGTCAGTGATGCCATCCAACCATCTCATCCTCTGTCGTCCCTTTCTCCTACTGCCCTCAATCTTTCCCAGCATCAAGGTCTTTTCCAATGAGTCAGCTCTTCCCATTAGGTGGCCAAAGTATTGGAGTTTCAGCTTCAACATCAGTCCTTCCAATGAACACCCAGGACTGATCTCCTTTAGGATGGACTGGTTGAATCTCCTTGCAGTGCAAGGGACTCTCAAAAGTCTTCTCCAACACTACAGTTCAAAAGCATCAATTCTTTAGCACTCAGCTTTCTTTATAGTTCAACTCTCATATCCATACATGACGACTGGAAAAAGCATACCCTTGACTAGATGGACCTTTGTTGGCAAAGTAATGTCTCTGCTTTTTAATATGCTTTCTAGGTTGATCAAACTTGCCTTCAAAGGTATAAGTGTCTTTTAATTTCATGGCTGCAGTCACCAGATGCAGTGATTTTAGAGCCAAAAAATTTAAAGTCAGCCATTGTTTCCACCGTTTCCTCATCTATTGCCATGAAGTGATGGGACCGGATGCCATGATCTTAGTTTTCTGAATGTTGAGTGTTAAGCCAACCTTTTCACTCTCCTCTTTCACTTTCATCAAGAGGCTCTTTAGTTCTTCTTTACTTTCTGCCATAAGGGTGGTGTCATTTGCATGTCTCAGGTTATTGATATTTCTCCCGGCAATCTTGATTCCAGCTCATGCTTCCTCCAGCCCAGCGTTTCTCATGATGTACTCTGCATGTAAGTTAAATAAGCAGGGTGACAATATACAGCCTTGACGTATTCTTTTTCCTATTTGGAACCAGTCTGTTGTTCCATGTCCAGTTCTAACTGTTGCTTCCTGATCTGCATACAGGTTTCTCAAGAGGCAGGTCAGATGGTTTGGTATTCCCATCTCTTTCAAAATTTTCCACAGTTTATTGGGATCCACACAGTCAAAGGCTTTGGCATAGTCAATAAAGCAGAAATAGATGTTTTGCTGGAACTCTCTTGCTTTTTCAATGATCCAGCGGATGTTGGCAATTTGATCTCTGGTTCCTCTGCCTTTTATAAAACTAGCTTGAACATCTAGAAGTTCATGGCTCACATATTACTGAAACCTGGTTTGGAGAATTTTAAGCACTACTTTACTAGCGTGTGAGATGTGTGCAATTTTGTGGTAGTTTGAGCATTCTTTGGCATTACCTTTCTTTGGGATTGGAATGAAAATTGACCTTTTTCAACCTTGTGGCCACTGCTGAGCTTTCCAAATTTGCCGGCATATTGAGTGTGGCACTTTCACAGCGTCATCTTTCAGAATTAGAAACAGCTAAACTGGAATTCCATCACCTCCACTAGCTTTGTTCATAGTGATGCTTTCTAAGGCCCACTTGACTTCACATCCAGGATGTCTGGCTCAAGGTGACTGATCACACCATCATGATTATCTGGGTCGTGAAGTTCTTTTTTGTGCAGTTTTTCTGTGTATTCTTGCCACCTCCTCTTAATATCTTCTGCTTCTGTTAGGTCCATACCATTTCTGTTCTTTATTGAGCCCATCTTTGCGTGAAATGTTCCCTTGGTATCTCTAATTTTCTTAAAGAGATCTCTAGTCTTTCCCATTCTATTATTTTCCTCTATTTCTTTGCATTGATCTCTGAGGAAGGCTTTCTTATCATTCCTTGCTATTCTTTGGAACTCTGCATTCAAATGGGTATATCTTTCCTTTTCTCCTTTGGTTTTTGCTTCCCTTCTTTTCACAACTATATGTAAGGCCTCCTCAGACAGCCATTTTGTTTTTTTGCATTTCTTTTTCTTGGGGATGGTCTTGATCCCTGTCTCCTGTACAATGTCATGTACCTCCATCTATAGGTCATCAGGCACTCTATCAGATTTAGTGGTGGAGAGGTCTGACAGAATGTGGTCCACTGGAGAAGGGAATGGCAAATCACTTCTTTCCATTGAGAACCACATGAGCAATATGAAAGTACGAACAGACAAAAAGATAGGACACTGAAAGATGAACTCCCCAGTTCGGTAGGTGCCCAGTATGCTCCTGGATATCAGTGGAGAAATAACTCCAGAAAGAATGAAGGGATGGAGCCAAAGCAAAAACAACACCCAGTTGTGAATGGGACTGGTGATGGAAGCAGGGTTTGATGCTGTAAAGAGCAATATTGCATAGGAACCTGAAATGTTATGTCCATGAATCAAGGCAAATTGGAAGTGGTCAAACAGGAGATGACAAGAGTGAACATTGACATTCTAGGAATCAGCGAACTAAGATGGACTGGAATGGGTGAATTTAACTCAGATGACCATTATATCTACTACTGTGGGCAGGAGTTCCTTAAAAGAAATGGAATAGCCATCATAGTCAACAAAAGAGTCCAAAATGCAGCACTTGGATGCAATCTCAAAAATGACAGATGATCTCTGTTCATTTCCAAGACAAACCATTCAATATCACGGTAATCGAAGCCTATGCCCCGACCAGTAATGCTGAAGAAGCTGAAGTTGAACAGTTCTATGAAGAACTACACGACCTTCTAGAACTAACACCCAAAAAAGATGTCCTTTTCATTTTAGAGGACTTGAATGCAAAAGTAGAAAGTCAAGAAACACCTGGAGTAATAGGCAAATTTGGCCTTGGAGTACAGAATGAAGTGGGGCAAAGGCTAATAGAGTCTGCCAAGAGAGCACACTGCTCATAGCAAACACCCTCTTCCAACAACACAAGAGATGACTCTACACATGGGCATCACCAGATGTTTGACACCCAAATCAGATTGATTATATTCTTTGCAGCCAAAGATGGAGAAGCTCTATACAGTCAGCAAAAACAAGACTAGGAGCTGAATGTGGCTCAGATGATGAACTCCTTATTGCCAAATTCAGACTTAAATTGAAGTAAGTGGAGAAAACCACTAGACCATTCAGATATGACCTAAATCAAATCCCTTATGACTAACTTTAGACTTCCTCAAATATATACATTAGGCCCCCATTACTTGCATGAATTTTACAGACAGGGAGCTTAACCCTCAGCAGATCTTCAAGTAATTTATCACCAGTTAGAATAAGCAAAGAGACAGGGCTACTGTGTTATTTTGAGTCCTCCTAGAAGCAAACACATACATTTGTTCACAGGGAATGTAGGATGGTACTGGGAGAGCTTTCAGGTCATAATGCAGATCTTGCCCCTGTATAAGAGAGAAGGTAGGAGACAAGGTTGGATAGGAAAAGTTGTGGAGTACAGTATAGCTCTAATAAAGTTTGGGCAAAGTCTCTGTGTCTTTCCTAGGCCAAAAGCCCCCATCTGAGGAGTTTGTATCTTTCAAAAAGGAGCCTGCTTAGTATCTGCTGTACTCAATCATTGCCAGGGAGCAACTGGTGAAGGCATGGGCTCAGCCAGCCCAGTGGTGGACTCAGAGCTGCAGCTGGGTCCCCTGGTCAGTAAAGCTTCTGTGGCTGGAGTTCCGCAAGGCACATTCTCATGTCTGCTACAGCCACACTGAGTGGTAAAATAAATAAATAAATAAATAAAAGAGCATGCCATTAAGGACTGGGGGTGGGGGGGGGGAGCAGATCTAGGTTATAGAAGGGCTTCCCTGGTAGCTCAGCTGGGAAAGAATCTGCCTGCAGTGCAAGAGACCCCAGTTTGATTCCTGGGTCAGGAAGATCCCCTGGAGAAGGGATAGTATTCTTGGGCTTCCCTGGTGGCTCGAATGGTAAAGAATCCACCTGCAATTGGGAAGACCTGGGTGGGTTTGATTCCTGAGTAGGGAAGATGCCCTGGAAAAGGAAATGGCAACTCACTCCAGTAGCCTTGCCTGGAAATTCCATGGACAGAGGAGTCTGGCGGGCTATATATATAGTCCATGGGGTCACAGGGTGGCAAAAGTGTTGGACATGACTTAGCAACTAAACAACAACAAGGATCGATTCTACCTGAAAAACTGACTGCTGGGAAAGAAAGAATGGAGATATGATAGCCATGCAAGACAGTCAGTGGGAGTTGGGCATGAGCCAAAGAATTCTGGCTAACACACGTGTAGAAAAACTTTCCTTTCTATCCTATAGCTAGAGAGTAGGGCAGGTGAGCAGTATATTGCCTGTGTATGGATTTCTGAGATCAACTTACAATTTTCTTCTCATAGGTGTTTTTCATTTTAACTTGTCTTCAAGCCAAATTTGAGATTCTGCAAATAATTTGTCCTGAAGACTGCCACACAATAGAGAGAAGGATGAGCATGGCTGAGCTGCAGCTTAGAGTGGGACCCTTTTTCTTTCTTTTCTTTTTTTCCAGAGCTTTTCCTACAGGTACATGGTATCTGTCCATTTCCAGATCTGGTCAAGACAGCCTGAAGAGTGATGTCTCATCTTATTAAAGAGAATGTCCTTCAATGTGCTAGTCCTTCAATTTGTTCATTTTTCTTTAATGTGTTAATTAAGGGAAGGAAAATGAGAGAAGCGCTTTCTTAAAAGGATTATATATGTGAGATTTTGAACTTCTGTATTTCTCATTTTAAACCTTTCTAAGGAGGTTTGACTCTGACTTGGGCTTTTCAGTATAAATGGAAGTATCTGATATTCTCTCAGCTTTGGCTTTCTTCGTGTGTGTGTGTTTATACACCACTTTCCTCAAGGCACAGGCAATTTAGCTGATGTGCCCACGGGTTATTTGAAACCAACTTAGCATGTAATAAAGGTGAAGAATGTTCTTTCATCTACTTTCCAATGGTTGAAGAGTGGTGACCATATATAGATGATGCTATTTAGTCTTCTAGAACTCTTTAAAACCTATGAAGATAAAGCTAGATTTCTCTCCTTTTCATTTCCTGACTTCTTTCCACAACTCTAGGCTCATCTAAGGGACATGTATTTTCTCAGTTTTCTGATGAATTATTGGTGGGCTTTCCTTTTGTGTATGTGTAGTGGAGCAGCAATTTGGATTTATTAAGAAATGAATTAGAAAAGAAAAGATAAGCTCTACTAATTTAAAGGCTGTGGATACTTTCTTTCCCAGGGTTAATTTCTTCCCATTTTGGAGGACAGGAACTATATCTCTTGGTGGGATGCGTGGTACACAGATGACCTCACTTTCATCTCTTTTTTTCCTTCTTCTTTGGTCTTTTCATATGTGGAGATGGTTTTAGAAACATTTTCAACTGCTTTCTTCCAGGAGAGTATGTCTTCAGTTTACTGACATTCCTATCCATTAGATTCAAAGAACAAGTTTGTAGCTCTGTGCTTCTTTTAAGAGGGAAAGACATCGAGTCTTTAAAAACAACTAATAAAATATAATTTCTTAGAAAAAAAATTCAACTTTTAAAATAGCTGTTGTTCTATTTTAGTTTTAGGAAAATAAGACCGTAAGTGTATATGTTTTTATTATGCTGTATTTTTATGATTATAGAAAATATTTTTATTAACTAGCTTAACATTAAAATTATTTTGATATCCAGCACACATGATATTTGAAGTTGTTTGTGCCAGCTTATTGACTGGAAAAGAAAATTCCAGTTCTAACTAGTGAGAACTTTTATGAGAGAAGAAAATTCCAAAGCTCACACAAGGAATAATTTCAAATTATTCTACTATATTATACATGACTTCTATCATTGCAAAAAAGTTATGTATCAATAATAAAATATTAATAAATATGATTTTAATTTTCATTGCTTTTTAATTTCTTCTGTTGTTTGTTTATGTTTTTATAATGTAATCCTTATCATAAACATTAGCAAACCTATATTGATTATTTATAATGTGCATCGAGATGTAACATCCATGTAATAAATAGAAAAATGTAATAAATTTATTTATTAATCCATGTAATAAATCCATGTCATGTTTCAATTCAAACAAGACAGTTGATTTTAGAGGTTTTCTTTAAAAAATTGTTCATGTTACTTTTACTCATTTTTATTTTTGTCTTTCTTAGCGTTAGTTTTGATGTAGTAGTAAATAGTGGTAATATTGGTAAAGGATTTAAGTAATAAAACTTATAGGAGCCCAGGAACCTGGGCATGAAAGAGGTGGGTTGGAGAGATACATTGCACTGCTGGTTGGAAACCTGGTTGCCATATGCTGTCCAGCTTTCCTTTACTGTCTGTCAACATATGCTGTTTTGATCTTTGTCTTTTGTCTACAGAATTGGGAGACATGATAAAGAAATAAGATCATTTACTATTTAAGATGTCTTCTTCTCTTTCTGGTTTTGGCAACTGAGTGAAAAGACCAGTTTAAAAATATTATGATCTGATTTTGAAAAATAACATACCTCTGTTTTTGTACCTGTAGACAAAGGTCTGTTAACAATGCTTGCCTTTGTGGAGCAAAGTTTATGGAGAATTTCTGCTTATTATTTTAGTCATTAAAGTCTGTTAGACAAATTTCATGTATGACTTCTATAATCTAAAAGTGTTAAGGAATTTTATGGGTGGCAGTGAAATTGAAATTTAGTTTGGAAGCAAAAATTTTTGTTATTTTAACTTGAAGCTTAACTATTTTGACTAAAATCACTCTAGGTTCTATTGCAAATGATCTACAAGTTTTATATTTTCAGAAACTACTTAGAAACTGGTTAGAAATATAATTTATCCTTCAAACCAGGATACTTTTGAAAGTGAAGGAAAATCTTAGTTTAATATTACTGCAGTGACAGGACTTGCTAGGGACTGTCCCAGGTAAGCCAGGACATATATATATATATATATATATATATATGTGTATATATATATATATATATATATATATGTGTGTATATATATATATATATATGACATTAATAAAATAGATATTGAAAAACCTATTGAAGAATATACTTTAGAAAAGAATATTTTGAAGAATACAGTTTAATAAAGAATTGTTCTGGTGTTTAATCCAAAGAGCATTTCAAATTTCATGTTAATACTTGAAGATGGCATATGAGAAGTGTGTAACTAGGCTAGTCAGAATAATACAGAATTTGGTGTAATGTGGGTGGGTCCATTTCAGTGAGCTCCAAAGGGCTCCTAACTGAGATTCCCAAAGGGCCTTATTATGTGGCGGTTTCTACTACATCGTCAAGGCCCTCCTAATAGCACCGAGAAGGAGGATCCAAGGTGGTACTGGGTATGACTTTCCTTCTAGAATGAAATTTTATTTTATTAATGCATGCTGTATATCCATACTACTATTTCTCTCCCAAAATTTTGCTAAGATAGCTTATCTGTGCAGAAATTTTTTGCAATCCATTAAAACAGAGGAAGAGAGATAAAAAAGTGATTGAGGTGAAGGTGAAGTTTAACTAAAATCTGAGATTTTAACTTAAAAAAGAAAAAGGTAATATACTGTATTCAAAAAGGCATTTCTTACTCATTATTCCTTGCTGTTAAGTAGTTCTACTTATCATGTATTAAAAGAGACAAGGCAATTTCCCACTGAATGTGGTAAAAATCAAAAGGCTATAAAAAGAAAATAGTTTAGTGTTAAGGCACCCTACTGGGTTTGCTTATGTGTTTGTATAATCTGTCTTCAATATCATTTCTCAAACAATAGCCCACTGTGTTGGAAACATGGAAACCATCCTAAGCTCTAAAGACATATTTTTAAGATGGTGAATGTTATTTTCTATCTCACCAACTGCTGGGATCTGATTGGTCATTAGCCCATTTCAGGGGAAGCTTCAAGAGCTAATCAGGGGTGTTATCAGCTATGACTTTCATTGCCACTGCACAGAAAACTTAGCAATAAAGAAAACTGTAAATTCAGGATTTATTCTTTGTAGGGGTGTGCCTCATGCTTGGAAGATTAATGAAGAATTCCTGGTCTATTGTTTATTAAAGATACCACTATTCTATAGCATTTTAATTGTAAATCCACTCTTTGACATCCTAACTAATGGTTCCTGCTAAATTAATAAAAGCAACATATTAAATTTAAATCCCAGATAAGGTAAAGATTGCTGTTGTAATATCCCATCCATATCCTTTATCTTTCTACAGGGGCTTTCAGGCCAGTAGTTTTAATAACATGCATGAATGAAGATGCTCTTTTTTAACTCAAATGGTGGCAAAGAGTTTTTCCTTTATATTAGCAGGCAATCAATTCCAATAGCTTTTTAATGCTTTCTTAAAGAATCAATTTTAAAGCAGATGCTCTTCAGGGGACCCTCTTAAACTTCTTCACAGCCAGTCTCCTAATTTTCTATTACAATGCAATCTAAAGCAGCTACAAAAATAATGCAGATAATGTTTGCTGGGTAATGATTTCCAATTTCCCCATTCCATGTACCCTGTTATTAGGAAGATCATCTTGGTTGTGTAAATTAATTTTCAATTCACTTCAGGGGAACATTACAATGATTTATTCAGCACCGGTGTTGAAGAAAGTGTTGGGAGGATTTTAGCAATCTGAGAAACAAAATCAATTTGTTCTGATTATCACCATGTTAAAGGCAAAAAAGGGGAGAAATGAAAAAGTCACTAGAATGTGTGTCTGACTTTTGCAAGCACTTGGAACCATGATTTGATACTGTGTTTCACTCTGTATTACATAAATTTAGCAAAAGAATGGTATTTGGTGATTTATCTCAACTTGGAGATTAAGTTTGAAATAGTCAGAAATATTCTTCCATTTGATATTTCAGGTAAATGTCTTTAAGGCAAGATAGCACTCATTTTGCACAAATATTTCCTTGGAAGAAAGAAGTAACATACTAGCTTATAATCAAGGAAGAATAGATTTCCTAAGCACAATGTTATTAGCCACTAGTTTGGTATAAAACTTAAAACAGGAACTATCAAAGCAATGTCTCATAACTATAAGTACAACTTTTATTTATCATAATTTATTGAGTACACATTTTACCAAGATTGTATATGAACAATGGTTTTTGTACTATTCCCCAAAAGTCATCCTTTGTAAAGGTTTTACTGACCTTTTACCTTAATGAATTTGTATGTGTTGGTCACCAGAGTCAGATTTCACTGTGTCCAGGTGTGAATGCAAACTGATGCTCTGTTCACTTTGCCAGATCACTTATCTTCATTCAACAGATACTCATGTGTAGGTTGTGCCATGCACTGAACTTGGAGCTAGGGAGATGCTAGAAATAAAAGCAGAAAAGCAGACTGCTTTAAATATGACACTGCAACCTATGATAAGACATATGAAAAAGAGGCTCATGGTAATCTTTTAAATAATCTAAGCTTAATGATTTAAAGACCTAATTTAAAATTTAACCAGGTCAGAAAGGCTGGGGCTAGAGTTCTCCAGGAAGTGATGGTCAGAGTTGTGGATTTCTGACCTGAAGGATAAGTAAACTGACCAGGGTGAGTGGGGCCGGAACACCATTTTAAGAGAAGAGGTAGGACCAGATTTGTTTCCCAAAAAGCCCGGGCTGCATTGTGGCCAACATCTTGTGGGGTAAGTGGAGTGGTGGGAGTGGGTAGAATGGATGTGAGAATCCATAGGACTGTTGGTGCCATTCAGAAGGAGATAAAGCATGCCCGGGTACATGTACTGTCTTTCCAAACCTCTGCCCATCCATCTGTGGATAGCCGGCTTGGATGTTCCTTTCTTGACTTCACTCTAGCAGATGATGAAGGCACAGGTCTGTATGGACTGAAGTAGGTTTGGTTGGATTCCTGAAATTAGGTGCCTTCAGGAAAAGGCTTGTAGACCGGCAGTAGTCTACACTCTGTACATTGGTGTAGACCAGCAGGAATAGATTTAGAATTCTTGACAGAGCAGCAGAGTCATAGTAACATCCAGAAGCATGAGCTTAGCCTCTGAAACTAAGTCTTTTTCTTTTTTTTGAGTGTTAAGTCTATATATATTATTTGAGGACATTGTTGAAAAATGTTCTTGTTTCAACAGAATGCGTGGTGCAGTGCATTCATGTTGAGTTGTGTCCGACTCCCACCAGACTGCTCTTTCCATGGGATTATCCTGGCAAGAATACTGGAGTGGGTTGTCATTTCCTTCTCCAGGGTATCTTTCTGACCCAGGGACTGAACCCACGTCTCCTGTGGCTCCTGTATTGGCAGGTGGATTCTTTACCACTGAGCCACCTGGGAAGCCTTCAACAGAATGTTTTTCTTAAGAACACACACATGTACTGCCTTGGACCTGTTCTGTTTCCAAGTCAGAGCTGAGTTGTCTCTTTAGCAGAGAATGGTCTAGTGAAACTATTATGCACATTGTAGTCCACGCTCAGCCTCGTGTGTGTGCAAAGCCTGGTCTGTCACTTACTGTCTCTAGAAATCAGGAAGCTACCTAATTTCAGAGTCTCAGTTTCTTCATCTGTAGGGTGTAGGGCACTCAGAATCCGCTCCGATGAGCTTGCAAAGGAGTAGGTGAGATGGTGCTTGTGAATCTCCAGGCAGAACCTCTGTCCAGTAAGCTGGCAGTTGGTTCAGGGTATACAGTCCCTATAATTTAGGTTAAGCAAGTTTAAATGACACAGTCTGGACAGTAACTTGCCACTCAGAATGAAGGGGTCGCAGGGAGCCATGAACCAGGGCGGTGGCTTTAGTAAGTTTACTTACTTAGTAAGTTTATTTAGTAAGTAGAAGCAAGTTTACTGAAGTTCTAGAGTAAGGGACATGTGATGACTGTTGGAGAGCTGAGTGCCCCCAACTTTCCCCGGTTTAGAGGGGGCTTATGGCAGGGGTCCCTTTGATTGGACTCTGAGGTTCCAGCTTCCTTTATAATAGCTCAGTGGGGGCAAACTTTAGGAGTCCTGCCCTCAGGATTCATAGGGCCCAGAGTTTCACCTGACTAGATCTCTCAAACAGTCCTGCCTGTAGAACTTCAAGAGAGTGTGAGTATCTGAAGTTCTGCTACTGGAATCTGGGATCCTGAGTGCTATTCTCACTTCTACGAGCTGGGCAGGGGCCTGGGTTATAGTGATCTTGAATGAATTCTCTCTTCTCCATTTTCAAACATACTTAGACCAGCTGATGTTTCTGATATTGGATTAATGTTAGAGTCAATGACCTCAGAGAAGTTAAGCACAAAGACACATTATTTGTTGTGTATAGTAATGTAGACTTTCACATCACCACTTTTAGGCTTTTTAATAGTCATAAAACAAGGGTAGGAGTAGGTTAGGTGGTCTGTGAGATTGAAACATGGAAATAAACAATGGAAATAATGTAGGAATTCAAGATTTCCATATTATTGTTATTCAAGATTAACATTATTTATGTTTTCTCAGTAATACAGAGATACGTGAAGAATTGATTTATGTCTATGTGCCTACTATGTTGAGCTATTCAAAGAGAAGAGGAAAATATTTTTAATGCGTTTAATTTTTTAAAATATTAAATGCTGTTGTGGCAGGTAGGACAAATGAATATTTGAAAACTGCATTTAGGAGAGCTAGTTGTGTATATATTTTTAATGTCAGCACTTCCCCACCCCCCATGCATTCCAAAATCCATTCAAAGCTTGTCAAAAGGGAAGAATCTATTGTGATTTCAAAGGACATGCAAAGTACATTTATTAACTCTTGATTCTTTCTGAGTTTTAGGAATAAACTGACAGCTTGAGTTAGAAGTAATCATATCTAAATATTCTATGTGTGGGAGATACATTACCTCCATTACCTAATTTTTCAAAGCTACATGAAAGTGAAATCTGTCTGCTGGTTTATTAATGAATCATGAGAAAACGGATATGTGAATTGTCACCAAATTTATAGGAGAAGTTTTGATTGGTCTGATATAAAAATTTAAGCCATGCAGCATTTACGAAATTCACCTACAAGGGCTCTGAAGACAACCTCAGAGAGAGAGAGATAATTTAGATGGATATTTTTCAGCAAACAGGAAGAATATGTGGGAAATCATCTGACTTTCAAACTAGGCTATGACATGCCTGAAATTATTTTTTGAAGGGAACTGGAGGCACCTCAGGTAAAGAGAAATTCAACTTTGGAGGTTAAAAGCAGAGTTAAATCAAGGTCCATTTCCTACTTCCTGGGAAAGAACTATCCTACATTTGAAGACATATGGATGGTGAAAACAATCAGTGGTTCTAACAGATAACAGGACAGATGCTCAGACTTTAAGGTATTTGTTTGCATTTGAGCTATTTCTCACATGGGCAACTTTCGTTTATTACTCAAGGGCAAATTGTAGAATTTTAGCAAGAATTTTTTTAAAATATATTTCAGTTAAATCAAGATTGATGAGTTTCCTAAGAAAAGTTGGGAAGCTCAGCTAATAGAAAATATAAAAGCCTCTTACAAATGAATTATCCAATAACCAGAAATAATAATTGAAATAAATTTAAACTAAAAGTCTAAGAAATAAACTAATATTAATTGGGGGAGGGGGACAGGTAGAAATAAAGCAATACAGAATATATGAACAAGACCCTTCATTTTTCTTCCTTTTTGAAAATTTCTCTTTAGATTTATATTCCTCTACCTTCCAAATTGAATATGTAAATTGGATAACGGAGAATAAAATTCAGAATAAAAATCTATCAAGAGTAGTTAATAAATAGATATATCTGAAAACTGATATGAATTGATTATTTTGAACATGTCCTAAATGTTTTCCTGAACTTCAACAAAGACAAAATAAAATATGATATTTTGATTCACATTTTCTCAAAAAAGTGAATTTTTCCCTGGCATTGCATTCTAAAAGTGTGTGTATGTGTAGGATGTCAAATAACAAATATAATAATAATAATTGAAACATTATATAGCACTATCATATGCCAGGCAATATTGTAAGCTGCATATACTTTATATATAACCCTCACAATAATCCAGTGAAGTAGGTGATACTATTATTTACACTTTAAAGAGGGAATAACTGAAGCACAGAGAGATTAAGTAACTTGCTCAAACTTACCCAGTACATAAATAGGGGAGCCAGGATTTGAGCATAAGCCATTTGACTTCAGAATCAGTATTCTTAATTATTATACTATACTGCTTGTATACACACACCTAACATGTATGTATATATGTGTGTGTATCTGTGTATCTATACAAGGTTATATAGATATAGATAGTCACACATACATAAAATAACTAGTAAATCAATAATTTTGGATTGTCTTGACTGCTCAGGGTTCCACATCCCTTTTCTAAGGTCACTTCTGCATGGTACAGAATCTGGGCATTATATTTTTCAGAATTCTTTGTTCTATGTTGCTTCAGCTTAGAGTTTGCCAAAGAGAGGCACTTGGTGAGATGGATGGTGGGGGCAGAAGCAGCCAGTTTTTCCCTGTGCACGCAGTCACAGCCAGATGCATGAACAGTCCTGACATGTTGTGGAGGCTTCCCAACCAGTTCTGGAGAAGCACCTACTGACCATGGACTGAAATAGTTGAAGGACGCTTTCCAGGGAAGTTTGAGAGTGCAAAAGCTTCTGTGAGCTATTAAGAACTAACTGCCTCTGACTTAGAAATTTGTGGAGACTTCTTTGACCTTCTTCTCTGTAGATTTTTCAAATTTTTTAAAGCTTTGAATTCCTGTATTAAATATGTGGTATCTAGAATGCATAGAGTGGATGTAGCTTTCCTGGTCATGACCTTCATACAATAAAACAGTAAAATAGTCTGGCATTGTGTTGACCACTATGGCTGTTGAGTTAGACATATTTAGTTTAGTCTTTCAATTCTACTACCAACCAGCAAAGTTTTTCAATATACTTGAATTCTTATGTGTCTCTCTGTAAGATATGGATTTTAACAGTACTTTTGTTCAGTTCAGTTCAGTACAGTCACTCAGTCGTGTCCAACTCTTTGAGACCCCTTTGTTAGTAGTACTTTAATAGAAATATATCATTTAGGTAGTTCTGAATATTAAAAAAAAGGAAAGCAGTTAGTATAGTCCTAGATTTCAGCAATAGTTATTGTGATTTACTATGGTTTAGCTCATAAATATTGTTCAAATTTTATTATATCATCTTTCTATAAATCTTGGCATTTAACATTAAATTTAAACTGTACAAGTTAAATGGGAACTAAGATAATATGGTGTACTCTGATTTCATTCAGAATATTTTCCTAAAATAAGAAAACAATGTAGGCTTATTGTGATAAGCTAAAATACAAATATGTATAATGTCTGAAATGAAGGCATTTATACCACCATTGAACAACTGTATTTATAGTTCTATCCTTTTTTTTAACAGAGATGTGTGTTTATAAGCATATGAACAAAAAATCAAATTATATTTGCTTTCCCACATTTTTTATCTTAATAAATCTTCGCAGATCTATATACAGAGAAAGCTACCTTAGTCTTTTTAATGGCTCTGTGGTATTCTACTATATTTCACTCCATGCTGTGTGCTTAGCCACTCAGTAGTGTCCAACTCCTTGCAACCCCATGGACTGTAGCCCACCAGGCTTCTCTGTCCATGGAGATTCTCCAGGCAAGAATACTAGAGTAGGTTGCCATGCCTTCCTCCAGGGGATCTTCCTAACCCAGGGATCTAACCCAGGTCTTCCACACTGCAGGAGAGATTCTTTACTGTCTAAGCCACCAGGGAAGCCACTACATTACTATATCATACTTACTTAATCTTATATCTATGAGTATTAAGTTTATTTCTAATTTATCTGCACTATAAAAATGTTTCAGTCAGCATTCATGCAATTTTGTGTAAAGGCTAATCATTTTCTTAGAATGAATACTTGAATGTGCAGTTTTTAAGTCAAATCAAATGTGCCTTTTCAATTTTTGTTGATATTGTTAAATGCCCAAGAGAAAGTCTGAGTAAGTTTTTACTTCCAACAAGAACACATGAAAGTGTTTGTCTCTGTAAATTCATGATAAGCTTCTGGGTGGTTGATGATAACAGTATTGTGTTTACAGTATCCAGGATTCACGGATAATTAAAATCTCCCTTATCCCATTTGTATCAAACATTAATTGTCTTAAGTGGGTCTTTGGCAAAGGCTGGAAGGAAGTCAGGTCTGAGGAAAATTCTCTGATGAGTGCCCTAAAGGCCAGGACACTGTGTTGTTGAATTAAGGGAAACTGTGTACTTAAGATGCCAGCTGCACAGACCACAGACCCATGCTTCTGTGAATAGGTAAGAGCTTGATCTGAATTTCTGCTCAGGATTCTTCCAACTGAATGGAGGTAGGTTGTGGGGATGCTGAGAATAGCCCATTTAAAAATAATCATTGTCTTATAAGAAGTTGAATGTGTATTTAGCTGAGATCTTTAGGTTCTCTGCCAGATACTTAATGAGGAAGTGACTTGGGCCTGCTGATATACCTCAGTTATGGAAACAAAATTGAACAATTTAAAACATCTCAGTAAAAATGTGAGATTTTGAATAAGAGTAAAATCTCATTGCTTACCTAAATAGGTGGAAAAGCTTCTAAATATTGGAATGGGTAGAGCTCTTGGGTGGAGCCATTTCATTTTAGTTTAAACTGTGGTGAAACCATGTTCTTATTAACTGCAACAGCAGAAAACAGGTTCAGTATCTTTATAAGGCAATTTTATTAAAGCAAAATGGGAACACTGACCCAGAGAAAAATAATAGTTTCCTTCTTAACTGTGACTATAGAGAAGGCCCCCACTTCATCAAGACTTGCATCTACTAATTTAATATAAATTAAAAGTGTAACAAGGTTTCAGGGCTGCTTTAGGCCATTTGAAATTGAAAATTAATTTGTCAAGAAAACAATTTCTTCTCCTCTAATTTTGAGAGCAATACTATGTGCAGCCTAGTCCATGATCCCTGGTTCATAAGTGGTCTGAGAACTCAGGGGTAGATGGAAGGAAGATTTTCTTATTAATTTAACACAGTCAGACTTGGTCATTTTTTTTTTGTCTCTATACTTCTTTAACTGATTCTCTGTGTATCCAATTCAGACAAAAATGGAGTCAAAATCTAATGAAAGAAATCTGGGACTGGAAGTATTTGGGGCAAAATATTCCTAGTATTTTGCTGTTAATCTGACTGTCCCATCTCTCCACTGAAGTTGTTTTGAAGACTGTGGGTGTCAGAAAAGGACTATTGGTGTATGTTTTGCAAGAAGAATCTTGTCAATTTTAGTTAGAACATTTTGCAAAATGTTACATGCTAGCAATGCATATTTAAAGAGACTATACCTTTTTAGAAAAGGAAGAACAATGAAAATTGATTTGTGTAGAGTCCTAAAAAAAAGGCATTCAAAGAAAAGTTTCTTCATTTTTTATAAACTGGCCTTAAGCAGTTATTTTCAAGTGAATGCTTAAGATAATAATTACAAATACACACTCACTTTGACTGAATTCTTTGGATCAGATATTTGACATCAAGAAAAATATTAGTAAGGAAAGCAATAATAATAGCTTAACTTTATATAGGCCTTTACAATTTTATAGAATTTTACACACATCGGTTATTAACTACTGACAAAAATCTAGTATACAATTTAGACAGATGGGAAATGAGCTGCATTTGAAGGGAATTAGTAAAGGATATGTAGAAAGTGGAGAATTAGAAAGTGTATTTCTTTCTCAGTGGAACCAAAACCAGCTGGGTTCTTTTCTAAAATCATGATTCCAACACTATTCTGAGGCAGAAGCAAAACCATAGGCTTTAGAAGAAAACCTAACTTTTCACATTTTCTAAAGTCACTAGGAAGTCTCCCTCAGTTATTTCTCATTCTACACACTGATTAACTACAAACCCCACTGGTGGTAAAAATCTAGATGTTGTTGTGCCTGTGTTTTAAAATTTTTATGTGTGTTATTGTCTTTTTTGTTTGACAGGACATAGCTAAAGAAGAAGAGAAGAGAAAAATCTAGTTTGAAGAAAGCATATGTACCGATCCATCTCACCCATTAATTATTGATAATTTTACATTACAATTCTCAAACGACAAGGAATTATTGCTCCAGTACCAGCCAGTCTGAAACAGAAGCAAGTCTGTTTTCCTTCCCCTGAGGTTAGCACAGAGTGTCTGGACAAATAGGCAATTAAATTCTTCAAATATGCACCCAAATGAGGCTGAGACTCAGTGTGTTTTCATATTGTTCTACAACCAAAGACAGTAAACTCACTGGGGTGGCTTAACTTACTCTGACTCTCCTTGATAAACATATACACTGTACATAATATTTGCACAGGTTCGTAGTAAGTTTCATGGAAAATAATTATTTGTAAAATAAAGGACTTAATTCACATCTCAGTGTTGATGTTGTGGAAAGCAGACTCATTCAATGAAAAAGGTCAGAATACCTTGATCATATATCTGTTTCACCCTTTAACATTAGTGCGACCGCAGCAAAGTCGCCTCATTCATCTGACCTCCAGGTACCTCATCTCTAAAATATGACTGATGCTAGTTCTTGATTGACCTACAGAATAAGGCTGTGAGGCTCAAATGAAATTATGAGTGTGTTCAAATGCCCTATAAAGCTCGTTTTCTGTTAGTACTTTAATATTAACTCCATAAAATTTTTATAGTTTTATATTATCTGTTTGCCAATGCATGTATGTATGCTGAGTTGCTTCAGTTGTGTCTGACTCTTTGCAACCCAGTGGACTGTAGCCTGCCAGGCTCCTCTGTCCATGGGATTCTCCAGGCAAGAATATGGGAGTGGGTTGCTGTTCCCTCCTCCAGGGGATCTTCCCAAGTCAGGGATCAAACCTGGCTTGCATCTCCTACATTGGCAGGTGGGTTCTTTACCACTTGCGCTACCTGGGAAGTCCATTTGCATATACATGGTTACAGATATTTTGAATGTAAAGTACTAAAAAATCAGTGCCAGAGTATCTGTATGCTTTATCTTCAAGAGGTAATAACCTGCCTGATTAAAATTAAATAACATTTATAAAATAAAATACATGTAAACATATACATAATTATAAAGTCATTTGTGACTTCCCTGGTGGCTCAGACAGTAAAAGCATCTGCCTACAATGCAGGAGACCTGGGTTCGATCCCTGGGTCGGGAAGATCCCCTGGAGAAGGAAAGGGCAACCCACTCCAGTACTCTTGCCTGGAAAATCCCATGGATGGAGGAGCTTGGTAGGCTACTGCCCATGGGGTCACTAAGAGTCAGACACGACTGAGCGGCTTCACTATAAAGTCATTTAATTTTGTATATGTGTTAGATACATATATAAAACATATTATATGCAAAATTAAATTAATTATTAAAACTTAACTTTTATCTACTTTTTAAATGTTTTTTTTCTTAAAAGCTGATTTTAATTCACCTTCTTCTATAGCTTTCTCCTCCCTTTGCTTTGTTGTGTCCTGCTTGTAAAATAATTGGTTAAATAACCTTGCTGTCTGTGTCTATTTCAGAAAACATACTATTTTACACTTTTGTTTTTATTTTAATAGATGTAAAGTGGTGATGTTGGTGGAGGACTAAGGGAGAGCATTTTCAAGCACATGCCATGTGAGAGACTGCTGGAGGTAGGTAATAAATAAATAAATGTCAAGCATTCTAAGCATGAAATACTCAAGATTTTCCAAAAGGAAAAAATTAGATAAAATTTAGGTCTCATTCATCCAAATGGTCTCTTTGATCAAAAGAATTTTGATTACTTTCTTTTAATTTCCTTGCTTTAATTTGCTCATTGGTTTTGTCTGTATCTCCACACAGTTAATAAATTTGCTAATATTTCTGGCTATCTTCACAATTAACTATGCATTGATCAACTGATTGACCATGTAGCAATCTGATTTGGTTGTTAAGACAGCTACAAACACTGGATTGACTGTTGCAATTGTTAGCTGTACAGACCTGGCATCAGAGAAGGACTTTTGAAATATGTGTAAATGCCTCACATTCTCAAATGGTCATCTAAATGTGAAACCTGTGTTCAAATTAAAGTTGAATTTGAGTGATTCTTGTTCTTACTGACTGCACATTAAAAGTAAAATTCCATGTGGAACATAATGTAAGGTTCTCATATAAACAAGAAACTGCTAGACTAAAAATGAGGTGTTAGTAAATATTGCTGTCCTTCAATGCTGAAGATGATGTTGACTCTTGCGATTATGTTGTTCTTATTCAATTTTTAAATTTTGGTTAAATGATCATAATACTTTAGTTCTATTCAGTATCATTATTAATGTTTCCTCTTTTATGACTTCGTCTACTGAAAATTAAGAGAATTTAATTGTTATGAATTGGGCACTGTGCAGTCTTAATTTCTGCCAACAGAGACTGTTTTGTCTGTAAGGCTAAAATATGTTTTACCTGATACTTTAAGAAAAGGGCTCCCTTGGTGGCTCAGATGGTAAAGAATCTGCCTGCAATGAGCAGACCTGGGTTCTAGCCTTGGATCGGGAAGATCCCCTGGAGAAGGAAATGGCTACCCACTCCAGTATTTTTGCTTGGAGAATCCCATGGGCAGAGAAGCCTAGCAAACTATAGTCCATGGGATCCCAAAAAACTCAGACATGATTGAGCGACTAACACTTTCACTTTAAGAACAAGTTTGCTGACCCTTGCTAGAGTTACTACCCCGTCTAGTGAGTGGTCAAGGCTCTTTTCCACTCACAATACCAGTTGTCCCTCCTTCCCACCTAGACATCTGACTCTGCCTCAGATCAGGGACAATAGGAATTCCTCAGGGACAGCTTCATACCAGGCTCTGGAGGGTAGAGTTCAGGGTGGGATGAGCAAAGAACTGAAAATGTCAGGTATTCACAGAATGAACTTTGGATTCTGTTGGGAGTTTGGCTTCTCTCTTATGTCATTGTCATACAGGGATCCAAAGCCTTCTCTCTTTTGAGAAGTATATCTTTTTTCTAACTTCCTCAGAGAGCCAATCGGTATCGGATTCCAGAGCCAGGTACTGGAGTGCTTGCTGCTTTAGGTGCTGAAATTATCTTTCGTGGTTTCATAATACTATTAACGTGGAAGGATACTGAACTTAGTGCATGTTCAGGGAAAAGGAGCAACTATAAATACTTGACACATCTTCACATAGGCAAGGGACTTGCACAGAGTTTTGTGACTCATCTGGGGTCTGTTCTAGCTCACTGCAGCTTAGGATTCCTTTCCAAGTTTTGAGGCCAAACTCTGGTAATAAAACACATCTATTTGTTGGTCTTTTCAAATAGTCTTTTCCATCTGTAGTGCCAGTAGCCTTTTGTCTGTCAAGCATTCAATATTCTCAGCTAACTTTCTCTTTAACAAATAAACGATGACATTTATTGTTGTTGTCATTGTTACAGTCCCTGCTCTCCAGTGATTCCCAGTCTGGTGATAAAAAGCATGAATGCAAACAGCTAACCTTAATGAAATGTGGTAAGTGAGGAACTGCTTCACCAGAGAAGGTAAAATTTCTCAGTGGTGTGATGGAGTTGGATCTTACTAGCTCCATCATTAAATATTCAGGGATCTTGACAGCTGGTTGCTAAACCTTCTGCAGCTTAAAATTGGCCATGGTGGGAATATCAACCCAATGGAAATTGGCGACTACTTCAAATCAGTACCTTTTTTTTTCCTCTCAGAGAACTGATTTACTGAGACAACATGGCATTTGAGCTGAAAAAAGAGGAGGATGTGAAGTCATTGCAAGAAGGAGGGACAAACCAGTATGATTTACATATAATATATATAAAATATCAGTAATATTTGATGTTGAAAAAGATTTATTCTTTTCGACAGGTAATGTCAATTCCATTGTATTTATTAAAATATGAAAATTGTATTTTGATCAATTGGAATCAAATTCTAATTCTTTTCTGTACTTACTTTGCCACAGATTGATAGGTTAAGTACAGAATAATTATACCAAAGAAATTCTCGCACTGTTAAGAAAGCTCTAGGACCCACAACAGATTTCCCAACCTGGGGATCTGGCAAATAGACTGAGAACTTCCAGACAGTTTGACTTTGGAGGCCAGTGGGTTTTGACTACAGAACTTACAGAGGACTGGGGAAGCAGTCTCTTGGAGGGCACAAGCAAAACCTTGTGCCCACCAGGACCCAGGAGAAAGGAGCAGTGACCCCACAAAACACTGGCCTAGACCTTCCTGTGAGTGTCCAGGAGTCTCCAGCGGAGGCGTGGGTTGGCAGTGGCCTGCTGCAGGGTTGGAGGCACCGAGTGTCACAGTGCATGCAACAGTAGTTGAAATTCAATTCAGTTTCAATGAATTTCAGTTGAAATTCAATTCATTGAAGTGAATAGTTGAGGTTCATTGTATAACATATTGACTTGATTAAAAAGGAATTAGCTTTATTGAGTTGGAATTACTTTAGGGATAAGAAAGGAAAATGAGAGGAGAGCTTGGGGTGATTCCCAGTGTTTCTGGCAGAAGACTTATTACCGGGCACGGGGTGCCCCACTGTGCGCTTGTCTAGAAAACTATCCAGTCAAGTCCCACCTCACAGTGGAATCTTATGTAGCTTAATGGCACTTTCTGACACCAAACTAAGTCAATGGCAGTGACCACAAATACACATCAGTGTTCACACACTCACTGAACTCAGAGGGCTTTGGCTTTACATGGAACATAATCTGCTCTCTTAAAAAATAAAACTATTTAAAAATTTTGCTCTATGAGAGACAGCATGAGATAATAGAATTTGGGGATTTGGAGGGTGAAGGTCACATAACCAGAGCGGCTGTGTGGTCCCAGGTAGGTTATTTAACCTTTCTGAGATACTTTTATTCATCAGAAAAACAATTTCTATTTCAGAAAGTCACAGTGAGGATTAATGAAACAATAGAACCACAGTGACAATCATGGCCTCTAGTAGACAGTACGTCATAATCAGTAGTAAGCTGTAGCCGGCCCTTATTAGCTAACAAGGAATAACTGATAGATTTTCAAAATTTTTGAGAGCCAGTTGTTCAACACAGTCATTGTTAAAAATTATATATATACTTATAAAAATAAATTATATTGAAAATATATATATATATACTCATAACATCACTTTCTAATCAGTTCATTACATTTTATTATTATTTATAATATGAGTGTATTTGATTCTATTGCATCTGTAGAATGAAAACACTATATGATGGTGTCTCACTCTGCATTTCTTCCAAACCCTGAATTCAATGACTACATGGTAATAACTTGAAACCATAGTGGGAATATTTTCACATCACATATTCGCAAATGCTACAAATCAGATTTTTTTCCCTCGAAGGAAGCTGGTTGTTAAACATTTACATCACTGGTAGATAACAAAACCCATTAATTTCTTTCCCTTTTAGTCAGTTCAGTTCAGTCGCTCAGTTGTGCCCAACTCTTTGCGACCCCATGAACTACAGCATGCCAAGCCTCCCTGTCCATCACCAACTCCTGGAGTCTACCCAAACCCATGTCCATTGAGTCAGTGATACCATCCAGCCATCTCATCCTTGGACAACCCCTTCTCCTCCTGCCCCCAATCCTTCCCAGCAATAAGGTCTTTTCCAATGAGTCAAGTCTTTGCATGATGTGGCCAAAGTATTGGAGTTTCAGTTTCAACATCACTCCTTCCAATGAACATCTAGGACTGATCTCCTTTAGGATGGACTGGTTGGATCTCCTTGCAGTCCAAGGGACTCTCAAGAGTCTTCAACACCACAGTTCAAAAGCATCAATTCTTCGGTATTCAGTTTTCTTCACCGTCCAACTCTCACATCCATACATGAGTGCTGGAAAAACCATAGCCTTAGCTAGATGGACCTTTGTTGGCAAAGTAATGTCTCTGCTCTTAAATATGCTATCTAGGTTGGTCATAACCTTCCTTCCAAGGAGTAAGCGTCTTTTAATTTCATGGCTGCAGTCACCAGATGCAGTGATTTAGGAGCCCCCCAAAATAAAGTCTGACACTGTTCCCACTGTTTCCCCATCTATTTGCCATGAAGTGATGGGACCAGATGCCATGATCTTAGTTTTCTGAATGTTGAGATTTAAGCCAACTTTTTCACTCTCCTCTTTCACTTTCATCAAGAGGCTTTTTAGTTCCTCTTCACTTTCTGCCATAAGGGTGGTGTCATCTGCATATCTGAGGTTATTGATATTTCTCCCAGCAATCTTGATTCCAGCTTGTGCTTCCTCCAGCCCAGCGTTTCTCATGATGTACTCTGCATGTATGTTAAATAAGCAGGGTGACAATATACAGCCTTGACATACTCCTTTTCCTATTTGGAACCAGCCTCTTGTTCCAAGTCCAGTTCTCACTGTTGCTTCCTGACCTACATACAGGTTTCTCAAGAGACAGGTCAGATGGCCTCTTTCAGAATTTTCCACAGTTTATTGTGATCCACACAGTCAAAGGCTTTGGCTTAGTCAAGAAAGCAGAAATAGATGTTTTTCTGGAACTCTTGCTTTTTCGATGATCCAGCAGATATTGGCAATTTGATCTCTGGTTCCTCTGCCTTTTCTAAAACCAGCTTGAACATCTAGAAGTTCATGGTTCATGTATTGCTGAAGCCTGGCTTGGAGAATTTTGAGCATCACTTTACTAGTGTGTGAGATGAGTGCAATTGTGCGATAGTTCGAGCATTCTTTGGCATTGCCTTTCTTTGGGATGGGAATGAAAACTGACCTTTTCCACTCCTGTGGCCATTGCTGAGTTTCCCAGATTTGCTGGCATATTGAGTGCAGCACTTTCACAGCATCATCTCTTAGGATTTGAAATAGCTCAAGTGGAATTCCATTACCTCCACTAGCTTTGTTCATAGTGATACTTTCTAAGGCCCACTTGACTTCACATTCCAAGATTTCTGGCTCTAGGTGCATGATCACACCTTCATGATTATCTGGGTCATGAAGATCTTTTTTGTACAGTTGTTCTATGTATTCTTGCCACCTCTTCTTAATATCTTCTGCTTCTGTTAGGGGTATGGCACATAAAATGTGTTGGTGAAACATGAGTTTCATTGCTCCTGTTTTTTTTTTTTTTTTTTTTTCCTGGCTATGCCACAAGGCATGTGGGATCTTAGTTCTCCAACCAGGGATCAAATCTGTCCCCCCAATGGAAGCATAGAGTCTTAACCACTGGACCACCAGGGAAGTCCCTCCATTGCTTTTAATTGAGTGTCAGCTGACTCTTAGAAGTAGAAGGAACCTTAGATATAATCTCATTCAATTCCCTTGGTAGACCAGAGGCAAAGTGACCCACCCAAGGTCATGACTAACTAAGGACAACCCCAAAGACTTGCCTTGTGTCTATTTGAAGATTTCCAAGTTCTTTCTTCCTTCAGTCAAAGCTAAAGTAGGTAACCCCACCTGCAGACTCTGTGACTAACTGAGACATTGAGCAGGAGGAACTTAGGAGCACCAGCTTGACATCTGGAGTTTAGCCTAAATCCCACTTACTCCTTGTCAAGCTCTGTCCTGTGCTCCAGTTTAGGTAACTCAGCTTGGGCCTTATTTTGGGGTCTCAGTTTACTCCTCAGATTCTTGGCAGCTCTGCCAAGGGTATCTTACTTGCTCTTTCTGTTGGAGGGACCTTGAGCTTCTATAGTTAGGCCTCTGCCTTGTCCATGCCAGGCAAAGTTCCAATGTAGGGACAGAAAACCTGCCTGGAGCAGATCCTTGCTACTTGCTTTTATACAACATGAGAGGGTATGATTGCCTTTGCACCTGGATCCACTGCTGCCAGACCTTTCCTTATATCACTGGTGTTCATGCTTATCCTCTTTGACAAGACCAAGGACGTGTGACCCATAGTCACGATAGTGCATACTCCACTACTAGTGCCCACATTTGGCCTGCTGGGCTGGGCTTCCTCCTCTCAGACCCTATTCCTGTGATTACGTCTGCCTCTGGGTCATGTATCCTCCTAGTCTCTGTTTTTCTGTAGTTGGCTGAACCAGGTGAGATCCAGTTACAAAATATGATTAAAGTATAACTGTAAAGGAAAATTAACTCTAGCAGGCATTTAACGTACTATAAAGCCTCTATACCTAAAACAGTATGGTACTGGCTCCTTGGAGAAGTGGGTAATTCCAGAATTGAGGCAAGGAAAATATAATATGAGCCCATAACATCTTGTGATCTTATTTAGTGGGAAATACCAGTGTCTTTTTCACTAAGATGAGGTACAGGGACATTTCTCCCAAACCATCAAAGACTGCGTAGAGCATGGTCCTCTTGTTATATAAAGTATTCCAGATAAAACGTCCACAAGTCAAAGCCAAGAGATTAAATCTGACTGTTTGCCACTTGTTATTAATTGGAACACCTAAAATTTAATTGGAACATAGTCACTTCCACTTGTTTCCTAATTGTTTATGGCTGCTTTATGGCAAAGTTCAGTACACACAGCCACCTGTATTCATTGGTGCAGATGCATGGATGCATGCTAGGGTATTGGTCCATGCCATTTTATATAAAAGACAAGAGCATCCTTTGATTCTGGTCTCTGTGGGGATCTTAAAACAGATTGCCTGAGGATACCAAAATACAACTGTAGCGGCAATACAGAGACCATCGGGACCACATTGCCTAAAATATTTGCTACCATTTACTATCAATTCATTATAGAAAAAATGTGCTGACACCTGTTCTAAAATATGGAATGGGAAGCAAAACTTTCTCACTTTTTTTTTATGAGACAAGTTTGACACTGATACAGAAACCAGTTAAAGGTAGTGCAAGGGAAGTGTATTGAAGATCAGTCACTCATGAACACTGAGGCAAAGTACTAAGTAGAATACAGCAGACAAAATATTTCTCTACAATTTCATTGACATTGTTTTGAGCACAGCTTTAGTAATTTGGTCAAGTGCCACATACACCCATGTTATCACTGCTGGTGGTGGTTTGGGTTTTCTGAGTTCAGTGCACTTAAACAAAGTTTAACTGAAGCAAAGCAAGATGGTAGGAGGGCAAAATCTCATTTAGAATCAAACCCCATACCCTCCAGAGGCACTTAGAGGGCTCAAATAAAACCTGTGCGCACCAGAAGACCCCACAGAGACTGAGCCAGACCTTTGAGTGTTTCAGTGTCTCCGCCGGAGGTATGGGTCAGCAGTGGCCTGACACAGGGGCAGGGGCTCTGGGTGCAGCGGACCTGGGTGTGGCATAAGCCCTCTTGGAGGAGGTCACCATTAACTCACCATAGAGCCACCAGAACTTACACAGGACTGGGGAAACAGACTCTTGGAGGGCACAAACAAAACCCCGTGTACACCAGGACCCAGGAGAAGGGAGCAGTGACTCTACAAGAGACTGACCCAGACTTGCCTGTGAGTGTTCAGTATTCTCCAGCGGAGGTGTGGACTGGCGATGGGCTGATCTCCAGGGTCAGGGGCAGTGACTGTGGCAGTGCATGCATGGGACCTTTTGAAGGAGGTCACCGTTATCTTCATTACCTCCACCATAGTTTGGTCTCAGGTCAAACAACCGGGAGAGAACTCAGCCCCACCCAGCAACAGAAAATTAAAGATTTACTGAGCATGGCCCTGTCCATCAGAACAAGATCCAGTTTCCCCCACAGTCAGTCTCTCCCATAAGGAAGCTTCCATAAGCCTCTTATCCTTATCCCTCAGGAGGGCTGACAGAATGAAAACCACAATCACAGAAAACTAATCAAACTGAACACATTAGATGGACCACAGCCTTATCTAACTCAGTGAAACTATGAACCATGCCGTGTAGGGCCACCCAAGATGGACGGGTCATAGTGGAGAGTTCTGACAAAATGTGGTCCACTGGAGAAGAGAATGGCAAACCACATCCATATTCTTGCCTTGAGAACCCCATGAACAGTATTAAAAAGCAAAAAGATATGACACTGAAAGATGAACTCCCCAGGTCTGTAGGTGCCCAATATGCCACTGGAGAAGAGTGGAGAAGTAACTCCAGAAAGAATGAAGAAACAGAGCCAAAACATAAGCAACGCCCAGTTGTAGATGTGACTGGTGATGGATGTAGAGTCCGATTCTGTAAAGAACAAAGCATAGGAACTTGGAATGTTGCATCCATGAATCAAGGTAAATTTGAAGTGGTCAAACAGGTGATGGCAAGAGCGAACATCGACATTTTAGGAATCAGTGAACTAAAATCGACCTGAATGGGCGAATTTAATTCAGATGACCATTATGTCTACTATTGTGGGCAAGAATCCCTTAGAAGAAATGGAGTAGCCCTCATAGTCAACAAGAGACCAAAATGCAGTATTTGGGTGCAGTCTCAAGAATGATAGAATGATCTCTGTTTGTTTCCAGGGCAAACCATTCAGTATCACAGTAATCCAAGTCTATGCCCCAACCAGTAATGCCAAAGAAGCTGAACGGTTCCATGAAGCCCTACAAGACCTCCTAGAACTAACACCCAAAAAAGATGTGCTTTTCATTATAAGGGCCTGGAATGCAAAAGTAGGAAGTCAAGAGATACCTGGAGTAACAGGCAATTTTGGCCTTGGAGTACAAAATGAAGCAGGGCAAAGGCTAATAGAGTTTTGCCAAGAGAACACACTGTCATATCAAACACCCTCTTCCAACAACACAAGAGAAGACTCTATACATAATCAGATTGATTATATCCTTTGCAGCCAAAGATGGAGAAACTCTACACAGTCAGCAAAAACAAGACCCGGAGCTGACGATGGCTCAGATCATGAACTCTGTATTGCCAAATTCAGACGTAAACTGAAGAAAGTAGGGAAACCATTAGACAATCAGGTGTGACCTGAACCAAATCCCTTACAATTTTACAGTGGAAATGACAGACAGATTCAAGGGATTGGATCTGATAGATTGCTTGAAGAACTATGGAGGGAGGTTCATGACATCATACAGGAAGCAGTGATCAAAACCATCCCCAAGAAAAAGGAATGCAAAAAGGCAAAATGGTTGCCTGAGGAGGGCTTTCAAATAGCTGAGAAAAGAAGAGAAGTGAAAGGCAAAAGAGAAAAGGAAAGATATACCCATTAGAATGTGGAATTCCAAAGAATACCAAGGAGAGATAAGAAAGCCTTTCTCAGTGATCAATACAAAGAAACAGAGGAAAATAATAGAATGGGAAAGACTAGAGATCTCTTCAGGAAAATTAGAGATACCAAGGAAAAAACATTCATGCAAAGATGGGCATAATAAAGGAGAGAAATTGTATGGACCTAAGAGAAGCAGCATATATTAAGAGGAGGTGGCAAGAATGCACAAAAGAAGTATATAAAAAAGATCTTCATGACTCAATAACCATGATGGTGTGATCACTCACCGAGAGCCAGACATTCTGGAATGTGAAATCAAGTAGGCCTCAGGAAAAATCACTACAAACAAAGGTAGTGGAGATTAGAATTCCAGTTGGAGCTATTTCAAATCCTAAAAGATGGTGCTGTGAAAGTGCCACATTCAATATGCCAGGAAATTTGGAAAACTCAGCAGTAGCCACAAGACTGGAAAAGGTCAGTTTTCCTTCCAATCCCAAAGAAAGGCAATGTCATAGAATGCTCAAACTACTGCACAATTGCACTCATCTCATACGCTAGCAAAGTAATGCTCAAAATGCTCCAAGCCAGGCTTCAACAGTACGTGAACCATGAACTTCCAGATGTTCGAGCTGGATTTAGAAAAGGCTGAGAAACCATAGTTCCAATTGCCAACATCTATTGGATCACTGAAAGAGCAAGAGAGTTATAAAAACATCTGGTTTATTAACTATGCCAAAGCCTTTGACTGTGTGGATCACAACAAACTGTGGAAGATTGCTCAAGACTGTGGAATGCCAGACCACCTTACCTGCCTCCTGATAAATCTGTATGCAGGTCAAGAAGCAACAATTAGTACTGGATATGGAACAACATACTAGTTCCAAATTGGGAAAGGAGTACGTCAAGGCTGTATATTGTCACCCTGCTTATTTAATTTATATGCAGAATACATCATGGGAGATGCCAGGCTAAATGAAGCATAAGCTGAAATCAAGATTGCTGGGAGCAATATCAATAACCTCAGATATGCAGATGACACCATTCTTATGGCAGAAAGTGAAAAAGAACTAAAGAGCCTCTTGATGAAAGAGAAAGAAGAGAGCTTTAAGAAAAAGCTGGCTTAAAACTTAGCATTCAAAAAACTAAGATTATGGCATCCAGTCCCATCTCTTCATGGCAAATCGATGGGGAGACAATGGAAACAGTGACAGAGTTTATTTTGTGGGGCTCCGAAATCACTGCAGATGATGACTGCAGCCATGAAATGAAAGACGCTTGCTCCTTGGAAGGAAAGTTATGACCTACCTAGGCAGCATATTAAAAAGCAGAGACATTACTTTGCCAACAAAGGTCTGTCTAGTCAAAGCTATGGTTTTTCCAATAGTCATGTGTGGATGTGAGAACTGGACCATAAAGAAAGCTGAGCTCTGAAGCATTGATGCTTTTGAACTGTGGTGTTGCAGAAGACTCTTGAGAGTCTCTTGGACTGCAAGGAGATCCAACCAGTCCATCCTAAAGGATATCAGTCCTGGGTGGTCATTGGAAGGACTGATGTTGAAGCTGAAACTTCCAGTTATAGGCACTTCAAACAATACTTTGGCCACCTGATGCCAAGAACTGAGTCATTGGAAAAGACCCTGACAGTGGGAAAGATTGAAGGTGGGAGGAGAAGGAGTCGACAGAGGATGAGATTGTTTGATGGCATCACCGAGTTGATGGACATGAGTGAGCAAGCTGCAGGAATTGGTGATGAACAGGGAAGCCTGGTGTGCTGCCATCTATGGGGTCACAAAGAGTTGGATGTGATTGAGTGACTGAACTGAACTGATAGCATAAGTACAAGTTTCTCACCACAATTATCATTTGTAATTTTTCTCTTATTATTTTTCACAGATTTTATTTCTATTTCACAGGATATGTACTAGATATCCTGCTTTGTTTTCCCTTGGTATTTAGTGTTATTCAGGATTCAGGAAGTTTAATGTCAGCCTGACTTTTATCCAATTGTAGGCATACTACCCTTCTCCTTATATATTTTTAATATTCATATAATATTCTACAATTCCAGATTTCCACAGTTTCCAGAATAAGTCTTATTTATTATTTTAGCCTGATTACTAAATCTTTAACTCTGGATTTCTCTTTGACCTGTAGGCATGTTTTTTTGCATTATACTATTTCTTTAGTTATGTCAGAAAGGGCTCTCTTCCATATCTATAAATTTCCCTGTTACTTTCACATCTGTTCTTTACCTTTGACTTAAGTCTTCTCAAATCTGCTATCTTTATTACCAGTTTGATCTGGTCACATTTATTTTATCATCTCTAATGGGAATTCCAGTTTGGCTTTTGCTCTGGGGTTTCATGCATTCCCTCATTATTTTACTCAGAATTCTCTGTATCTCTGCCTTTATCTGATACTCTTTAGTCTTCTCTATGTTATTCCTTCTTTCATGTTTTTAGAGACATCAAGCATAGACTACTAAACTTTGCCTTTGTCTTCTCGGTTTGTTCATTCTTACACAGATGGAGACTCATCGAGATCTGGCATGTCCTAAAAGATGTTTTCTTAGTTTCATTAGCCTGGGCTGCTCTTCTCCCAGTTATAGGCACCGCCATGTTTTGGCTCTAGAACCAATGGCAGATTGATATGCGTGGATCTTAGGATGTTTATCTCTAAGAATGACTAGTTCAGAAAGAATGGACTTAGTAGTTCTTTCCTTGAGAGGAAAGGCATCTCAGCCACTGTTTGCCAACATATACCTCTGATGGCTTTAGGGTAGAAGACCCTGAATGGCTGTGTGGGCAGACTCTGGCTGGCTTAACCAATGATTTTTTGACAAAAAAAGTCACATGTGTTTCTGGTCTGAGTAATTTTTGTGGCCAGAGTGTCAGGCAAATGAGGGAGGGTAAATGGAAGCCTTTTTCGACCCCTGATTTGGACTTACCCTTGTTGCTTTCTGTGTTTCTGTATCATATGTTATGTCTTAGTATTTCTCAACAGTGGTGCCGTTGGCCATTTTGGACTAGATGATTCATTGCTGTGGGGGCGCTGTCCTGTGTGTCGTAGTGTGGTTAGCAGCTTCCCTGGTGTCTATCCAGTAGATATAAGTAGCCATACCCTGCCCAAATTATGATAATCAAAAATGTCTCCAGTTGTTGCTAAATACTTGTTGGGAAGCAAAATTGCCCTCCCTCCTTCCCTTTGAAAACCACTGATATAGCGTCTCAAGAATATACTTCTAAACCCATACTAAATGCTCTGTATTTTAGGAAGTTTTCTCCAAAACTGAATGATGTTCTTTTATTTGAAATTTTTTGTACTTCTGCCAGTCTTTTTCTCTGTCTTTTTAGGCGTTTAGTAGAATGTTGAATGGAATTGTAGAGGAATTATTTCTTTTGCTGCTGCATTTCTTTATTCACTGAGTAACCTGCTGAATATTCATGGAGTACATAATCTATGCCACAGTTTCTACTGAGTCATGGAACAACAAACTGAATAAGACATTTTCCCAGCCAATTCTTAACTTCAGGGATTTCTTTAAGATTTATACAAATAAACATATTTATCTTCTTGAAATGTCTTATTCTTTTGGCTTCCTCTGGTTCTCTTACTACATCTTGAGGAATTGAGGACTTGTCAGTTCCTTTAAAATGTCAACATCATTTACCCCAAAGGAGGGGTAAAACATGTAATAGTCCTTAATCTTATTTGATTCTGGAGCCCTGTTTTCTCCAGAGTATCTCGTGAGATTAGTCCAAGTTACAGACTTTGCAAACTAGTCATTTACAAACTTCTCTATTATTTCAGAATGGATGACACAGATGCTTTCCAAGTTAATATATTCAGCCCTGATATTTCACAGAGTCCCAGGATCAAATATTTGATTCTTCCCAGATATCTCCAGATTATAGTCCCACAGATACCTCACACTCAATACTTCTTCCAAGGCATCTATGATCTCCACAATAGTAAAATTTCTCATCTTTGTCTGTAACTTTAACACTGTCCTGTCTTAACTTTAAGTCAGTGTGGGTTGGTCATCTGTTACAATTCTGTTTCCCCTGCTAGGCTGAAAACCCAGATGCAGGGTCCAGGCCCTTTCTTCACTCCTTTCCAGAATTTGGAACAGAATGGGAGCTCAGGAGATTTTTTGTTTTCAATTAAATTTAAAATACAAAAACCTTGGAAAAAAAAGTAATACCTTTGATACTTCTTAAACAATGTTTTAATTTTTTTTTTTTTTTTTTTGCTTATTTCTCTACATACTTAAATTGAGGCTCGGGATAGATCTGAAAGCTCTAGGAATATAAGGTGAGATACTGGAGTGGAAAATGGATAGAGAAATAAGGCAATTAGATTTGCTAAAGACAAACCAGACAGACTTAATAATACTAGATAGTGCTTGCAGTGTCTTTGAAAAAAAAAAAAAGTGTCTTCTGTTTTTATTTTTGTATTTTGCCAGTCCCGAGGATTTCACAGTTTGGCTTGGGTCCAGTGTGATGATTAAACATTTGTTTCTTAGAAAGCAAATTGGTTCTTTTGTTCTGTGTTGCTCACTTCAAGATTAAATCAGGGGATTTGGAAGGATGTACCAAAGTTTCATCTGGTTTGTTGGGAACAATATACTACTAGATAATTATTCCTTTATAAGAGCTCGAGAAAGTAATAGTTGTTTTTTTTTCTTAATTAAAACTCCATATACACTTGTGATTAATTCATACCAGAGGAAACATGACTGGGTTTTGGAGAGCCCACCAAATCTTCCTGCCTCAATTCTTTGCTGAGTCCAGAAATGTCATTTCTCTTTCTTTCCTTTTCAGATGGATATGTTATGGGTCTATTTATCTTTGCACGCAGGTGCAGTGAGACAGAGATGAGAATGAGAATCTGCCAAGTACTAGGAAACAATATTAAATGAGCACCTTGAGGAAATTGCAAAGTAGTTTCTACTTTATGAGGATTTTCAATTCCAGGTATCTTACTTTGGAACTTTTGTATTACTTTGATATCACTTATAAAATGTTCCATTTCTGAAACTGCTAGATCTACAGAAATTAGTAGCCTTTTGGGGGCAATGTATAAACGGAAGACTATAGATTACAATTTGCTGACTGTAAAAATAAATAAGTTGATTTTTTTTCTCAGCTATCAATATAGCTTTGTTCTTCATCAAGAAAAAGTCAGTGTTAGATCTTTCTTCTTCAAGTCTGTGTGAATAAAAGACAAACCTCATAGCATAGTTATTATATTATTTGATTCTTTATGTGTCTATAGTAGATTCTTCCCTGGTGGCTCAGACGGTAAAGAGTCTGCCTGCAATGAAAGAGACCTGGGTTCGATCCCTGGGTCTAAGAGATCCCCCAGAGAAGGAAATGGCAAACCACTCCAGGATTCTTGCCTGGAAAATCCCATGGACGGAGGAGCCTGGCGGGCTACAGTCCCTGGGGTCACAAAAAATTGAAACATTATTCTGAATTCAGGAACTACAATCAACAAAATAGAGTAAACTGTTTTTTTTTTTTATTGATTTAGACACTTGGGGTCACTTTGCACTATACAAGACATGATTTGACTAAATTAGGCCTATATTCACAATGTAAAGTAGTGCTTTTTAATAGTGATCTAATAATGCTAAATATACATTGAAACGGAAGTCATTGGTAATGTTTATTTAAAGCAAATGGGATAAAGATGACAATTTATACACAAATGAGGTGCTACTACAGAACGGTGATAAATTGGCATGCTCACTTCCACATTCACCATCTGTACTCTGATGGGGATGCAAAAGCACAGGACAGCACTTTTCTTATGTTATAAACATGATATGTATGGGTATGTCACACAAATTGTTTAAAACACACGTTAGCACATTCAACAGTTCTTTTTCCCAAAAGTGAATTTTAGAGATTTTGAGCAAAGTTTGGGTGGACTCCGGGAGTTGGTGATGGACAGGGAGTCCTGGCGTGCTGCGATTCATGGGCTTGCAAAGAGTCAGACAGGACTGAGTGACTGAACTCAACTGAGCAAAGTTTTGGGAAATTAAAGGAAAATATTTGTGAGTTAATATACATAAAACTCTTCAAAAAGTTAAAGGTACAGAGTAAGCTCTCTGCATTTACTACTATTGTTTATAGAATACTTACTGTCAAGTTAAGAATTAATATATCAGTTGTGTGCAAGCTTAGATGCTTCAATTGTGTCCAACTTTTTGCAACTGTATGGACAGTAGCCCGCCAGGCTCCTCTGTCCGTGGGATTTCTCAGGCTAGAATACTGGAGGGGGGTGCCATGCCCTCCTCCAAGTGATCTTCCTGACCCAGGTATAGGACCCAGGTCTCTTACATATCCTGTGTTGGCAGGTGGGTTCTTTACCACTAGTGCCACTTGGGAAGCCCTATTATGCATAAGAGGCTATAATACTATAAGTTATAAGATTGACAAATACAGTAGACACAATGGATTTTTTATTTTTCCAAAAGTAGCTTGCATATCAGTGGTAAGAAATGTACAAACTCTGTGTGGTAAAAACTTGGTGACATCAGGAGTTCAGAGAATGGAGAGATTCTTGTGGCCCGAGGCAAGGTATATAGTGATTCATTACATTGGAAGAAGATTAGAGGAGATAGTAAGCATTTCAGGAGGGAAAGAAAAAAAGAAATGGAGATAGGACTACATAAAATATTTATAGGCTGTATGTACTGGAGCCCAGGCTAAGAGGATGAGATTAGAAAACAACACCAAAATCACAGATTCAGACTACATTTAGTTATTGACATTTTCTGAGTAGTAATAAGGCAGGATGATATTAGTGTTTTGGAAAGTTAACATGACAGTTATGTATTGAGTTAACATGTCCACTTATATATACTTTCCATATTGGAGTAAATGCCTTCATTTATAAAAATGTTATTTCAGCTTCTTAAGGATTATGGTCAATTTTTAATAAACACTAACTTTATTTCTATGGCTAAAATAATTAACTAAATAATGATAGATGAAAGAGATAGCCATTTTAAGGTGCCAATAATTTAGCAAATATTTTGAAACCTGGTACTAGAACTTGGGTTTTGGATAAGGGTGACAATAATTCAGTTACGAGCTTTGCAACTCACTAATGTGAATTTGGACAAGTTATTTAACTCTATGAACCATCCATTTCTCATACATAAAATGCTGAATAATAATGCTTTCCTTATTGATTTGTTGTGAGGATCAAATAACATATTTAAAAATGTCCAGACATATCTACCACATATAATAATTATGCAGTTCATGTTAAGTGCAATTAATGTCTGTAAGCTAAGTGTAAAAATGTAGATAGCAGTTATTGTGTCTATTACAGGGTTCAGAACACAATACACTTTTATTTTTCTAGCTTCAAGAACCTTACAATCTATTTTTTTTCCTACTATCTCACTGATTTCTGTTTTAAAACCTCATTTATTTGTTTTTTCTCTTCTTTTTCTGTTGGTAGTATCCAGAGGTCAGATTCTGGATTTCTTTATATCACAATTTCCCTTGATCTTATCCAGTCCTATGACTTTAAATATTATCTGTGTGCTGATTATTTTTGTGCTAATTTTAAGGATATGTTCTCAAATTCTGTGATAATTCCGCCTCCAAAAGACTGAGATTAATTCCACTTCCCTGACTCTGAGTGTGGCTTGTAACAGTGACTCACTTCTAGTACCACCAAGTGATGGAATGTCACTTTTGAGATAAGGGTTTTCATCTTGAGTTCTCTCTCTCTCTTTCTTTCCCTCTTTCAGTCATCCACTGCTGTGTGAAGACATGCCCTAGGAAGCCCTGTGTAGAGGTCAATATAGTAAGGAACTGAAGCCTCCTGCCAACAGCCACAGGAGAAAACTTGGATGCAGATTCTCTAGCCTCGATGAAGTCTTCAGAGAGACTGCATACAGCCTCAGCGACAACTTGATTACAACCTCATGAAGAACTGTGAGCAAGAATTATTCAACTAAGCCATGTCTGAATTTCTAACATTCAGAAACTGTGTGAGATTATTATTATTCTGCTTTCAGTTCAGTTCAGTTCAGTTGTTCAGTCATGTCTAACTCTTTGTGACCCCATGAAACTGCAGCACCTCAGGCCTCCCTGTCCATCCCAAACTCCCAGGGTTTACTCAAACTCATCTCCATTGAGTCGGTGATGCCATCCAACCATCTCATCCTCTGTTGTCCCCTTCTCCTGCCGTCAATCTTTTCCAGCATCAAGGTCTTTTCAAATGAGTCAGCCCTTTGCATCAGGTGGCCAAATTATTGGAGTTTCAGCTTCAACATCAGTCCTTCCAATGAACACCCAGGACTGATCTCCTTTAGGATATTTTGCTTTAGGATGCTAAATTTGGGGATAATTTGTTACATAGCAATAGGTAACTAATGCAACCCCTGAATTTATCTCCAGTCAGACCTCTACTTTGAACTCCAGACTTGTATATCCAACTGCCCACTTGCTATCTCTACCTAAATGTCTAACAGACATCTTGAACTCAACATGTTTAAAACTAAACTCATGCTCTTTGCTCTCATCCCTCCAAAGTTTAACATAACTTTCTGGAGCCAGTTGCTATGTTTCTCAGGCTCATTATTAAGTCTTAGCAAAATACTTGCCTTCTGTCGTTTATACTCCTTCCCAATCTACTAGGGAATTCTTTGACTACTTAAAAACTATATCCTGAGTTGACCACGTCTGACCAACTCACTACTACCATTCTAGGACTAGTTAATCTCATTTCATTGCAAGAAACTCCTTGTCTCCTTCCCACTCTGTATATTCTCAACACAGAAGACAGTTATCCTTTAAACACTTGAGTCAAATTTCCAGTTTAGATAGTAGTGGAATGGCTTGCACTGGACTAACCTTCCTGCAGATAGAAACTATTAACTCTGGACAGAATATTTTTTTAAAAAAGCAGTTAAATCCCTCTCAGTGTCTGCCTGTTTTGGATTAACACTGGTGCATAATCCAAAGTAGGGAGACTCTGAGGGGGATTTAACATTTGAAAGAAGGTTACCATACTGGGTAACAGCCACATTTACAAGGCTTTTCTCCTGAGGGCAATACCCAATTAATGTGTGGTGCAGTTGGATAAAACTAAGCAGAAGCCACTGTTATACTAACTTGTAATTTTATGAGAGGTAGAAACTATAACAGTGACTGGAAATTAACAGGAGACAACCCAGAAAAAGAGAGACAGGCTTGATTTCAAAATTCCCAGCAAACTTGTGGACAATTTCCTGAAATTCATATATAGAAAGCATTACATTAAGAAGTCCAGACGAAATCAATAGCATGATGGCTGAAGTTAAACATAGGTTTTAGCTCTTGATCCTTTTACTGAGTCCTGCCAAGTAAAAGGGCTCTTATAAATACCTCAGACTTTCCACTGAAACTCAGGAAATTCCCCATATTAGATGCAAATACTATTTTCCCCCATTGGCCCAAGTGCTAAGAGCAACATGGGAACAAATATGTTCCAACAAAATATAAAACAAACACTTCAAGAATTCAATGGGATGATCAGCCAGTAATTTAACTATTAGAAAAATTAATCACCACTTCTCATAGGAAGAAAACAGAATTTGGAGCTTTAATTCACAAGTGTGCAATAAAAATTTTTTTAGATATAGGAAAATATGAGTTATTGTCAAGGATGAAAGCAATCAATATCAATAGACCACTGATAATTAGTAAACAATTAACAGTAAAAGATATTTAAGTATCTATAATAAGAATTTAATTTAAAAGGTGGCCATAATGAGAGTGAACAGTTGGAAATTATTGGCAAAGAAATAAAAGCTATAAAAAATCAAAAAGAATTTCTAGAAATAAAAAATTTAGAATCTGAAATAAAAGGATTCTGTTGTTGAATTTAATAGAAGATTGGACTTAGCAGATTAAATGTTTTGGCAAGAAGAATAAAAGCTCTCTAGAGATGTTCATATTCTAATCCCTGGAACCTAGGAACCTATAAATATCTTACATGATATTATGGTTTATAATACATACAGATATATGTATATATGTATATATATATATATATTTGACCTTTGTCCTCGTTTCTGACTCAGAGCTCCTAAGAGTCTTGGAATTCCTAAATGATAAGAGTGATAAGGATGAAATGGATATCTTTCATTATTCATAACAAGCCCCTTTCTATCACACCTGAGTTTTTATCACTGAGGTGAATTTTGAAGAGTCCCTAGGTAACCTAACGATGGCGGCTGGTTACCAGGAGAACCAACCTTGATAAGAGAGTTGGAACTTTTGGTCCTAGGGTCTGACCTTAAAATGCAACATTCAGAAAACTAAGATCATGGCATCTGATCCCATCACTTCATGGCAAATAGATGGAGAAACAGTGGAAACAGTGACAGACTTTATTTTGGGGGCTCCAAAATCACTGCAGATGGTGACTGCAGTCGTGAAATTAAAAGACGCTTGTTCCTTGGAAGAAAAGTTATGACCAACCTAGACAGCATATTAAAAAGCAGAGATATTACCATCTAGTCAAAGCTATGGTTTTTCCAGCAGTCATATATAGAAGTGAGGGTTGGACTATAAAGAAGGCTGATCACCAAAGAATTGATACTTTTGAACTGTGGTATTGGAGAAGACTCTTGAGAATCCCTTGAACTGCAAGGAGATCCAACCAGTCCATCCTAAAGGAGATCAGTCCTGAATATTCATTGGAAGGACTGATGCCAAAGCTGAAGCTCCAATACTTTGGCCACCTGATGTGCAGAACTGATTCATTTGAAAAGACCCTGATTCTGGAAAAGATTGAAGGTGGGAGGAGAAGGGGACAACAGAGGGTAAAATGGTTGGATGGTATCATCGACTCAATGGAGATGAGTTTGAGCAATGGGAGTTGGTGATGGACAGGGAGGTCTGATGTGCTGCAGTCCATGGGATCGCAGAGAGTCGGACATGACTGAGTGACTGAACTGAACTGAACTGAGGGTCTGACCTCTTGGGAGGAGAGAAGGGCTAGAGACTGAGTTAATCTCCCAATAGTCAATGATTTAATCCATCATGCATATGTGATGAAAGCTCTGGAAAAATCCACAAGGATGAGGTTCAGAGAATCTTCAGGTAGGTAAACTTGTGAAAGTACTAGGAGAGTAGTGTGCCCAGAAGAGACATGGAAACTCCTTGACCCTTTCCCACATACCTTGACTTGCCTGAGGCATCTCTTCCACCTGGCTATTTCTGAGTTATATTTTTTATAATATGTTTTTAAAATAAAGTTTTGTAATTTAGTGAGTAAAACATATTCCTGAGTTTTGTGAGCCACTCTAGCAAACTAATCAAGCCTGAGGCCCTGGGAGCCTTTGGACTGAAACTTTGGACTGGTCAGAAGCATAGGTAACAACAAATCTGCACTTGCAGTTGGCATTTGAAATGGCGAGGGGCATTCTTGTAGGACTGAGCCCTTAACTTATGGAATCTGATACTATCTCCAGGCGGGTAATGTCAGAATTGAGTTAAATTGTAGGACAAACTAGCCCGCGCGTGTCACAGAATTGCTTGGTGTGTAGAAGCTTTCCTGCACCCCTTACCCTCCCAACATATTTGGTGACCAAAAGTATCGAGTGTGAGTAATATTAAAGAAGTCGCACAGGAGGAAGTGAGTTTTTCCTTTACAGTAACTTTTCATGCCAAGAGGATTTTTGCATGTGGAATTAAGACTACAAACTTCAAAACAGAGAGATATACTGAATTGTCTACATGGTCCCCATGTAACTGTACGGGCCTTTAAAAGTGGAAGTAGGTCATAGACTTGAGAAAATGGAAGAAGATAGGAAAGATTTGAAATGTGAGAGACACATGGCCAAATGTTGATGGATTTGAAGACAGAGAAAGGAGACCACATGCTAAGGCAGGTAGGGAACCTGTAAAGCTGGGAATGACTCTCAGTTGACAGTTTGCAAGACAGGGACCTCAGTTTTAGAAACATAAGGAACTGAGCTCTGTTCACAACTTACATGGATTTACCTAGAGCTTACATAAAAGAAGACAGCTTTGCGGACATGTTGATTGTAGCCTGGTGAAACCCATGTCAGATATTAGACCTATAGAACTGTATAGGAAAATACATGTATGTGAGTCTAAGCCTCTAAATTTGTGATAATTTGTTATGGCACTAATTGAAAACTAACACAAAAAGGTCAATAAACTTCAAAATAGATAAATATAAAAAGAAAGAAGGGGACAGATAATTATTTTTTCTAGTATTGGTCAAAAATTCTCCAAATTTATTCAACAAGATAAACTTACAGGGCCAAAAAGCTTGAATAACTCTTTTTATGCATATGCTAAAATCATAAATCTTTTAGAAGAAAGTACAGGAGAATATTTTTGTGACTTGAGAGCATAGGTAAGGATTTCTTAGGACAAAAATAGGCTAAACATGAAAGAAAATAATCATAAATTACACTTCATCCAAATGAACGTATTTTGATTATTAAAATATACAAATAAGAGGAAAAAGTCAAATTATGGACTGAGAGTATATATTCGCAATACATATATCCAACAAAGAAATTACATCCAGGATATTTAAAGAAATCCTTCAGGCCTCAAGAAGCTAAATAACTCTTTAAAAAGAATAAAGAAATTAAGTAGATATCTCACAAAGGAAGATTCTTGATGGTGAAAAAGTGTATGAAAGGTGCTGTCATGACAAATTATTAGGGACATTCATATTAAATCACAAAGATTTACTATTATACATCAACCAAAAAAATATGTAGCCCATCTGCAGGCTCCTTTGTTCATGGAATTCTCCAGAAAAGAATACTGGAGTGGGTTCCCATTTCCTTTTCCAAGGGATCTTCCTGACCAGGGAGCGAACCCAGGTCTCCTAGCATTGCAGGTGGAGTCTTTACCATCTGAGCCACCAAAATATAGGTTGGCACCTACTAATCTGGTCTAAAGTTCTCATTTTACAGATAAGGAAACTTTTACCAAGAAAGGTAAAATGTCTTAACCAAGATTATGCAACTGGTAATTTAAACTGTATGAAACTGACATTTTTGTAGGTTAAAAATTTAATAATGGTGACTTTACAGAGTTAAAAATAATATGCTTGGTCTTCATATATCTAGGGATGGGTCTTTTTAGTTGCCCTTACTTTTTGCTGGATATGGAAAACAAAATGCTTTCTGAAAGATTCTCCAATGATAGATAACTCTGTTAAATCAAAGCATTTTCTTGATAGCCAGGACCCTCATATATGGTCACACTCATGGTGCAAGGCACTGTTCAAGTATTCCACAATGCAAGTGGCAGTATCATTACATTCTATGTTGGAAAACAAAAACATTACATCCATACTTTTTCAAGCTTGTTTCTTTTCCTTGATATTTGGCATTTTATTCATTAATTATTGCTATTCCCTATTACTTATACTGGATAACCCTCCAAATCTTTTCAAATTCCTTTCTATTTGATATTTCTCATTTTTACAGTCCTAGTGACCTGCTTGTCCTGCTTGTCACTTTTCTGTTTGTAGCTATTTTCCTTGCATAGCTCTCTATACCTCTCTGCCTTCTCCTTCATGAGAATAATGCCACCTGCTCTTATGCTCTTCTCTCCATGACCAATGTCATCAAAGTAAACCCTATCCAGCCTTAATTAAATTTATAAATTAATTTGTTTATATAAAGTAACTCTTATCTGAAGTACATAAGCAGAAACAAAAACAAGAAAGTGATCATTTTTTTCTTAAATATTTCTGTATATGTAGATAGTTGGATGTGATTTGAATTATATTTTAAAGGCTATTTTATTTTTATATGTGCATATATGGCTGAACCGATATGTTGTTCCATGACAGTTTTCTAGAAGCAGCATGGGGGAGAAGAAAACTAGGAAAATAGAGTATAGACCAGAAGGAAAGTTAGAGATAGGATCTAATCATGTATTTAGAAGAATGCTGAATAGCTTCATTATGTGGAAGAAAGATCAGCAAACATGCAGAGATGTGAAGTCATCCTAGCAACAGTTTCCCACTGTGGCTATGATGCCAACAAAAGCTTTAGCTGAGAGCCTCTTTCATTCAGAAAACACTACTACTAATTCTGACATGCATTCCAATATGTAACTTTATCATAGGTGTACAACTCTTATTTTGGGTAAAAAGAAAAACTAAAAAAAGCAAGTAATATTGGGTAAAAATATGATCTTTTTTTTTTTAATTTCTGTTTTAAGTTAAACCGCTGGAATTTTCCAGCAAAAATAGGACCAGTTTGATGTTTTATTGATTTAGAAATATCATGCTTTCTCAGACTTTACATGCTACGCTTTAATGGCCTGGCTGCTGGGTGCTATATTTCAGCACAAAGCCTTAATAACACTCTTGGGGATGGAAGGTTATTGCTGTTTGTTTGTTTATCATTTTTCCTGACTAGAAAGTCAATATAGATATGTGCATTTTGTTGCAGGTTACCAACTACAGGCTGAAAATAGTTTTGTAAGACAGAATTTGTTTATTTTTCTTCTTCCTTCTATCAAGAGCCACCATAGATAACAAACATTTGAAAAGAAAATAATTAGGGAAAGAAAATAACCCTGAAGTTTTTTTCTTTTTTTTTTTTAAATATATATAAAAGGTTGAAAAAAATTCTGCTTGTGACTTTTTTATGGAACTTAATGGTAATTTTTGTTTAAGTTCATGGATTTATTGGAAATTACTAACTCAGTGTTCAGATCCAGTGCTTTATTTTTATACGAATTTTATCTACATTCCATTCACTCATGAAAAACACATTTTCCTAACTCATCTATTTTAACAGCAGGACTTAAAATGCCTTAGGATAGGAAAGTGAGTACTGAGAAGGGCTCTGCCTAAAAGGAGATTTTGGTTGGCATACTGTTCAGCAAGACATAGATTAAGATGGCCAGACATCCTGGATTGTCTTTTCCAATTGTAATTCAATTCACTTTAACAAATAGTTTTCTAATGGTCTAAAAATTATAAGACATTGGATTGGATTGGGCAGGAAACAAACATATGGGATATCCTTCTTCCCCTAAGTAGTTTAGTTTGGTTGGGCTTGGGGAAGGCAATAAACCCCGTACATATGCAGCTGTTGTAGGAAGCAGGAGTAAGTGGGTTTTGTTAAGGAGCTATCAGTATGGTGCTATAATGTAACAAGCCCAAATAAATATCATTCTTTTAGGATTGAGGAGGTTATTAAGCCTTCATGGAGGGAGCTATTTTTGAAATAAACATTGGAAGAAAAAAGTTTTTAAAAGCAGAGAAATGCATATTAGAAGGAAGAACAGTGTGAACCAAATGTAGTTTTAATTTTGCCAGCGAGTAGAAGTAGTGTAGTAGTGCTGGCTTCTCAGCCGTGTCCGACTCTCTGGACGCCGTGGACTATAGCCCACCAGGCTCCTCTGTGCAAGGGATTCTCCAGGCAAGAATGCTGGAGTAGGATGCCATTTCCTTCTTCAGTGCCAGCAAGTAGAGGGATTATAAAGGCTTTTGATAGAGATTGGAGTTGTGTTTTAGATGAAGCTGGAACAAACACCTCAGCAGATTACATAGAATTCCATGGGTATTTCTTTATTTGGTGAAATGTAAGAAGGTCTTAATATAAATCTCTTTATAATCTGGATTCAATCTATTTACCTCTCCACCCCCCATACACTAAGATTAAAAGTAGAACCTAGGGAAACTCTAAAATATAAAGGATGGACACAGAATTATAAGTGGGAAAAAATGGCTGAGAAGAAACAGTATAAAAAATATGGAGGAAAAAACTAAGATAGAATGATGTAAGAACATATATTTTTCAGCTTAGAATAATCCTGACACCAAAGCTAGAAAAAGGCAATAACAAAATTGCCGATCAATGTTCTTTATCAACACAGACTAAAAACTCTGAGTTGAGTCATATATAACTGGAAATCAGTTACATATAGAAAGAAAAATGACCAAGCAAAGTATATTCCAGGAATGAAAGGATAGTTTAAAGTTTGAAAATTGATCAGTATAATTTATCACATTAATAGTATATGATGGTCTCAATAGATGCAAAGAAATACTTGATAAAATTCAATACCGTTTATGATAAAAACTCCCAGCAAACCAGAAATTTAAGGCCACTCAACAAAGAATATCTGCAGTTCAGAAACCTGTTACAGTCATTTGAAAAGTATTTTCATGGAATGACTTGGGGAGGGAGTTAAAGCCCATCTAAAAAGGAATGAAGAATTAGGGAATTCAATGTAAACTGTTATTTACAAGGCTTGGCTATGATGGGGAAAAGGGTGATAGTTCCAGGAAGATATTACAAAGTGTTTTTTGGATTTTATTTATTTTTGATATTTTGAAAATTGGAGAAAAATGAACTATTTATCATTACTTAAATAGACCCATGAAGTTTTACTCACTGTTTTTTGCATATTGTATATATCTCGAAACTGAAAGTGAAAGTCACTCAGTCATGTCCAACTCTTTGGGACCCCATGGATTATACAGTCTATGGAATTCTCCAAGGCAGAATACTGGAGTGGGTAGCCATTCCCTTCTCCAGGGGATCTTTCTAACCCAGGGATAGAACCCAGGTCTCCTGCATTGCAGGCAGATTCTTAACCAGCTGAGCCACCAGAGAAGCCTGATGTATATCTGGGGGTTAACAGAAAAGAGGTGCACACTTCAAGGATTTAACCGGAGAGAGCTGAATGTTTGGACTCTTGAGAGGTATACAGGGACTTGTGGTATTAGAATGTTTTACCACCCCTAGATCTAAAGTTGTAGCCATGAGAATTATGTAGTCCAACAAGGTTAGTACCCTGAATTCTCTTTCTTCCTACCCTCTATTATCTTACAGGCACCTGCCACTGGCTGATCCTAACAGAAAACAGAGGGCAAGGAATCCTGGTTAATATAGTCCACAGGAGTTACTATTGTAAGTCACAGAGAGATGGGCAGGAAGAGATCTGAAGAGGCCAATGAAGACTAGTTAGCACATATATGTTCTAGTCTAACTCTTATGCCCTTCCCTACTTTTCTATCTGGCGAAATCCTCTTTTCTCTTTAAGGCTCAATCCATAAGAAATGTTCTATATGGACTCACAGTGCTTCCCAAGCAAGGGCAGGTGATTTCTCTTCTATTTGTATTTATGCATCTGTGGCAAAGAATATCTATTAGTGCAAGTACATGACAGACACAATCTTAACCTGTATTATTTATCTCATTTATCCAAATAATCTTTTAAGGTATATATAGCCATTTAACCCCAAGGAAACCTAGGCTTAGCAGGTTAAATAACTTGTCCAAATGTACTGAGCTGGTGACTGGAAATTTGATCATACTACCTCCATCACTCCATACTCCCATAATGCTTTGTGTGTAGATCAGATAAAGCACTTACCACATTCTATTTGTTGAAATTTAAGCAAGAAAATCATACATGTGGCAAATGATAGCAGAATATCAACAGTGAAGCTGCTCATCCTGGTGCCTTTAATTCCTAGTAATTGTTTGAGTTTCTGTAGGATGAGACTCATGGACAGGGGTTCATATCTGGTGTCTGTCCTAGTGACAAATGGAATGATAGCAGAGCATGGAGTCAGAGTTCTACTTTATTAGGCAGGTATACTTCTGTTGCAAATGATAAAAATCCTCCTAATGTAGTTTAAGCAACAAAAGAAAATGTATTCGTCTATGTAGCTAGCAAGGCTAAAGTGAACCTGACTTAAATGTAGATAAATCAATCTAAGGGTTCAAGGGTTCATATGTTTCAGGGTTTTTTCTCTTTGCCAATCTCTCTGTTTTACTTTTCTATCTTTTTCTTGACTATTGCTCAATTTTCTTCTGACAAGTTTTCTCTGCAGCCACTGGTAGCCTTTGCTTTAGATGGCCCCTCCTTAGCACATCTAACTGAATGAGAATGTCTTTCCAATATCCATTTATCAATTTAGGAAGGCATTTGCTTGGTCTTGCTTATTTGTTAAATGCTTACCCCAGGGTTAATTACTGTGATAGAGAAACTGGTCCCATTAACTGGTCATCATGTTTGAGATATAAGTACATTGCTAAGGATGGGAAAGGAATGTACTGTAGGATGCTAGAAAAATAATGAGATTTAATGGGAAATGTGCTGGATAGTCCACCTAAATAGCTATCACAATCTTTTCCCAATCTTCTTGCCAAATCTATTTTCAAATTAAGTGTGCTCGTTTTTCAAAACATGTTTTTGTTTTTTCTTTGTGTTCCAGTTCTATCTTCAAGCTTTTCAGGACATAATTCAGTTCAGTTCAATTGCTCAGTCATGCCTGACTCTTTGCTCAGTCATGCCCAACTCATGAGCTGCAGCATGCCAGGCCTCCCTGTCTATCACCAACTCTCGAAGTTTACCCAAACTCATGTCCATTGAGTCATGATGCCATCCAACCATCTCATCCTCTGTCATCCCCCTCTCCTCAATCTTTCCCAGCATCAGGGTCTTTTCAAATGAGTCAGCTCTTTGCATCACGTGGCCAAAGTATTGGAGTTTCAGCTTCAACATTAGTCCTTCCAATGAATATCCAGGACTGATTTCCTTTAGGATGGACTGGTTGGATCTCCTTGCATTCCAAGAGACTCTTAAGAGACTTCTCCAACACCACAGTTCAAAAGCATCAATTCTTTGGTGCTCAGCTTTCTTTATAGTCCAATTCTCACATCCATACACGACCACTGGAAAAACCATAGCCTTGACTAGATGGACCTTTGTTAGCAAACTAGTGTCTCTGCTTTGTAATATGCTGTCTAAGTTGGTCATAACTTTCCTTCCAAGGAGTAAGCATCTTTTAATTTCATGGCTGCAATCACCATCTGCAGGGATTTTGGAGCCCCAAAAATAAAGTCAGCCACTGTTTCCACTAGCATGAGTCTAATTATTAAAAGTAGGATATTTTAACCCTTGTGAAAAATCTTTCTCACCATAGTTAATTCAGCACAGCAAATCTGTATTGCAACTTATCCATATCGTCACACTCTTAAAAGCACAAGAATGGCTTCATATTGAATGATGTTTTACAGTGGTCTGCACTGTTTTCCAGAGGACTGATATAAGATGTACCTGACAACCCATTGACATGTATCTGACATGTATCCAAATTACTATTCTCCTCTGCCAGCTGTATCAATATTTCTTAAACTTTTGGGATCAACAAGAATCTGATGAAAGCTGAGGACCCACTCCCTAGAAAAATGTACATATAAACTAACCATGAATTCTTTTATAGACTCCTAGGGAGTTCACATATCTCTAAGGTAGAGAACAGCTTTTGATGTGGAGGAAGCAAAGCAGAGCCATGTACACAGAGTTGGTGCCTTGGATGAGGAGTGCACAATGTTTTGTAGGTTTGTTTTGGAGGCTTCAGAATGCTTAGAGGTAAAACATTGTCAGATTTACACTTCAATTATGTTACTTTGTCTAAAGATAAGAAATGAATTTAAGGTCATGGGAAAGATAGGTGCAAGAGAGATAAGTAAAGAGACTAGTATACATATAAAGGAGGTCAATCAGGCAGGACTTCCTGATTTGTTATAAGTAGGGGTTGGGAGAAGGAGAATTCAGGGATGAATCTCAAGCTTCCAAATGGATTATGGTGATGTTAACTGAGACTAGAAATAGTAGAGGAGGAGCAACTGATTTATGGTGACCTTGGTCAAATTCCTGAAATTTAAGTTACACGCATTAAGGTTAGATAGTTGGACATATATAGGATCTGCATTCATGATGGCAATCTGGAATTCTTCTGCAGGACAGTGTCTCTAAACTTTAACATACAGAAGAGCCACTTAGAAAGTCTGTGGAAATAGATTGCTGGGTCCTACCCTCAGAGTTTTTGATTCGGTAGGTCTGGGGTAAGGCTGGAAAATATGTTATCTTCTAATAGCCTCCCAGGTGATACTGGTGCTTTTCTGGATATCTGGAAGGCCACACTGGGAAACACTGATGTAGAAGACCTTTGTTGTTTTCAGTTTCTATCCAGCTTTTTGTTTTCTTGTTACAGCATCCCTTCCAGTGCCCCCCAACACCCTTTGGGAAATTGTTTCTCTCTTACTCCAGCCATTCTATTCTTGCTTTTCTGCCTATGTTCATTCATGTGTGATTACACACAGAGAGATACATCTACATAGAAAACCACTTTCATAGAAACATTAAAATGGTGGCTGTCAGGGGCTGGGGACAGGGTGGGATAGGGCAATGTTGATCAAAATGTGTGTGTGTATTAGTCACTAATTCATGTCCCACTCTTTGTGATCCCATGGACTGTAGCCCACCAGGCTCCTCTGTCCATGGAATTCTCTGGGCAAGAATACCAGAGTGGGTTGCCATTTCTTTTTCCAGGGGATCTTCCTGTCCCAGGGGTTGAATCTGGGTTTCCTGCTTTGCAGGACGATTCTTTACTCTCTGAGCCACTAGGGAAGCCCTGATCAAAGGGTAAAACATTCAATTATGTAAGTTCTGAGGCTCTAATGTATAGCTTGGTGACTTTAGTTTAAAATAAGGTATTGTTTATGTGAAAGTTGCTAAGTGTAGATCTTATGTGTTCTCACCACCAATAAAAAGAAGTTGACTGTGCAAGATGATAGATGTGTTAATTATCTTCTTTATCTTGGTAATCATTCCACAGAGTATATAATTCAAATCATCTCATTGTACACTTTAAATATATATGTTTATATTTGTCAATTATACCTCAATAAAGTTGAGGGGTAAAAGAAGAGAATGAAACCACCACATAGGGAAAGCTAGAAAAAGAGAAGGAAAACAAAAGAGAAGAGAAAACAAAGCACAGAAAAGTGGGAAAGATGGTCTTTATTTCCCATTCATCCCTGAAGCTGGGTGCAGCACTTGCCTTCCCAATTACTTGAGCAATAAATGCTCTCTTTTTTAAGTCAGCTAGAATGTGTTTCTGTAACTTTCTATGAAAAAGTCCCAATATATTTCCCTTTTATGTTTTTAAAAGACTTTGAGATTTCGATACCCACATGTGATATCTGGTTAGTAAAGCAAGTTGATAAATGTTCTTTGTTTAAAAGGTTCAATAATATTTACATATTCCCAAATCAAATAAAATCAATATAATTCAAAGTTTATTTGCATACTTCAGTTTTTGTTCTTGTTGCTACAACTTTAGCACAGACCACAGCTGGGTTATAAGGCATTTTACTGATTCGGTTACCTTAAAATAAATACCAATCTAAGTAGAATTAGCCATAGAATATGCACTGGCATGGGCTGTGTTGAATAGTTTCTGTTCTGATGGTGGTGTCGTTATCATTATTGATTTAGAGGGACACTTTAAGGTTTCTGTCCTGTAATATTTTGCAAGCAATTCTGCATTCACAAGTTCAGTTGCTCTTACTATTTTTCTTTTAGTATAATAAAATTAATAGGAAGGAGACTACCTGCGGCACATTAATTAACAGTTAAGAGAAAAATTTTAACCTATTTTCCCTCTTCATTCCTCCAACTGGATAGATAATATGTTTTCACTAATAAAATTGAGCCTGCTGCAATGCTGTATGTAATGTGAATTACCTTTCTGTGGGGAGCCAGGAAAACTTAGTGTAACATGCAAAACCTCTGGAGAAAACCAGATCTTGTTTTTGTTTTTCCTTGGATTCTCTCTCTGGTGTGCCTTGTGGTCTTTAGAGGGATTCTAAAGCATCTGGATATTGTGGAAAAGGAAAAAAAAAATTCAGATTAGCAATGACTTGATGAAGTTTCTCTCACTTCTTATATTGCTAACTGTGCAAAATTGTTAATGTGTCTCTTTAGTATTTATGGTCTCTTCAATATCTTTGTGACATTTGAAGAAGAAAGACAAGTGCCCGTGATCCGTCTTGTTCAGATAGAACATTTCTAATCTTAAGAAAAAAAGTAGAACATTACCTTCTGATGAGGCCTACTGGTCCAGTGACAAACAGAACCTTAATAATCTATCATTATTGAATGAAGATAATAAATGACATTTCTCTTATTGTCAAGACACCATTTTAACAGAAACTTTGGAGGAAGGGGTTACTTTATATCCACAGGGGAGAAATTATTTTTTCTTTTAATTGAGAGTTAGGTATAAATCCTGAAATTATTATTCTCTAGTTATTTTATTAACTTACTAATGTATGAAGTTCTTCCAGACCTATTTAATTTGTGCTTAGGACAAGAGCAAGGACAGACAGTGCATATTTCTAGGACATAGCACGAACAGGATCTTATTTCATTTGTTAGTTGAGTAGAAGCTGAACAAAGACTTTTTGGAGAATATAAAACAGAGTTTCCCACTGAGCTAACCTCATTTTCTAGGATTCTACCATTGCCCTCACCATATGTCCTGCTGCAGTATTATAAAGACATCCAACTGCTGAGGTTATTTCTGTTTCTAGTAAATAGATGCTAGTTATATTTCTAAAATTGTCCTTATGCAAGTTAAATTTTCTTATGAAAGAATTATCAGAACTAATGTACAATGATTTTGATCACATAAATTCAATTCGAGGAAATGACATATAAGAAAGAGAAGGATGGGCCAGTGGTTGGGGGTACTAGAAAGATAGATTGAAGTACAATATGAATGTTAGGCAAAGGAGTTTGGAATTAATGCCAGTACTGTGGAGAACTCCTTATAGGAGTTGGCGTGGGTCTCTGGGTATCATTGCAGATTCAAACTAAAGCCATATGTGAAGGGTTTTTTTTGTGTGTGAGAACTTCTACTGCCAGCACCATTACCAAGCTTCGTGTCTGATGTGAGAGATGTGAGAGGGGAGAAGGGGCTGTCTCCTCTTTAGCTAAAAGATTATTTCATTTCAGATCCTTTGTTTCCATTCAGATAGCCCCTCCATCCACCCTCCTGCCAGCCTCTGTCTGATATGTGCAGTTATTGTAAGCCAACTTTCTCTTGCAGTAGGCTCCTACAATTTTCTCATAAACACAGTGCATGAAAGCAACATAACCTGTTTTTTAAGCATTGTACACATGCAAAGTATACATCAAGAAATGTGTAAGACTACTAATCAAGAGTTGCAGTTCTAGAGTCACAATGCATTGGGTCAATTCTATGTTCTGATCATTTACTTGCCATGTGACTCATAAAATCACTTAACCTCCTTCAGTCTTTGTAAAATGAGGACAGTGTATAGGTCTCATATGGTTATTTCAAAGTGTTAATGAATTAGCACCTGTGAAGCACTGGTAACCCTGCACAATACAAAGTAATGTCTCAATAAATGTCTGAAATATTTTTATAGGTTTTGACCTGATGAGAGTCCTAATCAGTTAATGTGAGTGAATGGAAAAAGCAAGGGGTTTTGATTCAAGGGAATGTGACTTCAAATCTTGGCTCTGCTGCTACCAGCTGTGTGAACTTGGGCCTCTCTGAGCCCACCTTCATATCAAAGAATTGCTCAGCAGGCAGACTCAGCCTGCAAGTAATAGCATATCCTACTTGACATGGCTTAACAAATAAGGAAAAAAATACTACCTTGTGTGACCTGCAGTCTAAGGGATGGAGGTGCAGTGTGTCACTTGGCTTTTTCCTTACCGCTCTTTGGCTTCAGCCTCCCTCTCCCTGTCAGTTTTGCTCTCAGTCTGGTTCCTCTCATGGTCCCAAGTTGGTGGCTGGGGTAACTTGGGCAAGATGCTCCTTTTTCCTACCTAGAATGAGAAAGAGAGATTCTTAGCCAATCATGAAATGCAAGTTCTTATTTTTACCCTTCTGAATCATTTTAGGACACATGGCCACCCTTAGAACAATCACAAGAGTCAGACAATTAGCATAGAATAATTAGAATCTTCCTTTAGAACAGATGGAGATAGAAATCTGAACAAAAATCAGGGATCTATTTGGAAAAATGAAAGGGAAATGGATATTGCATGGACAACTAGTTATGCTCATCACAATTTGTTTTTAATATTAAATAAGACAATGTAGTATCATTTAATATTAAACAAGATATCATAATATTATATTAAATAAAATGCTATTTAATATTAAATAAGATAAGTAACATGTATATCATAGCACTCAACTGCAGTACCAAAATGCTAATTCTTCTTTTCTTTCTGGTATAATTTTCTTATTCATAAACACTTCTTAAACTGAGAGAGTATCTGGCATTGATAAAGTTGGCATTTTCACCTGATTAGTGGAAAATAATGAAGGTGGGGGAGCTGAAGGGAGAGACTTAAGGGGAGTTAGAACAAGTTACAAGATTATTATACTACTTCAGGTAAGATGTAATAAATCCCAAACCATGGAGGAGACAAACTGGAAGATAATGATAAATGTGAAAATATTATGAAGCTACAGTTCATAGGATTGGTGAGTGACTGGTGATAGGAGATGGATAGTAGGAAAGGAGGTAGCTTCAAGATTTTGAATCTGGTTGCCAGGGAGAATGCCAGTATCTTTAATACAGAGAGAAGAGCTGGTTTAGGGGAAGCGGGATGACTTTGGTTGATGTTGTCTTTGGTCTTCAAAAGTCTGGCAGATATCCAATCAAATAATTAATGAGATTATTAATTTAGTGTGGAGGCCTCATTCAGATAGGGATGTTAGAAGATGACATTTCAGGAAGGATTGTTCACATCTAAATGAAATGATTAAGCAAAGGAGTTAAGAAATAGCTACATTTATAAATAGGAAGAGAATGATCAAAGAGAATGTCAAAAAACAGATACAGCCCAATAATAGATGCTGAGGGATAACTTATTTCAAACAAAGGGATATTCAGCAATGTTTAATGGCACAGATGCTTCAGGAGTTTAAAAACAGAGAAAAGACACAGGACTCAGTGATTAGAAGGTCAATATTACTTTGAGTAAGCAAATTCAATAACATCAGTAATGAAAGTTCAGAAACTTGGAGTTAACGGAAAAAGACTACAGAAATAGCTGCTTTGTTAAAAATTTGGTGGTAAAGCTTGAGTCATGGGGTGGAAAGCACAAGATGCTACAGGATTGAGGGGTTACTTTTGTTTAAATTCAGAGAGAACTGAACAGATTTGTGGGAGAAGGAACAGAATCTGTATAAGAGAAAAGACTGATGATGCAAGAAAAAGGGGCAATGATAGACGAAAAAGAGGCAGTGATAGAACACCTCTCAATTTTTAAGAACTTACCATGTGGCAGGCACTATTAGGATTCCATTTTTCAAAGGCAGAACCTGAGCTTGTGTGATGTTAAATAATTTATGCAAGTTCCTACAACTAAAAGGGGTAGAGCCATGCTAGGTGACTACGTGGGATTGCAAACACTGTATTCCCTGCTGCAGTGTGATTTCAGCCCCTGGAGGAGGGTGGTTAGGGGTCATCAGAAGTACGGTGAAGAGAGGCATTCACTTCAGCAAAGAGGAGAGGTACTTCTTTTTCATATATATTTATTAAAATTTTTATTGGAGTATAGTTGATTTAAAATGTTGTGTTATTTTCTGCCATACAGCAAAGTGAATCAGTTCTACATATATATGTGTGTGTGTGTGTATATACTCTTCAAAATTCTTTTCCTGTATAGCTTATTACAAAATGTTGAGAAGAGTTCTCTGTACTATACAGCAGGTCCTTATTAGTTATTCTATATATAGTAGTGTAGGACAAAGAGAGAAAGAGAAAATGAAGGTGGGAAAGAATTTGAGATGGAGGAGGAGATTAAAAAGTGCAAGTGAAAGTTCCTTAACTTGCTCATGAGAGCCCTGCCTTCAGAATACAAGAGCCAGGAAGATTTCTTAGCTTTAAGAAAATAGGAAAATTTCTAATAATCAATGCATAACTTGCCCTTTCACCACCTCTTGAGCCAAATTTAACAGTTGTTACTTATAAAGTTTCTTCTTTAGTAGAGAATGAGTTAATATCATAAAAAAGAATTGTAAGAAAGGTATATAAATGGTAAATATAAAAGTTAAACACCTTAAAAATACTCATAGAGTAACTGAGCCCATGAACACTTAGAAATGGTAAACAGTTATAAAATATATATCATTTTACCAGTAGTATGAAGGGATATTATAATAATTGCTATTTTTTCATACTTTATTTTACCTAATAACCCTAGTCAGCTGGGCATTTTGTACCATTGCCTCAGGAAAGAGAAACACAGAAGAAAGCAGAGAAAACAAAGCATTAATTCTTAATTTTTGAAGTTTTGAGGCTAGGCCTCTGAAACTGAACAAATAATTTGGATAATGCAAAATTATGAAAGTGACATAAAGAGCAATAAAATTCTGCCTCAATTTGTCTGCCATTGGTGTTGACAGACATCCGTGACACAAATTGAGATGTGGAGGAAAGATGGAAGGGAAACCAGGAGATGCTGTGATCCCTGACAGAATCTGGGGCAACCACAGCTGCCCGACAGAGATCTGAAGATTGAAGAGAAGAGAACACTTTTTATGGGTTCAGCTGAGAGAGGAACTTCTGGCTTAGTGTACCTATGGAGTGTATGTAGACAGATGGATCCACAATTGCTTTATTGTTTCTTGCATTTAACTGGGTGTAAGAAGAATTGAGTGACCACTGTATGTGGGGAAGCGCCACAGAAAATGAAAACAACTGTCTGAGGGAACTTGGCTGGCTTTATCCAGGCTCAGAATGAAACAGGAAAGACAGAGTGACTCCAAAAAGTACTTGTAGAAGTTCACTGAGGGAGAGAGCCAGTATCTGAAGCATGCCGAGGACAAGAGATGACTCAGGATTCTGACATGAATAGATGATGATGCAGAACAAAGCACATACCTCCTACCCTGAAAAAGTGATTCCTATACCCCTCCCCACCAAGTTCACCTTGTGGGTATTGGTGAATAACCACAGTGACATACTCACTGTGAGAATACCCATATAGTAACAAGAGAGTCATTCTTTTCATAAGAATATGATTTGATGTTTACATTTCATAATCTCAAACGGCTAGAAATAAAAAGTGAAAAAAAGTGAAAGTGTTAATTGTTCAGTAATGTCCAACTCTTTGCAACCCCATGGACTGTAGCCCACCAGGCTCCTCTATCCATGGAATTCTCCAGGCAAGAATACTGGAGTGGGTAGCCATTCTCTTCTCCATGGGATCTTCCTGACCCAAGGATCAAGCCCAGGTCTCTTGCATTACAGGCAGATTCTTCACTGTCTGAGCCAAAATATATAGCATTTATATTTATATTTTACATTTTATAGTTCAAATGTCTACCTTGAAAGTCAACCATATTATAACCCTTAGTAGCAAAGATATTTGTAATGTATTAGTATTGTTTGCCACACAAAGCTGTTTAGGAAATAGAAAATCCCGGGGTAGGTACATGAATAGATGAGCACATTTTTAAGTGCAAAATGAAAACATGTTTAAAGTTCTCTAAAGTGATCTCCTCAAAAGTCAGGTGTAATCAAGATAAATGGAGAGAATATTTATTTCCTGCCATTTTGAATTATTTTTTCATTGTTTCATGTGAGTAATTATTTCTCAAGAGAATGTAAATTCTTGAGGGCAGAGTTCGGACAAACCAAAGAAGATCTTTATTCAAGCAGATCCTGAAGGCCAGAGTGATAAATATCCAACCCTGCCCAAGTCAGCCTAGACAGAAAGAAAGATACCGTTTAAAAGGATGAGAGCAAAATTTTGGAGCCAGGAAAGCAGTACAGGAAGTAGGTGCAAAGGCTTAGGGAACTCAGTGGTGCAAAGCTGCTGGAGGATCTCTCGTGGGGAGTGCCAGCTGCAGAGTAGAGACATGGTACTATTGACGGTGACTACACCACACATCTTGTTAGCACACCTATAATTCAAATGCTGAGGAGCCCAGGGTTACAGTTTTGAAAGGTTTACTTTAAAAGGAAATTTTTACTGGAATAAAGCGACTAGATTTTGCATATAATTTGCTAGTATGGTAGAAAGATCCCAGGATTTGGAGGTGGAAGGGCACTGTTTGAAGTCTGGCCCAGGGAAAACTACCTTTTGACCTATTTCCTTATGTGTAAAATGAAGTTCATTATACTTTTTCTACCTTGCAGCATTACACAGATGATCAAATACAATAATACATGAGAAAGTATATTTGAGAGCTGTCAAGTGATGTAAAATATTAGTTATTATAATTATTTTTGAAGTTGTAATTTTAAAACTATTAAACTCTCCTCGTTGCCTTAAAAATACAATGAAAAGTACACAAAGTACAGAGAACTTTTCAGAAATCAATGATCTAATCATATGATTACATAATGCGTTTCTGCCTTTCCTTCTCCTTCTTTAGTTATTCCATTAACCAGAATCCTTTTGAGTAGAGAGGCTGTGGAGAGAATCCCCAGACCCCTGGAGCTTGACCCACAGGCCATCAGAGTCAGGCCCCATTCATATTCTCAGATCCAACTCCTCCCCTGTCCTGTTGAGCAAGTAGCAACTTAGGTCCCAGAATGAAGTAGGCCAGTCACACCTCCTTGCCTTTGGCACGTAGTCTTTCTTCGTTTGGGATACTTTTTTTGGACTCATGTTCCTTTTGCAAGACCTACTCAGGGATCTGTGAAACTGTGGAAAATCACAGGTTAAATCAACTACACCTGTAACCTGCCTTCACCTCGCAAGGTCCTTTTACTTGTTGCTCCAAAAAAACCTTGCTTATCCTCCAAACTGCAGGTAACCTAAACAGACGGTAGTCAGGAACTTGGAGTCAGCTGTGTCTAGTTAGTCAGCTGTGTCTTGTTAGAACAGAACCACTTAAGGCTGGATAGGCCCCTCCCCATCTTCCAACTGCGCATGTGTCAGCGTTGCTCAGTGACCTTTTGAGGTCAAAGGGCTGAAAAATCCGCCCTCGGAGTGCAGTTGTTCTGGACCAAGAATGCTGGAATGAGTTGCCGTTTCCTTCTTCAGGGGATCTTCACCACCCAGGAATTGAATCTGCATCTCCTGCATTGCAAACAGTTTCTCTACTGTTAAGCCACCTGGGAAGCCCTTCTGAGTATGGTAAGTGACTCAATTTTTAAACAAGCCTCTGGGAAGAGGCCCTTAGCTTTGTAATGCCTGCACAGCATGATAGTTAATTTTCTCTAAGCTTTTCATGATTCTCACACCTCAGACTACCCTGCTTGTTTATCTCGTGAATATCCCCATCATGCCCCTCACCTTCCTGGAGGTAGGCCTCAGACTTGCACTGGGTTGATGCAAACCTTGACTTCTTAGCGTTTGGCTTGCAGTGTGCCAGGTAGATGAACTCATTTCTGTAATATATCCTCCTCAACAAAGCTTTTCTGACAACTTTTATATTTTCCTGCTAACTGTGATGCCCACCCTCCACTTGCTCATGCTTTGTGTAGTAAGAAGGAGGTCTCCTTTGGGAATCTTTCCCTGCTCTAGTAAGGGTCTGGGCCAGAGCTCCTCTGGAGTAGAGGCCGCATTTGGTAAGCTTGTCACCAGAATGTCAACTCTAAGAGAAGTAAGACTTTGTTTTTATTCTTTGCCTTATCCTTGAAACCTAGTTCTTGTTGCTCAGTAGATGCTCTTTTTAACAGGCTCTGGGGAAAACACTGCTATTTGAAATTCTTGACTTAAATTGAAATTTATTATTTGCTATTTTAAGAATTCAGTGTACTTACATATGGTGGTAATATATATATATATGTATGTATGTATTGGACTTAAGTGGAATTGTGGACTTTCTTGCACTTTTTTGTCAAGGAAATAATATTCAAATTCATTGGGAAATGAAAATGAATGAATAAAAATTTGTCCTGTGATTTTACTGTAAGGAATGATTATTACAGGTGCTCACTGCCATGGTGCATTGAAAACCATAACAAGGGAGAATATGGATAGAACAAGAGTTTTCTGTTATAGAAGTGAAATAAAATGGTCAAGAGGGAATCATCTCGATAATGCAAGTAAAAAATCGTTTAGCCTTATTTAGAGGCATATTCCTAGAAAGTAGTGTTTTATGGTTTTGAATTACCATAGACAATTTTGTTAACTTTTCACTTTCTTTTGTATTTATAAGTTTTAGCTTTGGGTTAATTGTAAAAATCCTCCTGATTATTCTTTTCAGAAGAACAATACGTGTCTTATTTGGAATTTGAAAAGTTTTGTTTTTTAGAGCTATGACCACGTGCCATGTTGTTGGCTGTAGAGTTGTTGGGACAGACTTGATCTGACTGTAAGGCCTGATAAACCCTTTTATCAGGTGCTGGCAATTCAGTTAAATAGCAGCTGCTATAGCTCAAAGAGACACTGCTAAACTGAAATTAATGCTTATGTGACTCTTCTAAGCAACTAATTTCATCAACAAAATTAGATTTCTTGGATGGGTAATTGACACAATCTGGTAACTCAGAGACTTGTCATTAAAAATTAAACATATAGGGAAACAATATGAGCTCAAGTTCTGCCACCAATCCCCTGGCAGGGGAGCATCCAAAGCAAAACTATCTCAAACAATGGTCAATAGAATAATAAAGATCAAAGGGGTGGCCTTCACTGAGAATTCACCGAGTCTCTCTGGTCTTAGTAGAAGATAAAATTCTGATTATTTTTTCTCATTGTAAAAATTGGTTTACATTTGGGAATGTATTATTTTGTTTAGAAAATGTTGAACATGTTTTTAGCATTTCTAGAGAGGCAATAATTAATTTAGCTTTACTTTAATAATAAATGAAGACTTTTTCCAAGTTCTCAAAAATTCACTACCTGCAAAATTCCAGGAGGTAGTATGACTTTTTTTTTGACCTCTAAATTTTTTCTCATTACAAGAATTATCTTTTCTCATGTGAAATTCTTAAGTATGATAGAAAGATATATGCCGAAACAGTCAAGGAAAATCTTAGGTTCACAGGGAGAAAAGTTAGTGCTTTCTTATTCTGTGCCTGACCTCTCGTTTTTCTCCCATTTCAGAGTCTCTTCACCACACACCTTAAGGGTACCTAGCAACAACATTACTGCTTCTCAGAGTTGCCACGTCAACCCCGCCTGACTGATTTTCCTTTTGGATGTCCTCTTGCTTTTAACTTTGAAGCCATTTATTTGGTATCTAATTTCATACTGCCTTTAATTTTTTTAAACTGATTTTGCTGTTTACTGAGTATTTGCAGATTGTTCTCCAGCAATACTGACTCACTTTGTGACACTAAACATGTATATTTGTTTAGTGTCACAAATCTACACTCAGGGCTGGGTACCCTGTCACTCAACTCAGGGCTGGTGCGCCGAGATTACCCAGAGGGGTGGAATCAGGAGGGAGTGGGGAGGGGGTTATGGAAGGGAAACACATGTATACTCATGGCGGATTCGTGCTAATGTATGGCAAGACCAACACAATGATGTAAAAGAAAATAGATGAAAATTAAAAAAAAAAAGAACTCTATGGGAATATCAAAAAAGAAAAAAAAAAAAAAAAAGAAAGCTGAGCGCCGAAGCATTGATACTTTTGAACTGTGGTGTTGGAGAAGACTCTTGAGAGTCCCTTGGACTGCAAGGAGATCAGTCCTGAGTGTTCATTGGAAGGTCTGATGTTGAAGCTGAAACTACAGTACTTTGGCCACCTGGTGCAAAGAGCTGACTTGTTTGTAAAGACCCTAATGGCTGGGAAAGATTGAGGACAAGAGAAGGGGACGACAAAGGATGAGATGGTTGGATGGCATCACTGACTGGATGGATATGAGTTTGGGTAGACTCCGGAAGTTGGTGCTAGACAGGGAGGCCTGGTGTGCTGCAGTTCATGGGGTTGCAGAGTCAGACACGACTGAGTGGCTGAACTGAATTTAGAGTTCTTTTTATCTTATAACCTAATAACTAAGGACATTCATTAAATTTACAGATCAGAGTTTTTTGATTAATATTTTCTTTTGAAATAATTTTATATTCATGTACAATTGTAGGAACTAATACAGAAAGGTCCTGTGTACTCTCTACCCAGTATCACCAATGGTAAAATCCTATAACACTATAATATGCCAATATCAATTTGATTTCTCTGATTTTAGTCATGTGTGTATTTAAGGTCTGTGCTATTTTATCACATATGTGAGTCCATATATTCACCACCTTCAAGTTACCAAATAACATTATTACCATACGAATCTCTATTTGCTCTCCTTTGATGACTGTACCCCCTTCTTCATTCATCCCCTTCAATCCATTCCTAATTTCTGATAACCTCTTGCTTCTGCACCAACCCCGCCAGTAATCAGTCATAAATCTCTTCTTCAGTTGTATAATGTCTTTTCAAAACATCATATAAATGGAATCATACTCTAACCTTTGGGGATTGACTTTTTTTTCACTCAGCACAATTTCCTGCCAATTGATCCAAGTTATGTGCCTCCATAGTTTATTTCTTTTTATTATTGAGCACTGTTCCTTGGTATGGAGGTATGACACTTTGTTTAACCATTCATCTATTTAAGGGTATATGAGGTGGTTCCAGTTTTTAGCTATTCTGAGTAAAGCTGCTATGAACTTTCATGTATGGTTTTTACATGAACGTAAGTTTTCCTGTTTCTAGGATAAATGCTGAAGAATGTATTGCTGGGTAGTCTGATAATTGCCTGAAACTTCCAGCTATTTTCCGGAGTGGCCTTACTCTTTTGTATTCGCACATGTGACACAGGAGCCATCTAGTTTCTCAGCATCCTTTCCAGCATTTGATATTGTCACTATTTCAGCCTTTCTGACACTTGTAAGGGATATTACATTGAGGCTTTAATTTGTATTTGACTAATAATGGCATTGAACATCTTTCCATGTGCTTATTTGCCATCTGTTTATCCTCTTTGGTGGAATGTCTGTTTATATCTTTTGCCCATTTAATGATTAGATTTCCTTTTATCCTGTGAGTTTTAAAGTTCTAGATACTAGGACAAGATATGAATATTTTATTGGATATGTGTTTTTATAAATATTTTCTTCCAGTCTATTGCTTGTCTTTTCATCATTTTAAGAGTGTAATTTTGAAAGGAGACATTTTAAATTTTGGTGAAGTCTAATTTAGCAATTTTTTCTTTCATGGATCAAGTTTTGGTGTCAAATCTAAGAACTTCTTGCCTAGTCCTAAATCATGAACATTTTCTGATTTTTTTTCTAGAAATTTTATAGCCTTATACTTTAAAGTGATCCATTTTGAGTTAATTTTTTGTTTGGGTTGTGAGGCTCATGTCAGAGTTCATTTTTTTTTAACCTATATAAATAAACTTTTTGCTTTCTCTTTTGTGTTGAACCTGTAGTAATAATAATAAAAACATCTTAAAGAGTCAACACATTTAAAGCATAAATCTTTTCCTGGAAATACTGTAAATTGACATGCTTGTCTTTCAGACAAAACCTGCTGAAATCATCACCTCCCTTATATATTTACTGTCCTGGAATCAGGCTCTGTATATTGTAATCTGCATTATTGTTTTCAAGTTTGGTCTCAAACCAATCTCTAGATTACTCCTGTGACAATTATAACTAGGGAATTACAACTATAAGTAATTTAGTCTTCATTTGTCCCCATCAATACTCCTTATATCCAGGCCCAATGGAAAATATTTTACTAGGTGAGCTGCCCGGATGCTGCAGTGGTAAAGAACTCACCTGCCAATGCAGGAGACTTGGATTTGATCCTTGGGTCAGGAAGATTCCCCTAGAGAAGGAAATGGCAAGGCACTCCAGTATTCTAGCCTGGAAAATCCAGTGGACAGAAGAGGCTGGTGAGCTACAGTTCAGGGGGTTGCAAAGAGTCAGATACAACTTAGCAACTGAACAACAGCAATTGTATTGAAACTTTATAATCTGCCACAATTTTTAATACTTATGAGATTGTTAGATAACTTTCATTATTACCTTGCTTCCAAACTTCTTGAATTTATTAAATTTGTCTCATATTACTACTACTTGGTGCTTGAATGTGTATTAACGATCTCATTCTCATTTTTCTTATGGCTCTGAAAATCTTAGAATTTTCCATTTTTGTTCTTGTTACTTTAACAGCTTCCCTGTCGCCTAACTTCAAAAACTTACTGCACTATTCAAAGGGAATAAAAAAATTCAGCCTTCAGAATTGAATAGATTCACTCCCTAAGTGAAAGGTGAGAGTGAAGGATGCTCATAGTTCTTTTTGTTTGGTTGCTATTCAAGTTGTCTGCAGAAACCTCTTAGACTTTTATTTGAAACTTTGTCTTACCTTGTGTTTCAAAATAATGTTCTAGTTTAATTGTTTATGAATAATAATCTTCCAAAAGATTTATGTAAAATATATCCATATTCCTGCCTAAATATATAGCCTTATTATTTGAAGTGGGTACACTACTGGATCTAATTTTTTTATAACAAAATTAAATACTTAATGTTTTTACATTGGTATTTAAAACCAGAAGTGTAGTACTTTTCCATGCCTTTGGCAGAGTTGACCATAAATCAGTCCATACAAATTTAAAGGCAAATAAAACCCATTAAATGCCTCTCCATTCTTAACATTCTCTGCCTGCAAGTGTAATGCTCTTCTCCCCTGAGCTCCATCACCTCTTCCTGAATGTGTTAAAACGTGACATTAGTGTTTTTCTCTCCTTGTTCTTTCATCAACTTTAATATAGCTATATTTTACTACTCTCCCATATAAGGACTTTGCCTAGATGAACTCACCGTCTCCACAAAGCTTCCTCTCACCTTCCTTTCACTCTCCTCATTAGTCTACCCAACTGGAATGTATTCCTTTCTTTACTTTGAGAGTAAAACAAATCTTCTCAGGAAACTTTTCTTATCATCTCCAAAGTCCATTCAATTATCCTTCTGTCAGCCATGTGTTCACACATTGATCTGGTTCTTTATCCAGTAACCCAGCAAGTATCCACAGAGTCTATAATTTTATGTGCCAGATGTTGTGGTAAGCTCTTGAATTAAAAAGATATGTATCAGGTATGGTGTGAATACAGACATAATTTACCAAGGAAGTTAAGAGACATTCCATCTGGGTGGCTGCTTGAAGGATTAGGAACGTTTGATGACTGGAGAAGTGTGAGGCAAACATTGAGACAGAGGCAATATGTGCAGAGTTGTGAATGTTGATGAGAGACAGTGAATCTGTGTCATTCGGTGCTACAAGAGCATGAAGTATAATGTGGAAAGAGGTAGGATATAAGGCTGAAGGAGTCATGAACAGTGTATACCAATCCAAAGAATGTGAGAGTTTGTGAAAAGGTGGCTTTATTTGATTTGATTTTTTAAAAAAGAAGTTTGATCATATTTAAGGTATATGACATGATCATTTGACACACGTGTACATAGAGAAGTGCTAACTACAGTCCAGCTAATTGACATATCTTATCCTAGCAGAGAACTTACTACAGTCAAGCTAATTAGCATATCTTATCCTCATGCAGAGTTACCACATTTTTTGTGTGATGAGAACACCTGCAGTCTACTTTCTTAGAAGATTTCCAGTATTCAGTACAGTATTATTAACTGTAGTCACATTTCTGTGCATTAGATCTCTGGACTTATTTATCCTACATTACTGCAGCTTGGTACATTTTGGCCAACATCTCCTCCTTTTCCCTACCTCCCGGTCCCTGCTAATTACCATTCTACTTTCTTCTTCAATACATACAACTTTTTAGGATCCATATATAAGTGAGATCATATAGCTTTTTTTCTTTCTTTGTCTGACTTATTTTACTTAGCATGATGTCTTCCAGGTTCATCCGTATTGTCGTGAAAGGAAGGAGTTTCTTCTTTAAGGCTGAATGATGTTCCATTGTGTATGTATACATATCAAGATTACTTGAGACATTCATCTGTTGATGGATACTTAGGTTTTTCCTGTATCTTGGCTATTGTGCAGAATACCACAGTGAATATGGTAGTGCAGATATTTCTTAGGTACTGAAGAAATATACTCGAGAGAGATGGTATATACACAAAATAGAGATTGCTGGATCATATGGTAGTTCTGTTTGCAGTTTTTTGAGGAACTGTCATACTGTTTTCCATAATGGCTGTACCAATTTACATTCGCATTAACAGTGTACAAGTGTTTCTTTTTCTCCACATCTTTGGTCACACTTTTTTTTAATAATTAAAAACATAAATTTTTTATTAATAACATTGTTTTTAAATAATAGGCACCCAAACAAGTGTAAAGTGATATCTTACTGTGGTTTTGACTTGTATTTTCTTGATGGTTGGTGATGTTGAGTAGCTTTTCACATATCTGTTGGTCAGCTGTATATCTTCTCTGCAAAAATATTGTTTTATTGTTTTTGATCTTGAGGTGTATGAGTTCCTTATATAATTTGAATATGTATAATAATATAAGAAGCCCTTTATCCAACATATGGCTTGCAAATATTTCCTCCCATTCCATAGGTTGCCTTTTTATTTTGTTGATTGTTACCTTTGCTTTTCCTTTTGTTGCTTGAGCTTTTGGTAGCATATCCTAAAACCCATGGCCAAGGTTAATGTCAAGGAAATTTTCCTCTAAGTTTTCTTCTGTTTGATGGTTTCAGGTGTTACTTTTAAGTCTTTAATTCATTTTGAGTTGATGTTTATGTATAGTATAAGATGAGGACTTGACTCAGCTGGCTAAGACGTGACGCAGCTGAAACTGTTACCCATCATACTGTAGGCAGTCTCGTTGGTTTGGACCTCTTTATTCATGGCACCTGGGTTTCAAGCATGACAATCCCAAGAGAGATTCCATAGGGCAAGCATTCCAAGAGACCAAAGCAGAGGTAGAATTTCCTTTTTCTCTTTTTAAAATAACCTCGCTGAGGAAGCCACGTAGTCAGTTCTTCTGTAGTATGCATAGTATACTGATTGAAGCTGGCTCTGCCCTTCCAGGTTCCAGGGCATGGGGATTAACTCCACCGCTTGAGGAGAAGGAGAAAGTCACACTATAGAAAACGGAAGATGGCAGATTTGGTGAAATACAGTCTGCCATGGTTGTTGTAGCTGCTGGCAGTTTGGGAAGGTTTTTAGTAAAAAAAAAAAAAGTGTCTTACAGGTGTCTATTCCTATGAAAAGAAAATCTAACTAAATATTAATTGTTAGGAACACCAAGAGGTAATTTACGAAATGCTTATACAACTCAGTGGAGATTACAGTACTGCAGTGTTGTACTTACACATTTTTAATTAATAGATTTTTTTTCCTAAGCTCTTGACAACAGCACGAATTACCATTTGTTGCTAGTTTTTCAAATGATGAATTGAGTTGCTACAAATTTTCATTAAGGTTATTATTAATATCTCCTATTACTGCAAGTTTCTAAGTACTTCATTTATAACATCACTGGTGGTTCTTTACTTACATTTTATCAGAGTGGCTGGCTAGAAAGACAGAATATTTGATATGGAATAGAGACAAATGGTGGCAGAAAAATGGATTCTGAATGTTGCTTGATAAACCACAATTCCCTTCACTGAATTGAGAGTCTAGAATTGGCCATACTTACTCATCACCTGTTCATTTTTTGTTTTTCCCTTCTGGCCCACTGAATAGAAAACAATAAGACTACTACCCTTTTGGAATTTTCTGTTAAAACCAATCCCTTTTCTAAGGTGAATGAGATATACACAGACAAAGTCATATAATTGTTTTGGTTTCTCTTTCTTTTTCCTCTATACCTGGTATCAGAATAACATCATATTTTCTTAAGCCTTTAGTTTTTTTTTTCTTGATAACCTTTGTTGACAAGTTCTTTTGATATCATTAATAATCATGGGGAAATCTACTTAGCTTAATCAATAATCCATTTCTTAACTTGATTATTTGTGTGCAAAAAAATGGTTCCTGTATTTAAGGTAGTTTCCAATTTAGTTATGAAAACAAATCATATACAGACAGTCTATCATAGCAAAAGAAAAATGTGTGCCATGGTTAACATTTATCAGAAATTCTTTTCTTTTTATACTTTTCTAGGCCTTTGTGTGAGGCTAATTTTGGGTGGTAGAAGAATGGAATTATATTAACTTTTAAAAATAAAATGAGATGAATTGTATCATTAACAATAAATTGTATTTTATCAGCAACAGTATATTATACTTTAAAAAGTGTTTTAAGTTTTCATGATAAAAGTAATGCATATTTATTGTAGAAAATTTGGAAGATAAGAAACGTAAAATTTGTCCATATTGTCCTGTTTCAGGGGAAAGTATTCTTAATATTTTAGTGCATTTTCTTCTAGACCTCCACGTACCTATGTGTGTTTTCTGTGCAAAACACTGAAGTCATAGTGCACTGATGGTTGTGGTGGATTGTCAGTCAGCAGCTGATCTCACCTCCTTCTAGTGTGCTTCACTACAGAAGCCAGAAAACAAGAAAAGTGTATTTTTCTAGATGCTCTTGTAGAAGAAATTCTGGACATAAGTTGGTTTTGGCAATGAGATGCTTCTTGTGAGTTTTATAGGAGTTTGGTTGGGCAGTACTTTTCTTTCTTGTTCTGCTCCTGCCATTAGCAAACACAGCTATAGGGATGATTTTTTCATTTCTCTGTTTTTGCTACAGTTCCATTCCAGGGTGCACATGCTTGCTTCATGGGTGTCTTGGGGCAATTTAGTGATAGCAACAGCATCTAAATCCTTGGACGTCAATGATTCTAGAGAATCTCTTGATCCTTCAACTTCCCATTTGTGATGCTGGTTTTAAGTCTGTAGTGAAACAAATTTGGCTCTTTTATTAAAATGGTTCAGTTATTGCAACAAATAAACACTAAAATTTCACTGCTTCAACACTTTTCTTATGTTTTTTAAAAAATATTACTTTCAAAAGTTTAAATTTAAGTGTAGTTGCTATACAATATAAGTTATAGGTGTTTAATGTAGTGATTCACAAAATTTAAAGGTTATATTTGTAGTTAATCTAAAATATTAACCACATTTCCCATGTCATCCAATATATCCTTATAGCTTATTTTCTACCTAATTTTTAAACACACTTTAATAGTTTTCAAATAGTTCAGTGCCAGTATTCCTGGTTGGCTGACACTTTTCTTCCATTCTGTGGCTCTGGAATCTTCTAGTCTTCATCATCTTTTGTGTCCAAATAGCAGAAAGAGAAAGGGCTTGTGGAAAAAGTACATTTTCCTCTTAGCATCTCTGGCCCTGGAATGACACACATCGCTTCTGACCATATTCCACTGGTGAGGGTTGCTAAGTGACCTGGCTTTATTTACATTCAAAGAAGTTGGAAAATGTGGTCATTGGACAGTCATTTCCTAGTAACAACTGTATTGATGGGACGTGAAGTTTGTACCTGCCACAGAGGCTTATTCTGAGTGTCCTTCTTAGACTACAGACAATCGAACCCATACCTGCATTTCTTGAAATGATTTTTAAGACTCTATTTCCTTATATTAAAGTTCTTTTTACTCAAAGGTAGCTAGAATGATTTCTGTTTTCTGCCACCAAAGTATATGTTATTAGTTTTGCATATTTTTTAATCTTTATATTTCATAAAAATCAATTTCTAATACCATTAAAATTTGCCTTTTGGCTCTCAAATGCTGCTTTCATGACTTCTACTATTTTATATCACAGGGACTCATAAGTCTAGGTTGGGTTTTTCTTTTACTGTGAACATATTTTCTTCCTAGATTTAAATGTTTATGGTAATTCAAAAATTTTGACAGAATATGTTTAAATATCATTTACCCTAGAATACATTGACCATTTTTCTTCTGTCATCTCTGGACTTTTTGTACTTTAGGAAACCTTATGCCAACCTTAAATATATTGGATTGTTTCTTTTTCAAAAGGCTTAGATTCCTTTGTGAGAACACCTGTAACTTTGATGTTGATTTCTGTCATATTTATAATTCTTATTAAAAGAAACCTTGTGAAATAATGTTGCTTTTTAATTATATGTATGTATAATTTTAATAAGGATACAACCCAAGTATTAAAAAATAGTGTTAATAAAATACCCTCTAAAATCTGCTCCCAAACAGTAAGCTTTACTAGAAAGAACAGACAGTTTTGTTGAAAACACTCTAATATCCATGGTAGAGACCATGTAAATAAACAATGAAACATCCTTACATTAGAATGTGATATAACCCTTAAAAATAAAACACAGAAAAAAAAGGCATAAAAACTGAGAAAACTCTTAGTCATAGGAATGCACTTTGAGATACTTTGTTTAGGGATAAACTCAAGTTCCAAAGCAGCTGGACTTAGGTGCTACATTTTTGTAGAAAGGAATGAGGAAGAAAATGAACTTATATTCACATAAACATAAAGTACCTTTTGAGGCTTACTTTAAAAATTGAGACCTTTGATTTTCCCTCTCTGAATAAACTAGGTGACTAAGGGCCAGATCTGGGGAGAGTTTTCTGCATTGCATGCCCTTTTGTACCCCTTGAACATTGAACTATGTGTGAATATAAACTGTTCCACCAAATAAAAAATAAATCCTGTATAATAACCCAGAGTTATATCATTCATTAAAGTCTTGATCTGTAATCCCTTCAGTAAAACTTTCTTTTACTATAAGAAACATTCATGCATATGGAGAGCCTACACTGTATCAGATATTGGAAATGCTAACAAGAACTGAGACAGTTCTGCTTTCAAATATGTAAAAGTCTGGGAAGGAAGCCAGTCATAGTAGTGCATGTGGTAAATGCTCTGGTTGTTCAGTCACTAAGCTGTGTCTGCCTCTCTGTGGTCCCATGAACTATAGTATGCCAGGCTTCCCTGTCCTTCACTATCTCAGAGAATTTGCTCAAACTCATGTTCTTTGAGTTGGTGATGCCATCCAACCATCTCATCTTCTGTCATCCCTTTCTTCCTGCCCTCAATCTTTCCCAGCATCAGCATCTTTTCCAATGAGTCATCTCTTTACATCAGGTGGCCAAAATATTAGAACTTCAGCATCATTCATTCCAATGAATATTCAGTGTTGATTTCCTTTAGTATTGATTAGTCTGATCTCCTTGCTGTTCAAGGGACTCTCAAGAGTCTTCACAGCATCACACACATCAATTCTTTGGTGCTCAGCCTTCTTTATGGTCCAACTGTCACATCCATATATGACTGCTGGAAAAACCATAGCTTTGACTATAGGGACTTTTGCCTAAATGTTAGAAAATTAGGAGTCAGAAACTGCTCCAGATTTCTAGGGTTGCAATTTTCTTTCTTGTTCTGGGGGAATATCATGGACTTCTTCCACTCTAATAAGAGAAATTCCTCAAGAATAGTCATTCCAGCATTTGTCTCCACTGATGGGAAATGCACCACCTCTTGATAGGGCCTGTCTTGTGAGTTCCTGTTCCTCTGTTGGGCTTCCCCCTCTCTCAGAAACTTGACTGAGTAAAGGATGCCAGTCTCCTGAAAATCAGCATAGCTTAATGGTTGAGAGTTTGGCCTCAGATTTTGGAAGCTGCTTTCAGAAATTACAAAGATGTAAACTTGAATAAGTTATGTAAACTCTCTTTGCCTCCATTTCCTCATTTGTAACAGAAAATAACAAAAATATCTACTTTAATGAAGTTATATGAAGGTCAAATGAAAGAATTAAAACTGCAAAGTGACTGGAATATGGTAAAGGCCTAATAAATATTGATTATTGTCATTTTCATTATTGTTTTCAGGTTTCGTCCCAGTCCAATCTCTAGATTGCCCCTTTGGCAATCCTAATTAGGGAATTAAAGCTCTAAGTAATTTAGTCTTCATTCATCCCTATCAATACTCCTTATATTCCAGGTCCAATAGAATATAATTTACTAGGTGAGCCTCCAAGGTGGCACAGTCTTAAAGAGTCCACCTCCCAATTCAGGAGACACAGGTTTGATCCCTGTGTTGGGAATATCCCCTGAAGGAGGAAATGGCAATGCACTCCAATATTCTAGCCTGGGGAATTCCACGGACAGAGAAACCTGGCAGGCTACAGTCCATGGGGCCTCACAGAGTCAGATATACTGAAGCATGCATGCACTTTATGCTGAATAAAGAGAAGGTGAATACAAGAGTTAATGTGTTAACTTCCTAATACAAGAGAAAGCTAAGGACATATTCATGAACAAAATTTATTTTAGACCATTTGCATGAGTGAAAAGTATGATGAAGCTGTGGTCAGGTGACGAGGCTGAACAGTGATTCAGAGCTCAGCATCTACAGTTGGCCAGAAGCTGCTGCAGAGTCCAGCTCTGCCTCTCTCTTCCTGCTTCACTTTGGGGTAACTTGGTTAATTCAAGCTATGGTTCCTTTCATTATACTATAGAGGAAAATAATAGAACCAATATTATGGGATTCATGTGAACTTTAAATGAGATAATGAGTAAATGCTACTTAGCAGCATGTATCCATAGCACAAGCAAAGTAAGGAAGGGCATTGACCAAATGGGCCAAGTCCATTGGAGTAGACATTGGGGTGGAGGGAGGTATGAGAATGAGAGGTGTTGGGGGGTCAGAATTGGCCCCATGGCACAGTAGCCTCATTCCCCATTTATTTTGAGGACAGAGTGAAAGTCTGCTTAAATGGGAGAAATGGTAGGAACCTTTGTTTTAGTTGGCTTTTGCCCCAGAGACTTCCTTCTTGTACAAGTTTAAAGGAAAGTTAGAAGTGTATGAACAATGATTCAAGCTTTACCAAAGTTGCAGGCAGACCTACATCCTTGACCTTTTCCACTTTTAACATTTACAACACTAATGAAATGATCTTATTGTGGCTGGTCTTATTGTATGGCACTTAGGATTTCTAGTGGCCTTTCTCATTTGTTATTTGGTAGTACAAATAAATTTTTCTCACAAACATTTTTTTTTTGTGGCAGCCAAACTTTTCTTGTGCAAATAAGCAAATGAAGGGCACATTTACTATAAATTTGCAATTTATAGTCTAGCATCTGCTGAGGAGGGCGATTTCTAAATAACCACCACCTCTAACAAAACCTAGAGGTAAATCCTCTGAGAGAGAAACAAGGGGATTTTAGTGACACAATCAAATCCAGGGCTAAGAGGTGGGGGAAGAAAAAGGTAAGAAGGCTTTCCAGGGTATGAATCTTGAGATGAGTCAAAGAAAGGGCTGGCTATTCCCTGAGAAGAAGGGGAGAAGCAAAGACACCTAAAGACATGGTGTTTGGAGAAACTGCCAGGATTCAAGTATGTTGAACAGACATTGCAACAGAAAAATTGTTGGAGGGGAAACCTGAGGAATCAGCAGAAGGCAGATATTGTAGATCCTAATACTTTATGGTAGGAGTTACTATGCAAGTGCAAAGAAGCTGGAGATTCACTAAAGATTTAATCTAACTAGGATAAAGAAGTGATGTGTTCTGTTTTTAGCTTTAGAAAGCCCACACTGACAGATCTGACCTGAGCAAAAGTAACTTAATTTTAGAGCAGTTGCTTAGTTTGCTTGCTGCAATGAAAGAGATGACAAATCAGATCAGTGAGAGCATAAAGTGAAGTCAAAATTATATGTGCAGACTTTGTCCTTGCTTACTGGCTGAGAAAGTATTGCATATCAAAACTAAGAGGAAAAAGACCAAGTGATGATATTAAAGCCATCTGGAAAAAAAAGAGAACATGTTCTAGGGTGCCTAAAGAGAGAAAACAGAGTTGCTGGAAAAATAAGCTTGGGGGGAAATAATAGAGAGCTTTGGAGGGAAAAAAATCAAGTTTAAACAAAAGAAGTTCAGAAAACAGAATAAAAGCCTAAAGTAAGAAGAAAAGATATTTTACTAAATGATGGACATGGTGCAGGAAGTAATTGGATGATCCTAACATGGAATTAGCCCTTAATAGAGTCAAAGAAGAAAGGGTACAAAAACACTTTGCCAACTCATATAAAAGCTGTTTTTAATTTGTCTTTCCTACAGACTGTGGTATGTGAAACAATCTAGTTAGACAAAACATGTTCGTTATAGCCAATATAATTTTCCCACAAACAAAATGTTTTGCTCAATCTGTTAAGTGTACTACAAAATATTGAGCTGTTTCTTAAGAATTCACTTGTACTTTGCTGTGCAACACTTAGTAATGGGTAGAGCCCTGAAAGAATTTAGTTCTGATGAGCAGTCATAAATTTGAAGCTCATCTGAAACTAAATTGTTTAGATATTTTACTGGAAACAAAAAATTGAAGAATTTTCAATGGGGCTATCAGTGCTTTCTGATTTGATCCATTTAAGAGTTTTCTGGGCCTCCTGAAGGCATTACGTGTAGTATACCATCTCAGCACAGTAGATATGAGTGGGTGGAGCAATGTGTAGCCACATTTGTTGTGGGGTCTGAAAGATTTTAGAAAAACTCAAATTCTCTCTCTTGCCCAGGTTGTCAGTGCTTAAAAGTTTATCCTGAGGAATACTTGTTTTTTCTTTAATGTTTTCCAAGCCTTGCTGACTGGAAGCCCAAATATTCCTTGATGTGTTTAGGGTATCTATTAATGCCTATGAATTTAATCTTTTGGAAACATAGAATTATGGAGCTAAAAATAAGCTTAAGGGTCCAAATTCATCTCTCGCAGCCCAGGCGGTTCAGGTAACTTGTCCCAAATTACAATTGTGGACATAGAATGAGCTCAGGTTAGATGTGTCATAGTCGATTGCTTTTACTTAGTGATGGTGGGTCATTTTTTTTTTTCCCCTAAGAAGCAAGGACCAGTGGCCTGACCATCGTGGTCTTCATATGGGGACAGAAAGGACAGTGGGTGAAGGGAGAGGGTAGAAATGCAAGAGAGATTTCATATTCTACTATTTGGTTGGCTGCCATTGTCCTGTGACTGTGCAGAGGAAAAGGGTAGTTTGGCATACAGTCTGCTAAGGTTTTGAACCATTTCTTCCCAGATAAAAGTATTTACAGTCTGTAACTTGGGTGTTATCTTCTTCAAAATAGAGAAACTAACTTGTTTGGGACTTTCTCTTACCTTTGTATTAGCGTCTCAAGCAACAAACTTTCTCTGCTGCAGAGTTGTTGCGCTGAACACAAGACTCGGGCCGTGAAATTCAAGTATTTCCCAGTATTCTGCTCCAGCTGTGTTCTCTGATTACAGAGTTAGTGTTTGGAACTCTTACTCTCTAAATGACCCTTATGTATATTTCAGTGACCAGGAAACCTGCAGCTTTCCCCTTACTTTCTTAAAGTGCCATTTCCGTGCTTAGAAAGCATTTCATCCCTCAGTGGTATCAATACTTTTCAAGCTGTGAAAGTTGTCTGTCCTAGCTTCTTGCACAAGTAATGAGCATGCAGAGCTGACCCAAATTCTACTCAAGGACTGCATAATATAAGCTAATCGTTACATAAAAAGTGCATTGAGTGGCTCTATAGTAAATTTTGAGACATCTACAAAATAAAATGCACACCATGTCAGCTCTTTGATATGCTTTGTCAGTGTTAGATAAGGCATATTTTCTTTTAATATTTCCTGTTCTCTGCCAATTTCTTTCCTAAATCAGAATTCCAGTGCTTAGCGTAAAAAAATATAAATAGTAGATATAAATATAAAAAAAGAACAGTACTTTCTGAAGAGAGTCCCTATCCAAAGAAATAAGTATTGAAGCTATGCTATGTTTCTTCATTTTGTAGGCACTCATACAGAATGTGTACAAATACACACACATTTAATTATACATTGGAACATGATGTATATTTTATTATATAACATACATTTTTTTCCATACTGGTATGCCATATGCCCTGGGAATTTTCCTGTTTCTAAAAAAAGAAAACTATGTAATCATTTTGATATAGCTAACTAGGTATCTTTTGATCAACACTTATGGTGTGTCTTAAAGTTTTCATTATTACAAGCTATGAGGCACCCATGTCTGTCCAAGACACACCATTACAGCATTACAATAAATTGCCACCACCTTTTTTTTTTTTTTTTCTATCTGGCACTTCTTGTAAGTGCCATGTATCTGGCTCTTTAATATCTGTCTGTGGTACCTGGCACAGTTAGTATATAGTTTAACATTTGTTCAGTTTTTCAATGCAGTCTGTAAACCCCCTAGAGAGTGGAATTAGGTCTTCTATTTCTTTAGTCCCTCTCCCTTAATGTGCAGACCACTGATAGAGTAGATGATCCTTAATTATTAATACTTATAGGTTGATTTTTATTTCAGTTTGATTTGTGGCCTCCAGGTAGTTTCCCATATTCTAGGCTCTTGTTTATTTTATTCCATCCAAATTTATCTATTCTTTGATTTACATATGCACACCTAAATGCAGGGTGGTTAATACAATTAGTTTTATAAACTAATAATGAAAATTTAAAAAAATAGTACTTCCAGTGTTCAAGGAACTGTTCTCACATATATTAATTCATATTGAAACGTATGAATTCACTTTTTCCTCACAACAGCTCAGTGACATAGGCTTGTTAATAGCCCCATTTATAAGTGGGGAACTTGAGGCATAGAAAGATTAAATTACTGCCCAAACGAATAGTGGCAGAACCAAGACTCCAGACCTGACCTGATAACTTGTCTCCGCATCTGTGCACGTATCCGTACATGGATTGCTTCTCAGACTCACGGACATCTGTGGACTGAGTGAACACCTGCGGTTCAGTGCGTTTGCACCATCACCATTACAGAGACCTGGGGAAAGGGGACCTAAGCAATAGAAACTTCAAGCACCGTGGTGAAGAGGAGGGGAAATGCTTCAAACAAGCTTTTCAGGTCTCATGGGAGACGCGCCGGGTCCCAAATGCCATTAGTGCCATAGTTGAGAAAACTTCGCCAGTGTGTGGAGACGGCCTGGGTTGAGGAAAAGGTGGTGATATGCGGGCCCAGGCTCACATGCAGTCTTGCTTAGTGAAGTCAGAAACCTGTGTGATGACAACTGAATGAGCTTAGAGAATATATTGCTAAGAAACTTTTTAAACTAGTAAGATAATTTAGGTTTAATGAGCCCTACTGTCTTCATAAATATCTCCCCCATATTTCTTGTAAAAAATAAATTGAATTATGAACCTCATCTGTTTAGAACACTTTAACAGATTGCTCTCAGGAAAAATGCACATTCTGATGCACCCACAAGCTCTTCATGAGTTGATCCTGACGTCCAGGGATCCTTGTCTGCTGGTCTCTCCATACTAGCCCTTAAGCTCTTCAGATGCATGGAGCTGCTTCTGTTTTGAGTCTCCACTCACACTCCCCTTCCTCCTTCTGTCTAGAGCATTCCCTTCCAGCCACCAGACCTCTTCCTATGCCTGCTTGTCCTTAGCTCACAGATTGGTGTCTCCGTGACTGTTTCGCTAAAGCTGTCTGTAATCTAAAGTAGTTTCCTCATTTGAGAATATTTACTGCATTTCCAATCATACATTTTTATGACTTGGCTAATGTTCGACCCCCTCCGTGGCTTTATAATCCATGAGGGGCAAAAATTGATGATATTTTGTTTTCTTTTTTAACTTCCCCCAAATATTGATTGCTTCATGTGCACATATTTACTGGGATGACAAATACATATTCTTTTTTTTTTAATGTGGTAAGAATAGGTAATATGAGTTCTACCCTCTTAACAGATTTTTAATTGTACAGTACAATATTGTTAACTATAAGCACATTGTTGTCAGCCAATGTCTAGAACATCCTCACAGTGCTTTCGCACCATGCAACTCCAATGTCTACCTTAAAATCTGCTCAGAGTAGTTTCTCAATAAATACATATTGAATAAGAGAGACTTGCTTTGAGTATGAAGGAAGATGATGTCTCTGTCCTTTCCCCATTCAGCCCCCCTGACATTACAATTTATCAGTGCTCTAGGACAGGAAGTTTCTCAGTTGGGTATAAGGAGCAGATGTCTTTACCAGTGGCTTCATTCTTTCCCTGAGGCAAAAATAGATAAGAATCTAAAAGGAGAGACCATTTGTTCAATGCTGTGGGTTCAGCTTGGCATTGATGTTTCTTGCTGCTGCCTGGTGATACAACTACATCTAGCTAGAAGTGCTACTTCTCTCTGTGATAACAAGAACAAAAAGGGCATATCAGTGGTTCCCCAAAGTTTAGGATGAGAACAGCAGAGCATCTCTGCTTGAACTATGCATTGGATTGAAGAAAAACAGTCCTAAGTGATACAGTTCAAGTGATCTTTGATAGGAAGAGTTCTGTGAATACCAGTGCCCATGTAAGTTCAGGATTTTGATTGGCAAGGATTTAAAAAGAGCTTGGGACCTCAGGAAATTATCTAGTCTATGTACATCCATCTTGAGGCAAGTAAAGCTTTATTAACATCTACAAATAGAATAACCTGGTTAGCAAAATGATACTCTGATTGCTGGTGGCCAGGTCTGCCTCCCTGTTTATTATCAGCACATCATCTTTCTGTTCCAAAGAACTAGGGCTGACCTGTTCTTTGAACTGAGAACACTTAGTTCTTTTGAGTAAAACCATAAAAATATATTTTCCTTTTTTATTTCTCTGAATGTCTGACCTACATTTTTCCTTTTTGTTATCATGTAAAAGAACACTGTATTCTAGTTATGGTTTATTATAAGAGGAGATTTTGTCTCGGAGTGTAGATATATATGATCTTCAGTTTCTACTGGGTCAAGGTATCCTACATATAATGAAATGTATTCTCATAGTGAAAATCCTTTTAAACAGATTTGGTTCAGATGCAGAATTTAATTTTATAAAATGGATAAACTACATCAATAGAGAGGTCAAATGTTTTTTCTTATCACTATAATTCTTTCTTTTTGAGGTTAACAATAAGGTTATCCTAATGGCTTTAGTCCTCCAATCCAGGAAACTACAAATATTTCTTTTTAAAAAATGCTAAATTTGAGATTTTGAGATTATAAAAATATAAATTCCTGTTAAAGTGTTTCTGCTTTGTTGTGGTTCAAATCTTAGCCATTTAACATATCAAATTCAGATCATGTATTTTATATATTCATTATTAACTTATGAATAAAAACAATGATTCTGATTCAAAGACACTGTCACAAGAAAAAATTCTCAGAAATAATAAAATTGCACATTGAATTAAATATAAAGTAAAATTTCACTGGTTATTCTTTATTTAAAGCATGGCATAAATCAGTAAATGTGTACTGTTAGCATCAGCTTTTTTTGCCATTATCACTTTGAACACTATTATTCTTATTACTACTACACTTATCATCATTGCCATGAAGTTTACCTTTTCTTCCTTCTCATTCTCCTTTTCCAATTCATAAAATTAGGCTAACAAAATCTGCCAAATACCTTAATATCTATTTTAGGAGAGAGTTAAGAATAGACAACATAATTTGATAAGCTGAGTCATTCTGCTAAAATTTTTAAAGCAGATTTTCTTAAAACAGGTTAAGCATAAATTTTCTATGTTAGTTTCTGTTGCTGCTTAACAAGTACCCCAAACTTCATGGCTTAAACCAACACACATTTATTATCTCAATTTCTGAGGGTTAGGAGTCCAGGCGTGAGTTAACTGGGTCTTCTGCGCAGGGTCTCCCAAGGCTGTAGTCGAAGTGCGCACAGGGATGTGACATCATTTGAGGCTCAGGATTCTTGCCCAGGATTATTCAGACTATTGGCAGAGTTCAGTTGCTTGAAACAATAGAGCTGAAGCTCTGTTTTCTTGCTGGCTGCTGGCTGGAGACTACTTTAAGCTCTTAGAGATAGCAAACATTGCATTTGCACCTTCAGTCTTTCTCATACTCAAATCTCTCTCTTCAAGAAGAGCACAGTCCTCTTTAAGGATTCACCTGAGTAGGTCGGGCCCATCCAGGAAAACCTCTCTTTTGACTAACTCAGAGTTTACTGACTAGTGCGGAGAAGGCAATGGCACCCCACCCCAGTACTCTTGCCTGGAAAATCCCATGGACGGGGGAGCCTGGTGGGCTGCAGTCCGTGGGGTCGCACAGAGTCGTATACGACTGAGCGACTTCACTTTCACTTTTCACTTTCATGCATTGGAGAAGGAAATGGCAACCCAACTCCAGTGTTCTTGCCTGGAGAATCCCAGGGATGGGGGAGCCTGATGGGCTGCCATCTATGGGGTCGCACAGAGTCAGACACGACTGAAGCGACTTAGCAGCAGCAGCAGCAGCAGCAGCATCTGACTAGTAGCCAAATCAGAAGAGTAAAATCCCATTATGTTCACAACTCCCACCCACTCTTAGGGAGAAGTGTATGTGTACCAGGGAGTGAAATCTTGGGGCCATCTTTTAATTCAGCTTACCACACCACAGACAGAGGAGCCTGGTGGCTATAGTCCAAAGGGTTGCAAAGAGTCGGATGCAACTTAGCACATATACCCCATGCTTTAACATGCCTGTTAATGTCTTCAGCTCTTCCCTATAGATAGAAGCTAGAAGCTACATGTGGCCATTTACATTGAAATGAATTAAAATTGTATAAAACCACAAATTGAGTTTATTAGTTGTACTAGGCACATTTTACACGCTCAGTAATTGAATGTGGCTAGTGGCTGCCATGTGGCAGTGGAAAGTACAAGTATAGAACATTTGTATTATCACAGAAAGTTCTACTAGCAGTTAAGGTGCTGACAGTTGGTATGAGTTATCACTTCTATATAGCATAACTAATAAGACTTTCATTGTTTTAGAAGATTGACTAAAACTGGAAACTTTAGATGTTATTATGCTAGCAAGGGAAGCTATTTTTAAAGAGAGTATTTTAATATATGAAAAGTCATACAACAGAGGTGGTATATTTTGGTCTTCTCATAGTCTCACCTTCAGGGACAGTTTCTTGGTATTGTCTCTTCTTTTTGCTGTGGCTAATTACACTATAGGAGAGTGCTTTGCAGAAGCCCATATAAAAAGGATAAAATTAAACCTAATGTGCAGCTACATCAGTGCTATACAATGGAACAGTCTCTGATGAATATTGTATAGATGAGATTTCTGTCAATAGTTACATGTGGCTTTGAGCACTTTCAGTCTGTCTGCCCTCTGATGGAAAAGGATAAGAGGCTTATGGAAACTTCCTGATGGGAGAGACTGACTGAGGGGGAAACTGGGTCTTGTTCTGATGGGTGGGCCCATGCTCAGTAAATCTTTAATCCAATTTTCTGTTGATGAGTGGGGCTGGGTTCCCTGCATGTTATTTGACTTGAGGCCAAACTATGGTGGAGGTAATGAAGATAATGGCGACTTCCTTCAAAAGGTCCCATGCACACACTGCTATACTCAGTGAGCCCAACCCTACACTGGGCCACCGCTGACTCACGCCTCTGCCAGAGACTCCTGGACACTCACAGGCAAGTCTGGGTTACTCAATTGTTGGGTCGCTCCTCCTTTCTCCTAGGTCCTGGTGCACAAAGATCTCTTTGTGGCGTCCAAGAGTCTGTTCCCCAGTCCTGTGTAAGTTCTGGCAGCTCTATAGTGGGTTAATGGTGACCTACTCCAAGAGGGCTTATGCAATAACCAGCTCTACTGCACCCAGAGCCCCTGCCCCTACAGCAGTCCACGGCTGACCTGTACAGTTCAGTTCAGTTCGGTGGCTCAGTCATGTCTGACTCTGCGGGCCCATGAGCCACAGCACGCCAGGCCTCCCTGTCCATCACCAGTTCCTGGAGTTTACCCAAATTTGTGTCCATTGAGTTCGTGATACCATCCAACCATCTCATCCTCTGTTGTCCCCTTCTCCTCCGGCCTTCAATCTTTTCCAGCATCAGGGTCTATTCAAAAGAGTCAACTCTTTGGATCAGGTGGCCAAACTATTGGAGTTTCAGCTTCAACATCAGTCTTTCCAATGAACACCCAGGACTGATCTCCTTTAGGATGGACTGATTGAGTCTTCTTGCAGTCCAAGGGATTCTTAAGAGTCTTCTCCAACACCACAACTCAAAAGCATTTATACTTTGGCACTCAGCTTTCTTTATAGTCCACATTATGTCCCTACATAACTACTAGAAAAACCACAGCCTTGACTAAACGGACCTTTGTTGACAAAGTAATGTCTCTGCTTTTGAATATGCTGTCTAGGTTGGTCATAACTTTCCTTGCAAGGAGTAAGTGTCTTTTAATTTCATGGCTGCAGTCACCATCTGCAGTGATTTTAGAGCCCCCTCCTCAAAAGAGTGAGCCACCGTTTCCCCATCTATTTGCCATGAAGTGATGGGACCAGATGTAATTATCTTAGTTTTCTGAATGTTGAGTTTTAAGCCAATTTTTTCACTCTCCTTTTTCACTTTCATCAAGAGGATCTTTAGTTCTTCACTATCTGCCATAAGGGTGGTGTTATTTGCATATCTGAGGTTATTGATATTTCTCCCAGCAATCTTGATTCCAGCTTGTGCTTTTCCAGCCCAGCATTTCTCATGATGTACTCTGAACATAAATTAAATAAGCAGAATGACAGTATACAGCCTTATGTACTCCCTTTCTGATTGGAATCCAGTCTGTTGTTCCATGTTCAGTTCTCACAGTTGCTTCCTGACCTGCATACAGGTTTCTCCAGAGGCAGGCTAAGTGGTCTGGTATTCCTATCTCTTTCAGAATTTTCCACAGTTTATTGTGATCCACACAATCAAAGGCTTTGGCAAAGTCAATAAAGCAGAAATAGATGTTTTTCTGGAACTCTTGCTTTTTCGATGATCAATCAGATGTTGGAAATTTGATCTCTGGTTCCTTACCTTTTCTAAAACCAGCTTGAAGATCTGGAAGTTTACAGTTCATGTATTGCTGAAGCTTGACTTGGAGAATTTTGAGCATTAATTTACTAGCATGTGAGATGAGTGCAGTTGTGTGGTAATTTGAGCATTCTTTGGGATGGGAATGAAAATTGACCTTTTCCAGTCCTGTGGCCACTGCTGAGTTTTCCAAATTTGCTGGCATATTGAGTGTAGCACTTTCACAGGATCATCCTCAGGATTTGAAATAGCTCAACTGGAATTCCCTCACCTCCTCTATCTTTATTTGTAGTGATGCTTCCTAAGGCCCACTTCATTTCACATTCCAGATGTGTACTTTGTCAGGAAACATCCAAACACAAGTCTCAGTCTTTGTGGGATCTCTGGGTCCTGTTGTGCATAAAGTATGTTTTAGCCATCTGAGCTTCTCTGGCAGGTATGAGGTTTGATCCTACATGTGATTTTGCCCCTCCTACCTTATTGCTGGGGCTTTTCTTTGCCTTTGGACATGGGATATCTCCTCACAGTCGTTCCATTGTCTCGCAGCCACCACTCCACGAACAAAGATAGTGGAGGTGAAGGAATTCCAGTTGAGCTATTTCAAATCCTAAAAGATGATGCTGTGAAAGTGCTGCTCTCAGTACGCCAGCAAATTTGGAAAACTCAGCAGTGGCCACAGGAGTGAAAAAGGTCAATCTTCATTCCAATCGCAAAGAAAGGCAATGCCAAAGGATGCTCAAACTACAGCACAATTGTGCTCATCTCATACGCTAGCAAAGGAATGTGCAAAATTCTCCAAGCCAGACTTCAACAGTACATGAACTGTGAACTTCCAGATGTTCAAGCTGGATTTTGAAAGGCAGTAGAACCAAATATCAAATTGTCAACATCTGTTAGATCATCAAAAAACCAAAAGAGTTCCAGAAAAACATCTATTTCTGCTTTATTGACTATGCCAAAGCTTTTGACTGGTGTATCACAACGAAGTGTGGAAAATTCTTCAAGAGATGGGAATACCAGACCACCGTATCTGCCTCCTGAGAAATCTGTATACAGGTAGCAACAGTTAGAATTGTACATGGAACAACAGATTGGTTACATAATGGGAAAGGAGTATGTCAAGGTTGTATATTGTCACCCTGCTTATTTAACTTATATGCAGAGAACATCACGAGAAATGCTAGGCCAGATGAAGTGCAAGCTGGAATCAAGATTTCTGGAAGAAATATCGATAATCTCAGATATGCAGATGATTCCACTTTAATGGCAGAAAGTATAGAAGAATTAAGACCTCTTGATGAAAATGAAAGAGGAGAGTGAAAAAGTTGGCTTAAAGCTCAACATTCAGAAAATTAAGATCATGGCATCTGGTCCCATCACTTCATGGAAAATAGATGGAAACAATGACAAACTTTTTTTTTTGGACTCAAAAATCACTGCAGATGGTGACGGCAGTCGTGAAATTAAAAGACGCTTACTCCTTGGAAGAAAAGTTATGACCAACCTAGACATCATATTCAAAAGCAGAGACATTACTTTGTCAACAAATATCTGTCTAGTCAAGGCTATGATGTTTCCAGTAGTCGTGTATAGATGTGAGATTTGGACTGTAAAGAAACCTGAGCGCCGAAGCATCAATGCTTTTGAACTGTGGTGGTGGAGAAGATTCTTGAGAGTCCCTTGGACTGCAATGAAATCCAACCAGTCATCCTAAAGGAGATCAGTCTTGAGTATTCTTTGGAAGGACTGATGCTGTAGTTGAAGCTCCAGTACTTTGGCTCCCTGATGCCAAGAACTGATTCATTGGAAAAGGCCTTGATTTGGGGAAAGATTGAAGGCAGGAGGAGAAGGGGCTGACATAGGATGAGATGGTGTATGGCATCACCGACTCAATGGACATGAGTTTGAGTAAACTCCGGGAGTTGGTGATGGACAGGGAGGCCTGGTGTGCTGCAGTCCATGGGGTCACAAAGAGTCAGACACAATTGAGTGACTGAACTGAACTGCTTGAGCACTTTAAATGTGGTTAGTGAGGAACTAAATCTAGTTTTGCTTGTTTTTAATTATGAGTTCATTAAATGAAAATTTTAAAAAGATACACGTGGCTAGTGGGTACTGTATTGGACAGTCTACATCTAAAGTATTGTACATTTTCAATTACTGGAATCTCTACTTGAAATTGGACATTATTTTACCTTTGGCTCATGTGAGCACTTTTGGCATTTTTAGGTTGGTGATAGGAAGATGATTGGGTGGATGAGAGAGAGAATGCTTAATTTTCATCATATTTTAGACAATTTTGAAAGTCCAACAAAAGTTTAAAAGTAAAATTTCCTAATTTTAATTCTTATTTTAGATTCAAGTTAGCTTTTCATCTATAGAAATGTGTCTGCCTTTAGATTGTTACAGCTTTATTCAGCTGGAAGAAATTTTCTTACAATGTTTTCTCCTCACATTCACTTGCCTTTTGCTTTGTTACATTTAATTATATCTCCCCTTAAGGCAGATGAGAGGGAAAACATCAAGTAAACATATTCCACTTCAGAACTTGTTCTTTCCCCAAAAGGTATAATTTGTAACTTAATAAGCACAACCACATTGTGATTTAATTAACAAGTCACAGCAACAAACAAAATAGTAAATCTGTGATTTATTTTAATATGATGGAAATGGCAGATTTCTTTTAGATGAGCCTTTAAAGTGAAACAAAATCAAATTTAGCTCAGTGTGTTATCTCTAGATGTGCTGATGTGCTGTCACAAAACACACTGCCTATCTCCATGAAATGTACACCTATTTTTAGGGGTAATGATTTCCAGCATGCTTATATGTTTAGGTATCATTTCCACATGCTCAGCTTCTTAGGAACTGAACCAAGTATTGAAACTGCATGACACTCATAATGATAACTAGCTCTGAGTTACCAGTAACATGCAAAGTCCAAGTCCGACATATTTTATAGCTAAATTTCACTGTAGCCAGAGTTTGCCATTTCTACTACACAGTCTGAAAAAGAAAATCCATTCTATTTATGAGACAAGGAAGAAGAGAGAATGACTACTTTACTTTTTTTTTTTTTTTTGCCTTTGGGTCAGAATTTCAGTTCAGTCACTCAGTTGTGTCCATCCCTTTGCAACCCTATGGACTGCAGCACTTGAGGCTTCCCTGTCCATAACCAGTTCTCAGAGTTTGCTCAAACTCATGTCCATTCAGTCTGTGATGCCATCCAACCATCTCATCCTCTGTCGTTCCATTCTTCTCCTGCCTTCAGTCTTTCCCAGCATCAGGGTCTTTTCCAATGAAGCAGTTCTTCACATCAGGTGGCCAAAGTATTGGAGATTCAACTTCAGCACAATCCTTCCAATGAATATTCAGGAAAGATTTCCTTTAGGATGGACTGATTAAATCTCCTTGCAGTCCAAGGGACTCTCAAGAGTCTTCTCCAACACCACAGCTCAAAAGCATCGATTCTTCAGGGTTCAGCTTTCTTTATGGTCCTGCTCTCACATCCATATATGAGTACTGGAAAAACCATAGCTTTGACTAGACAGACCTTTTTTGGCTAAGTAATGTCTCTGCTTTTTAAAATACTATCTAGGTTGGTCATAACTTTTCTTCCAAGGAGCAAGCATCTTTTGATTTCATGGCTGCATTCACCATCTGCAGTGATTTTGGAGCCCAAGAAAATCATTTGTGTCAGAATGTCACAGAATGAAATGAAATGTCACAACTGATTATTTCTAAGAAGATATCACAGAGCTTGGCTTCATATGCACCATAGAAATTAAAGAAGCCTCTTAGGGCACTGGCTTTGCTACACTTACAAGTCCCAATCCCAGTTACCAACTAGAGGTACGAAGAGAATAAATTTAGAAAAAGAAGCTCTGAAGAATTCTGAACTATCCCTAGTAGCCAAGAGCCAAGGGAACATTTTCACCAACCATATTCTCTGTGTCTTGTTGCCTTATTTTCCCTTTGAGCTACAGAGTGATAACTAGGATTGGAGAGTGGTGATGTGCAATGGGATAGTATTTGGAAATATAACCAAAATATTCTTAGTAGGTAACTCATTTTATTTTTCCCACTTGCAGCCTTTCACAGGCTGTGAAGTTGAGACTTTCTGACATGGAGAATAAGGAGAATGTGTGTACACTTGAAAATATACATTTTTTTTTTACTAAGTCAACAAGAGTTTTATTTAAATATAGAGCAGATTCAGTAGTAGGAAAGCAAGTTGCATTTGATTTGCAAGAAGCAGACACTTGAAAGAAAAATGATTTTTGGACTTATCTTTGTAGACCCAGAGCTTTGTGGGTCTTGATGAGAAGAGTGGGGAAATTTGGGAAATAATTAAGTGGTAAAGTATTAGTAAATATGACTTTGTGATTGTTTAGAAATGAGAAGTGCAGGACTCAGAGGCTTTGAGAATGATTTCCATCTCTTTGGTTTAGGAAACTGGGTCAGTGGTGATGCTAGTGACTGTGGACGGCCATCAGAGATTTGTAGGGTAGAGGAGGTCTATGAGCTATAGCATTTAAAGCTATAGATTACAGTGGGAATTTCGTTGTGTAATGGTAGTCTCTCCTCTGGAATTTCCACTTGTCCCATTTTGGGTATCTAAATGCTACATTTAATAATATATATTTCTGAAGACAACTAACAGAATTTGTAAACAAATCCCTCTCCTAGCATTTTAGAGGTGTCAACTCAATATTTTTTCTCAAGCCAACTGGCTCATTATTAATATATCCTAACGAATGATATATATAGATTTTGGAGCCCAAGAAAATAAAATCTGTCAGTGCCTCTACTTTTTCCCATCTATTTGCCATGAAGTGACAGGACCAGATGCCATGATCTTTGTTTTTTTAATGTTGAGTTTTAAACCTCCTTTTTCACTCTCTTCTCTCATTCTCAAGAGGTTCTTTAGTTCCTCTTCATTTTCTGCCATTAGAATGGTATCATCTGCATATCTGAGGTTATTGCTATTTCTCCTGAAATCTTGACTCCAGCTTTTGGGTCTTCCAGCCCAGCATTTCCCATGATGTATTCTGCATAGAAGTTAAATAAGCAGAGTGACAGTGTACAGTCTTGACAAACTCCTTTCTGAAATTTGAACCAATCTGTTGTTCTGATAAGCCAAACTATCACTAGCTTCTGTAATAGCAGAGTGAATCATAAGATCACATTGAAAATGATTTTAATGTTCCATCATGACCTTGTATAATGAAAATTTCAGAAATATTATTCTTTAAGTACTCTGACATTTTTAAAATACTCTTCTTTGAATGTTATAGCTCAGAGAAGGGAATGGGCCAGTTTTACAATAACATGCTCTACACATACATCTCTCTTTTTAATTTCAACTCAAAGAAACTGCAAAAATCTTCAAACACAGCAGAAATTGTGAGTTAATAGGACCTTCAATTATATCTCTTTTTGTGGTATAAACTATGCCTGTGCCTTAACAAAACAACATGTCAGCATTGTGAAGGTCAGAGTTGCTTGGCATCAAATAGATCAAGTGCTGAATTGTTTATATACATGTTAGAAAAGTGCACTGCTGTAAAAATATTCTTATAATCTGCAGAACTTGACACTGAAAATAACATTGGCTATTTAATTAAATGTTGAGAAGGCATTTATAGATAGATACCAATAGACAGCAATTTTCTTGGACTGTGTCTAGAACAACCTTTATTCTCCTTTGCAATACTTCCCTTCCACCAGAAATGTTTGACAAAGAAGAGTGCTTGTCAGTGAATATATCCCTTGCAATCTGAGCTAGGCTTTGAACTTTGTGGGCCACGTGAGACAATTGTCAAGACTTACTTTTCACAAGATTTCCTGATTATTTTTTCCATCCTAGGTGTTTTCTACCTTTTACTCACCCTTAGTATGGAGATTATGGGTGAAAGTTATCACTCAGACTGAGAAGTTAGCCATGGAGATGAAACAAGATGCTTGACTATGACCACACATGCTTAGTTGCTCAGTCATGTCCAACTCCTATGCCCACCAGGCTCCTCTATCCAGGGGATCCTCCAGGCGAGAATACTGGAATGGGTTGCCATGCCCTCCTCCAGGGGATCTTTCCAGCCCAGGGATTGAACCCAGGTCTCCCACATTGCAGGCAGATTCTTTACCATCTGAGCCACCAGGGGAGCCCAAATGTCTCAGTATGTGCCTATTGCTTTGTGGATAGAAATGTAAATTCATTAACTTTCCTTTCCATCAGCCATTCCAGCTTTGCTGAACCATTCATGCTAGTTGAGGTGGCTCACTATGTATCTCTCAGGTACATATTATATAACCTTGGTTTTATTGTTTGTTTTGTCTATTTATGTTATTTCATGTGAAAGAAACATCTTCCCTCATCTTGTTTGTGTGTAACAGTGAAAAAATATTTACATAAAGATATCTCCCTCTACAACCACCCCCCATCCAGGACTGGTTGCTGATTTCTGCCCCAGAGTCAAGAGAACTATGCAGAATGGATTGTTGTGGGAAACCACAGCTTGTTTTTACCAGGCTGTGCTCCCAAGCTTCTGTGAACTAAATGAGACCACAGAGGACCTTCTGAGATGCTTCTTGATGTACTGATCTTGATTCACTTTTCCCTTAATTCACCACTATAACTTGGTGCATTAGATTTTACAGTTCTTAGGAAATACACATTAATTTATTCCCTATCAAAAATGTCACCCCAAGCATCTCAGCTGAATAACATCTAATGTGCTGTGCTTAGTTGTGTCTGACTCTTTGTGACCACATGGACAGCAGCCTGCAAGGCTCCTCTACCCATGGGGATTCTCTAGGCAAGAATACTGGAGTAGGTTGACATACCCTCCTCCAAGAGATCTTCCCAACCCAGGGATTGAACCCCAGTCTCCTGCATTGCAGACAGATTCTTTACCGACTAAGCCACCAAGGAAGATCCCAATAATGCCTAATAATATTACATTAATAATATTGATAGCATTAGGCTATTACATTAATATCCTTTCATATTCCTTAAGGTAGGTATGAGACAAAAAGGAGAAGATTAAACTTGTCTTGGAGCAATTATTTTCACATTCTAAAGAACACTTGGAGTATGGAGTGCTGATGGTGAGGATTAAGGGATAAGGAGGGGAAGAGAGGTTCCCACTCTCTCATCAGAATTGCTCTTCTATTGTGGGCTTTGTCATTTTTCCATATAATATTTTATTTAAACAAACACTGCCATGGGTTTTTTAAAAAAGAATTTGTTTTAAAGGTTGAAGTGAATCGCTAACTCACTCTGTTCATTCAGTTTCAATTTTCTCTCCATAAAGCAAACCTTACCTTAAAGTTTGTCCTAAACTCCCCACTTAAGATATGACTTCAGTTCAGTTCAGTTCAGTCACTCAGTTGAGTCCATCTCCCTGTGACCCCATAAAGCGCAGCACTCCAGGCCTCCCTGTCTATCCAAACTCATGTCCATTGAGTTGGTGATGCCATCCAACCATCTCATCCTCTGTCGTTCCCTTCTCCTCCTACCCTCAATCTTTCCCAGCATCAGGGTTTTTTCAAATGAGTCAGTTCATCGCATCAGGTAGCCAAAGTGTTGGAGTTTCAGCTTCAACATCAGTCCTTCCAATGAACACCCAGGACTGATCTCCTTTATCATGGGCTGGTTGGATCTCCTTGCAGTCCAAAGGACTCTTGAGAGTCTTCTCCAATACTACAGTTCAAAAGCAACAATTCTTCAGCACTCAGCTTTCTTTATAGTCCAACTCTCACATCCATACATGACTACTGGAAAAACCATACCCTTTACTAGATGGACCTTTGTTGACAAAGTAATGTCTCTGCTTTTAATATGCTGTCTAGGTTGGTCATAACTTTCCTTCCAAGGAGTGAGCGTCTTTTAATTTCATGGCTGCAATCACCATCTGCAGTGATTTTGGAGCCCCCCCTCCCAAATAAGTTCAGCCCCTGTTTCTACTGCTTGCCCGTCTGTTTGCCATGAAGTGATGGGACCAGATGCCATGATCTTAGTTTTCTGAATATTGAGCTTTAAGCCAACTTTTTCACTTTCCTCTTTCACTTTCATCAAGAGGCTCTTTAGTTCTTCTTTGTTTTCTGCCATAAGGGTGGTGTCATCTGCATATCTGAGGTTATTGATATTTCTCCCAGCAATCTTGATTCCAGCTTGTGCTTCCTCCAGTCCAGCATTTCTCATGATGTACTCTGCATATAAGTTAAATAAGCAGGGTGACAATATACAGTCTTGACGTATTCCCTTTCCTATTTGGAGCCAGTCTGTGTTCCATGTCCAGTTCTAACTGTTGCTTCCTGACCTGCATACAGGTTTCTCAAGAGGCAGGTCAGGTGGTCTGGTATTCCCATCTCTTTCAGAATTTTCCACAGTTTATTGGGATCCACACAGTCAAATGCTTTGGCATAGTCAATAAAGCAGAAATAGATGTTTTTCTGGAACTCTTGCTCTTTCAGTGATCCAACGGATGTTGGCAATTTGATCTCTGGTTCGTCTGCCTTTTCTAAAACCAGCTTGAACACCTGGAAGTTCATGGTTCATGTATTGCTGAAGCCTGGCTTGGGGAATTTTGAGCATTACTTTTCTAGTGTGTGAGATGACTTCCTTTGAACTGCAGCAATTACTGACTGGGGCCTGGGAGTCAGACATTCTCAATTCCTCTGTGCTTTGTTTTTCCTATTATTATCCTAAAATATGAGGATAAGAATAGCATCTACCTCAAGGATCTGTGGTACAGACTGAATGAATTAATCTACTAGCAATTATGCAAACATACTATCTGGTATTGTTATTTGTATTTATTCACTTCTTCCTTATGATAACTCATATGTTGCTATCTTAAATTGCTTTTTCATCTTATTATGAAAATATATGCATTCAAATAATTGAAAGATATATATGCATGTATTTATATTAAATGTATTATATAATACATGTAAGTAAGTATTCAGTTGGGAAATAGAGCTTCCCCCATATCATTGAAACCACTGTGTATCTTTTTGCAATGCACATTTCTTAGTTTCTTCCAGAAATTTTGTTGCATTTGTATTTCTAACAATTAAATATTTTAGTTCAACACTTTATAAGTTGTACCACACTATATATATTCTTTGTTTTTCAAAAGCAGAAGGCTTTTGTCAAGTTTTTTTCTGAAGCTCGTATGTATTATTATGTTGTGCAGTAGTTAATTTATTTCTGCTACCATAGAATATTTCTTTTAATACTGTATCATTTGATTTTCTAATGAGAGGCATTTTCATATTGTCAATATTTTTGCTATAGTAAAACTGCTATAGATACTCTTGAGCGTGTTTTCTAGTATTAAATGTTACCTTATTTTACTGTTTAATTTTTCTCTGTTCTCCTTCTTGTCCCACCTAGTTTGAAAATGTCTCTTAAAGCCTTCATAGTACTGAACAGTTTCTTGAGCACAATAGGTACTGCACATGTGATAGTTAATTTTAATGTGTCAATTTGACTGGGCTGAGCTGGCAAAACGTTTCTAGGTGTGCCTGTGACAGTGTCTCTAGAAGAGATTAGCACTTGAATCAGTAGACTGAATAAAGAAGGTGCACCCTCACCAACGTTAGGTGGGCATCATCTAACTCTTTAAAGGTCTGAATGGAACAAAAAGGCACAGGAAGGATGAAGTCTGTCTCCTTTTGACTTGAGCTGTGGATTTTTTCCTCCCCTTGGATAATGAAGCTGCTGGTTCTTGGGCCATTGAATTCCAGGTCATCCATCAACCCTTTGGACTCAGGCTGAGTTATAATTGGCTTTACTGGTTCTCCAACTTGCAGATGGCAGACCATGGGATTTCTTGGCCCCTGTAACCATGTGAGCCTGTTCCCATAAATACACACACATGCATACCCTATTGGTTCTATTTCTCTCTGCTAGCTCAGAGGTCAAGAATCTGCCTGTAGTGCAGGGCACCTGGGTTCAGTCCCTGGATCAGGAAGATCCCCCTGGAGTAGGAAATGGCAGACCACTCCAGTATTCTTGCCTGGAGCATTCCATAGACAGAGTCTGTTGGGTTACAGTCCATGGGGTTGCAATGAGGCAGACACGATCGAGTGACTAACACTTTCACTTTCAGAGAAACCTAATATGTCATAAAAAGCCTGAATATTTAATATAATCAAGATAATTTTATCCTTTGACCAGTGTATCACTTAGTTTAATTGGTCTTTTTTCTTTTTCTATTCTTTCTATTTCTATAGCAAAGAATTTCTTCATTTGTTGCCTCCCCATTTGACCGTTTATTCTATTCAATCAGTGGTACATGCACTTGTTTATAAAGTCACATGCACTATTAACATACTCTTTTTTCAATGTTACACTCTATAGTATATTGGAAAAGCTACTTAACCTGTTTAAATTCATTTCTTCCTCTATAAAATTAATATAAAAATACCTACTTCATAAGTTTGTTGTAGAGAGATTGGACATGGTACATTTAAAACATCCAACAAGACATGGACTCAAAATATGTATTATTATTATTATTATACCCTCACTGGTTTATGTGGTTAATCTCTGAAGCCAGCTGGTATGTCCCTAGCGCACAGAGAACATCTTTATAATTATACCCGTGTGTGATGCATGACATAACTCATAGCTGTAGAATTGAACAGAGTAGTCATTGGCTATTAAGTAACTATTGATCGACTGACTCCCTGTTGGGCAACTCTTCTTCCTCCTTTCTTTCACTTAACTCTTAAAGCTGATTTACAGTCTGATAAGATTGCCGGGTAGAACTAGAGTGTAGAGGAAAGCCATCAGCTGCAGCGAAAAGGAGGAGAAATAACAACAAGAAATTGTTCCTGAGGCTGAGGATGGAACAGACAAATTAGGTGGTCACCTCTGTGGTATAGCTTGACATATAATATATGTCACAGTGTCAGGAATCTACTTGTAGTCATTTCTTTTTGAACTAAGACTTAAAAGTCTTGATAACTATATTACATGGAAGTACTTCCTTTTAAATAATAATATTTCAGAAGGGAGGATGTATAATGATCAGTGGAACTCTTTTTTTAACTTTATATTTGATTAACAATGTTGCGTTAGTTTCAGGTATACAACAAAGTGATTTAGTTATACATATATATGTATGTATGCTTTTTCAAGTTCTTTTCCCATTCAGGTTGTTGCATAATATTGAGTAGAGTTCCCTGTGCTAGGGTGTCACTCTGTTAATTTCAAGTTTTTTCTTGGAGCCGCTATTTTTCTTTATAACAAAAGATTCATTGTATGTGTTTCCACTTGTCAGACAGTGTACTCTTATCATTTATAATGTTCGTAAACCTCTATAGTGTTAATATTTGTGTCTATTAGAGGTTAGAAAATTGAGCCCTAGAAGAGTTTTTACCCAGTTTATCTAATCTGAGCTATCCACGGCTTAGAGTTCTGTGATCCTAAACTCGGCGACATGGTGAGGTCTCTCATCTCTCGCCACAGCCCTTGTTCTGCTTGCACCGTGGTAACTGATAGCATGATGGGATAATTAGAGAGGACATTCTTGACTTCAGTCAACTACCCTGGAAACCCGTTCTCTGCACTGAGCTGTCTTCTATTCACATAATAGACAAGCCTAGTGTTACACCTCTTCTCAGTAATGAATGAGTTTTCTCAAGTCTTTTTGGGGATATGTGCTTCTGCTCCAGGGTGAATCCATGCTACAGCTTGCTTCTCCCCAGTAACAGGGCTCCTGACCACCCTCTAAGCAGCTCTGGCCCCAGTCTTCAAGGGCCACTGGCTTCCTCCTGCATAGTAGTTCCTTCATCTTATCTCAGGTCTTTTGTTACGTGTTTGCTAATTTTTTTCTTCCCCCAGTCATCCTATTTAAAATTGCAAAGCTTGAATCCTCTCTTCTCCAGTTTCTAAAGTTTGTATCCTCCTTTGTTGCTCTATTTTTATTCATAGTACCTATTATCATTCTACTTACACAAATTTTAGTTAGTGTTTTTTGTCTTTCTTCCCTAAATACAACCTAAGCTTCAAGAATGAGAGATTTTTGTAAGCTTGGTTAACTACTGTATCTTCAGTCTTAAGCGATGTGTAAAACATGTAGTAGATACTCAACAAATGTTTAAGTAATTAATAATTATGTTGGATTACTTGAATGCCAGAAATGTGGTATTGGGTTTGATAGCCGAAGCTGTTGAGGAAGAGGGGGCTGAGGTCTCACAGATCACTTTTTTTTAGGAATTGGTGCTACATCAGCATGACAATATTCTTGCTGAACTTATTTAAAAACTTGATAAATCTGCAGTAGTGGCAGATTTACTTGATATTGTTTAAATATTTTATTCCTCTTTCTATCTCAATGTCAAATCCATAGAACTTGTTATAGGTAGTCACTTTTTATATACTGTTGTCTTAATTTGGACTTTTGGACTATGTAGAAAGTAAGCCTTTCCCCCTTCCATTAAATCTAAAATACATGGCAGAGATACTCCAGGGTCTGTTTGCTGTCACGGTACAAATGGGGAGAGAGATAAGAGGAATGAGAAGATGGTAGTGAGCTGAAAGACATTCAGTCTGGTGCTGATCTTCAGCTGTCTGAGATGATCACCTATTTCTTTCTTGTCAAAAGTTGCCGATAAATAGGTAGCAGTTCTCTTAGCTCAATACTTAGGCCTATTCTTTTAGTGTTTTATTTGACAAGAATTCCTAGTTAGGGAAAAATAAAAAAACTTGGCAAGGCTAGTAAAGAGATCATTTGGGAAATTTTTAAGTTGAAATCTAATTATAAACTTCTCATTATTGACTTGTTGAGTCAAACTAATAATGAGAGAATCTGAGATATTCATAATTTCCTGAAGACTGGAGTTCCTGGATGAGGTTGTAGAAATCAAGATCTTAAAGCTCACTTTTTCCAGTTTTACAAATCATGGTCTACTTGAAACTGCTACTGCTTTTTCCCCTTAGTTCTGGTAAACTTTTATTACAATATAAGATATTATCTATAAAATCTCCCGAAGTTTATATTATAATTCTACCCTTTCAGTTGCTCTTAAGTTTTACATTTGGATCGATCAGGTCAACTGAGAACTTCACTTTTGTTTTGCATTATTTCAGCCTTGTAGAATTGCTTGTACAGAATTGTATTTTGGATTTATACCATCGGTTTGTGTTGAGGGTCATTATACGAAACAACTATAGGAAAGACACTATCATACATACTATAAAAACCTTGTCGAGTACTTGTTCCTTATAAGAACTTGAGGGAAGTTTTCTTTTAATGTTCTATAACAGGGAAAACTGTGTTTCTTTTGAGTAAATGGTTTGTATATGTCTTATAAATATGGTGAATAGTAAGCCTTCTCTCTGCTTTGGCCTCTGTGGACCTAAATCAGCTAGGATTTGAAGAGGAAAACAGAAGTCATTCTGTGCTTTCCAAATATGAAGAATTATCATTTGGAGAGTTAGAGTTTTGCATAACTACTGAAAAATCTGTGGATTATGGAGGTTGCCACTACTGCAGATTGCAATTTGAAGCAGCAAAGGGAGTGATTCTCAAACCTCAGGGGAAGCTGTCATGCTCTCATGTCTGCCTCTGCTTCTGTAGAATAGAGCCTCTTTTCATCTTTGCCTTCCAAACTCACGTGAGAACTTCTCCTTGGCATATTCTAACCTGGACAATATGGTAAGGAGATTTTGAGAAATATATTTTCTAATTCCTTTGTGCAATACAGAAAAGAGCTGACAAAAGCTGGTAATAAGGCTGGATGGATAATAGATAATTAAGTAAAAAAAAATTTAGAAAGCATGCAAATTTTGCCCTCTTTGTGCAATATCCAGGATCTAAAAATGCATACTTTATATTTTAATTTTATATCTGCATTAGACTTGCTTTGGCTATTTTTTATCCTGATTTTCTTATTTATATTTTGTTGTATTAAAATTATCTATTTCTATAAGCCATCTCAACTCTTTTGAAAAAGTGGTATATAAATACTTTCTTTAAAAGGTAAGCAGAGAAGAATGAGTTTGTGAGAAAAGTGTATCTAAAAACAAACTGCCGCTGCTGCCGCTAAGTCGCTCAGTCATTTCCAACTCTGTGCGACCCCATAGATGCCAGCCCACCAGGCGCCCCTGTCCCTGGGATTCTCCAGGCAAGAACACAGGAATGGGGTGCCATTTCCTTCTCTAATGCACGAAAGTGAAAAGTGAAAGTGAAGTCGCTCAGTCATGCCTGACTCTTAGCGACCCCATGGACTGCAGCCTACTAGTCTCCTCTGTCCATGGGAGTTTCTAGGCAAGAGTGCTGGAGTGGGATGCCATTGCCTTCTCCGAAAAACAAACTAATACACATTAAATATGACTGAGATCTAAAGTGGCTGATAAGAGTAACCCAAACAGTTGCCGTACACTCTCTAAACAACACCCATCATCTCAGACATTTCCCTTTTGTCATCAAACTGACTTTTTTTTATCTTAGTGGATTTTCAAAATATGTCATTAAAAATAACAGACAAAACACGCATTTACCCAGAATAACTGAGGAATTAAGTCTTTCATATAAAGTAAATTTTTCACCTAGTTTAAGCTTATTCCTTTAAAGTTATTTAATAATTTTTGTAAAGAAATACAAATATAACTAAAAGTCTGTATCTCTGCTTTCTTAAGCAGTCAGTAGTGAAAAATGATTCAATCTTTTATTTTTGTACAAATTTAGGGTAACTACTATGAAATGATAATTTAGTTGTGGCACACTGTCCTGATGCTTTCAGGGACTCTTGGGATGTAGAAGAGTCAGATTCCTTAGAAATGAGCCTAATTCTTCTATTCTTTTTGTTTCCTCCTTGCACTATTATCCTTATTCAGTTTCTTATTTTACACCCAGTTGTCTGGAAGAGGTCTGAGAATGGGTCTACCTTTCCTGTAGAATAAGTATAATGGTCTCAGTATAATAGTTAATATTTCTTCATGCTTGAGAGCTTCTTTTTTCTCTCTCTTTTTCCTTTTAAGTTTAAAGCTATATATCAACTCCTGAGGTTTCCAGAAGCTTGACCTCTGAATGAGTGGGTATTATTGCATGTATTTGATCTCTTTAATAGGATTACAGAGTAATGAAATTTAGAGACTAAGGGAGACTATGAAAGGTTACCTGGTCCACCACTTTCCCAAAGAGGCCACTTCCATTTAGAACCATATTTAAACCACTGCAGGCAAAGGGCAGCCTTCACTATTTTATAGCTTTTTAAAGACAGAAACGATACAATCTCTAGTGGCAAGTAATTTTTGTTTTTTTACATTTTATAATTCCTATGTCAGAAATTCTTTCTTACATTTAACTTAAATTTCTCAAGCATAAGTATAAACTCCTGAACTCATCCCTGATGAGATTTGAAAATAAAACTGGAGCTTTGAAAGGACTTCAAAAGATTTGGTTCTATTGTTCCCTCTTTTATTTTTCTATGGCAAAAGCTGACATAATGGTGTGTATGTGTGTAAGAGAGAGACAGGGACAGATAGAAACAGAGGCTATAGATTTTTTTTTTTCACATGCCCATCTTTCATATGACATTCATTCATGGATCAGGCCAGTGGTGAGGGTCTGGACTAAAGTAATCCTACATTTTAACATCTCCCTTGATATTGACTTATAATCAGAAACTAGTCATTTGCATAGGATTAGGAGTGCAGTTTGTAACTCTCATGCACAGAAAATGTGGGATGATATAGCAGAGAAATAGTATGGGGCCTGGAAAGAAGATTTCCTTAGCATGTAAGAACTGTACTACTTTGAGTAAGTCTATTTCTACTGTGGAATGAAGATCGATAGTAATATACCATTATATATCAACACATCATCATCCAATGAAGGGGGAATTTGGAGAACCCAAAGAGAAATTGGGTGCATACATTCTTCTAAAATTGTAAACCATATGTAAGTATATGGCAAATTTCTCATGCCCCAAATATTTATTTCTTCCTTGAGTACTGAACTGTAAAATTAAGAAAAGCTGCTTTGGGTTATAGATTTGGCACTCTCTAATTGTGTGGCCTTAAGCAGATCTTTTAACATCTTTGAGCTATAGTTTCTCTTGCAAAATGAGACAATATAATTGACCTTGCAGGTTAGTGGTGATTATTAGAGATAATGAATGCAAAGTGTCTAGCATGCTGTTTCACAAACAGTAGGCATTCAGTAAATACTAGCTATTGTCATCATCTGATCATTGAAGAAAAAAAAAAAGCCACACTAATTTTTCCTTCTCTTATTTTCTCATAGTTTCCATTTAATTGGTTATGCAGTCATGCCAATTTTACCTTCTTAATATTTCTGGAAGTACTTCTCTTTTAATATCTCCATGGCTTTTCCATTATCATAACTCTCATGAAGTATTTCAGTATTTATTCCCTTTGCTTCCAACGCATGCATGCTAAGTTGCTTTAGTTGTGTCCAACTCTCTGTGATTCCCATGGGAAACTGTAGCCCTCCAGCCTCTTCTGTCCATGAGATTCTACAGGCAAGAATATTGGAGTGGGTTGCCATTTCCTTCTCCAGGGTATCTGCCTGACCCAGGGATTGAACCGTCATCTCTTAAGTCTCCTGCATTGGCAGATGGGTTTTTTACCACTAGAACCACATAGCCCCCTTTAATCCAGCTTCCATACTATAACCAAAGTCATCTTTCAGTGAGCTGTCTGAACATTGTTCTACTCTTTATCAAACTCTTTATCAAATATTGCAACAACTCTGCCATTAAATGAAGCCAAAGATATTCACAACCAGTTAAGGTCTTTCATAGCCTAGTCTATTATTTCTATATCATCTTCAACTCTCCTCTCCTGGTAATACATCCTATTCTTGAACACAGAGTACTAGAAGTTAATTTAAATGTGCCATGTCTTTGTGTTTGTTACATCTCTGCTTGAAATGATCTTGTCCTCTTATCTACCTTGCAAGTCTACGTTTGCTCTTTGAAGAATATGAAGATTCTAGCCTTGAAAGAATATGAACATCCTTTTTGCAAAGCCTTTACTTTTCAGTGATACCTTTTGGCTTTGAATACCAAATGACGGTAACGTGGTCTTTAATATTTTGAAGCAGGCATTTACCACTATTGCTTTCAGCAGGCAACCAATGAGTCGAAGTGGGCTTCTAAGCACATAGATTCCTGTGTGAGTGCCTTCAGAAGAAGATCCATTTCTCATACTCTGTCCCTTTCGACGAGTGCCTGGAAACACATGATTAAAGTTCATTTCTCTAATATGAAAGTGTTGATTCTGTTTAATACAGAAATCCGTACATTTTAGTGTAAACTGTAAAACTTTAGGCTACTACCAACCATCATGCTTTAAAAGTATAAATGAGTTTTAGGTCTTTTCCTAACAGAAAGGGCAAGAGGAAGAACATTATGGTCCTAGAGAATCTAAGGAAAGTAGCAGACTACTAGGAGAGAAAAATAGGACAGTCAGGGAAATCAAATTTTACCTCTGTCTAAACTTTAAGCATTTATTTATTTATTTTTGGCTGTGCTGGGTCTTTGTTTCTGAGTGGGCTCTTTCTAGTTGTGACAAGCTGGGGCCGCTCTGTAGCTGTAGTGAGTGGCTTTCCATTGTGGTGTCTTCTCTGGTGGCATGCGGGCTTCGGTAGTTGAAGTACATGGGCTCAGTCGTTGTGGTTCCTCGACTCTAGAGCACAGGCTCCATAGCTGTGGCTCATTGGTTTAGTTGCTCCAAGGGATGTGGGATCTTCCCATTTCAGGGATGGAACCCATGTCTCATTCATTGGCAGGCAAATTCTTTACCACTCAGCCACTAAGTAAGCCCTCTTATTTGTTAAGTGATTCTATAAAGCAGTGGTCTTCCCACTGGATGTGTGTCCCCTTAGAGAAACACATTTTCTAAGGGGTACAGGAAACCAAGGGTTTCATAGAAATTAATTTCTACATATTCAGGTTCTGTTACTTTTTCCTAAAACTGTTTACTTTTGAAGACGCCTGAGTTCATGCTGAGCTTCCTTTCCCATTCTTCACACCTTTCTCGCACTCTAGAAAAGAAAATCTCTTACCTAGCTAGCACAATGCTATGGTATATTGTTCCAACATGTAAAAGCCTTGGGGGCGTTGTATAAAGGTATCGTGGGAAATAATGCCGCAGATGGTAAGATAGTGAAGAGTTAAAATTGCTTAGTAACACACCTGTTTGCAAGTGAATTTGATTCCAGTTCTTTGCTTTCAATGCAATTGATTGAGGAACCAAATGAATTGTTGGCTGTGATGGCTTTTATAGGTAACTCAGAAGTAGTGTAATAAATTGAGATAAATTATTATAGCAAAACTCCTTCCATTCCCATCTAATTGTTTATAAGCAAATGCTTACATGTATTAAAATGAAAATTAAGCATTGAATTCATACTGAGGTTCTGTCATTTTATCAAAAAGTAATATTCACCCATGGTTACACCTACTGACTGAGGAATGAAGCTTCATACAACTCATTAAGAAGTACATTTCCAATAAAAATTGACTTTTTATGTTTAGTTATCAATCAAGTATATTTATATGATTTTGACCAGCAGTATATTAAAAATAATTACAATACTGAAAAATATTTTCTTTATAACATTTAGAGCTTTTGAATCTCTGAAAATAAAATCACAAAAATATATATTTATATGTTCATATATAATATGTAATAATTGTGCATAATATATATAAAAGTATATATCATAATATATATGAAATATATATAGTTGCAGGAAAGCATGATAACTTGAATGACAATAAACATTCAAGCAAAATAATATACTCCTCTAGAAAAAATTCTATGGGAGAAGTGAAATAATCAAGTTTATGGAGAAAATAAAAAGTTAAATTTCTGACCATTAAAAAGAGGTTTTCATTTATTTTTCAATGAATGATGGTATGAAATTGCTATTATAAACATGTGAAAGTATGATATATTTTAAAATGTCAGTATTTGCAATATACCAGAAATCACATTCTTCACAAATATTTAGACTGGAACAAATGTTTTACTCTGAGAATCATCCATTACAAAAGACTGTGTTTTGGGGTCTTTCTTTTCACAGAGGCCTCTTAGTTACTCATCCTTCCCCAAACTGAGTGCATGCAAGTTAAAGACATTGGCTCCGCAAAGAGATCCCCAAAGGATCTTTGGGATGGCGTTGGGTACCGAGAATAAGAGAGCTGGACCAAGCAAGGAGGGGAAAGGATGGACAGAGAGGGGAGTGCCCGAGGCAAACACACTTGTGCATGATTTTCATGGCTGTGACTTTGGCTCTTCAAAGTGGATCTCCCTGGTCGCAGTAACAAAAGCCTTCGCTGTGATTTCAAAGGGTGAGGGGAGCTTACCTTAGAGGAGAAGGTGTCCCCGGGCACTTCAGGCCTTACCTCAGTGCCTACTCATGAGAAGCATCTCCAAAGTCCAGCTCCCTTTCTCTCACTAATAACCAAGCAAACATAATTCAATGAAAGAAAAGCCATTTTTATCTCATTTATTTTTAGGAATGAATCATGTCCTCGTTCCCCCCCCCACCCCCCATTTATTAAATCATGTTCAGCTCTTCATCATCCTCATCTTATTTTCCCATGTTCCGTATTTCTTTGTTTCATAATAATTCTAGCTGCCAACTTAGTGCAACTATTTTAAGTGAGAAAGCAATGCTCTTGGCAAATTCCTGACTGATTTTTTTGTCACAAATCAGTGTGACAATTCAGACAATCAGTTTGAATTTATGATGTATTTATAAAAGTCAACACAGTTCATAAAGTTTTTTCTGTGGTGCTGTGGAGGGAATCCTGAACTTCATTGAAGTGCTAATAACAGCATGCATATTCACCAGAAAGCAGTTGAGCATGTTTTATTATGTAAGTGTCATTTTAACATTGAATTGAATGACAGCATGACATACTCAGAGCTTCCAAACTTGGGTTTCTGGCTGGCCAGTATTGCTACCAAATACTGTATGTCTTTTGAGAAATGTTGGTCCTTAACATCTCTGGTCTTTAGATTCCACATTTATAGAATAAAGGAGTTGGACCTGACCAATTCTTTCTTTCCTTTTCTGCTACAACTCTGTTGTATGATTCTCTAATCTTATAACAAACTTTAATAGGGAATTACTGTCTCCATATCCCATCCAATCTTTCTATCCTTAGGAACTAACAGTGTTCCTCTTTGAATTTTAAGTACTTAAGAATGTCTGGTATTCCTTGTGTTAGATGGAGACCTTTACAGAGAAAGACATATTTGAATACAAATTTGAGACTTACATAACTTTTCCACATTAGATGAAATATATATTTTGGCTAGATTGATCTGAAATTGTCTCCTTTTCTGCTTATTATAATCTGAATGTCAAAATTCATTTTACAGATGGATGTTTAGTGATCTGTTTCAAAACAATGTTTTCTCTTTCATTCTTTCCCCATATCTGTATTGATCTAATTTAATGTTCTGCCTCTTTGGTTCAGAATTAAATTTTTCTCTGTGTCTTATATTTCTACTTAACCTCTCTAAACTACATCAAAGGATCTGTGTCTTGTTTTAGTATCTACTTATTTGATCATCTTTATATCCTTGGCTTTCTTTCTGGTACTCAACTTCTCAATGGGACTATATTTTAAATTTTGGTGTGCAGAGAGGTTGGATGGGGGAGTTAGATTATTAAAATCCATGTTTAACCAATTTACACTTTTATTTATATAACATTTTATTTAGTACTAGATTTTTTATTAAGTGGGAACAGCGCATACATTTTATGTTTGCGTGCTTCCTGTATTTGCCAGTTTCCAAGAAATAGATGCTTCAGGCTACAGAAGAATATATTCTTCTCCCTTATCCTCAACCAAGAGTGAAATATAATGCTGTGGTATTTTAAACGTGGTGGAGGGCGTTAATATAAATTGAAAATCTAATAAAAATCTGTTTTCAAACAGGGTATAGATTTTTCAATAGAATTAAGAGGAAATATAATAATAAAAAGCTGTAAAGTAATAGTGTAATAAATTCCCATCTCTTATTCTCTGCAAGCCCTTTTTCTTAAAGCTGCATAGAAAATACTCTCTATAAGCCCAATTGAAAGCTAACTTTAGACTTTGAAAGGTGAAGTCACCTCACTGACCTTAATTATATTTCTTTAAAAATAGAATTGAACATGTTTTTTCCTGGACAGGGGTTGCTGACACTTGGCTGCTGCGTGGCTTATCTGAACACATCTTATCGGTCATAACTGTAAACAGGTAGTTTCGAGTGCTCTTTTCAGGGGATGTGTTAGTGATGGACTGACTGGTAACCTCAAGGGGATATTAGATGGTCAGTTTCAGAGAACACATCAACAAGGCATGTGTGAGGTTCACAGGAAGATATTATAGTGGATGTGAAAGAAACAGACTTCAGTTCAAATTCCATTTCTCTCTCTCCTTAGATATACCTGCCTCATGGAGGTAGGCCAGGCATTCTTAAGTTTACTTTGCATTAAGATCTTTCTTCTCCGAAGACATGCATCTGGCTTTTCATTAGGAAAGACTGGTAGAATCTAAGGTTTGGTAAGCAGGATGTAGGCCACCTAAGCTGGAGGATGAAGAGGAATTAGAAACCAGGCAAGCCTGCTTGGATTTAACTATGGCAAGAAACAAGAAAGGAGAAGGCATTTTTGAGCATAAGAAACACTGTGTTTTGGAAGCTGTCTTCCAGGTGAAAGGTGGTTCATAAACCAAATCACACTTTTAGAGTACAGTCTAAAATGATGACTTTGTTTATGAAATGGACTAACAACTGTCCACCTCTTGAGTTATGAGAATCAGAGTACACAGTGGTACTTTATAAACATAAAGAGTCACGCTTGTAATACAGAACGTGGGCAAAAGGGACTGCTGGAAGACCGGAAGCAGCTCAGCCCACCCCTGTTTTACCTCTGTAGATGTAGAGGATGATTTTCACAGGTATACCAGACACTCCCATTTATTGTCTATTCCAGAAAATAGGAGGTATAGAGCTGTAGACCTTTGAATGTGTGGTGGGGGGCGGGCCTTGGTATTCCTGAAATTATGTTTTTTGATGTATGATTTCCCCACAGCTGTTTTTATTTCATGAAAATCACTTATCCCATGGGCATGACTATAGCTCTAAGCATTTTTTTTTAATTGGAGGATAAATTGCTTTTCAGTGTTGTGTTGGTTTCTGCTGTACAACAGTGTGAACCAGCCATAAGTATACATATGTCCCCCCTCCACCCCCACCCTAGAACTGTGTCTAAAGCACATAGATTTTAAAGTAAGTCATTTAAATGTTCACTCTCCTCAGTCTCCAGTGCCTGTGAAGAGATCGCATCTAGCATAAACACAATTCCCTGCCAAGTAGCTCCTCCCTTTTTGCTTCCCCAAGAACATACTGAAAGCAAGTAAGAGGGATGTTACTGCAGTGTTTACTCAAATCATATTTAACTTGTAAAGAATATAATTCACAAACTTCATTAACTATTTTTAGGGACAAGCAAAGTGTAATATTTCTGTTTGCCAAGACACCCAAGTGGAGAACTGTAAATCAGCCTGGAGTCAGGGTGGTTTACGTTCTCTTCTTTGTGAATGTCATTTGACTATTGTGAAGTCAGAAGTTCCAGTCCTTCCTGTAGTCTTCCCAGGACAGGTTTCTCAGAAGTTTCTCACCTTTCATCTTTACCCTCCATCTAATGCTTTTTCTTTACTTCCTGCCTTTCACTAATGCCCTTTGCTGATGTTTCTTGTGTATTACTAGTATATTCTGGAAATGAAAGCTGTAGCAAGCAAGAAGTGTTCTAATAATACTTGAGATGTGAAAATAATCTGATACTTAAAAAAATAAAAGCTGAGCAGTTCTTAACTGCCAGATGAAAGATCAGTGAATATGACTTTTGTATAAAAATTCTTTGTTATTGACATCATTTACCACCAGAAAATACAGTGTTAGCCTCTGTATTGGTTAGGATGACAGGTATGAGGCAAGATACCTCCTTATTCTGCTGCATAAGCAAAATACCTTTGGCTTCTGTGTAGGTTTAGGCTAACATATGAGAGAGTCATCTCCTAGGCAGGTTGATAAGTCTAGAGGTCCCCAAGGAGAGAGGGGTCTGGAATTCTCAAAGAGGAAGAAAGGGCAAACTTATTTTTCTCTCTACATTCTTTAGGATTATATAACAATAATGTATCCTGCTTGAGGACAGTCTGGAAAAAAACCTTCTGGCTAATCCTGTTATCTTAAAATGTAAATTATGGGAATGGGTCTGGTGAGGTCTTTACAACCTCCAGACATTCTTTTGATTCACTGTAATAACTAATTTGAGAGTATATAACTCCAGTGCTAATGCTAGCAAGGGGGTATTCTTTCTACCCCCTTCTGATGTCTATGTCAGAAGCTTTTTCTATCTCCTTTATACTTTAATAAAACTTTATTATACAAAAGCTCTGAGCGATCAAGTCTCGTCCCTGGCCCCGGATTGAATTCTTCTCTTCCAGAGGCCAAGATTCCTGGCATCTTTGTTGTGATTTCGTCCACAACCTTTCACATGGGTCCCCCAAACAGAGATGTCATGGAGGAAGGTAAGAGGAAAATTTGAGGGTCAAACTGATTATTGGAGGTAATAAAAGTGAATGTTGGGAATAAAAGAACATACCAGAAATTCAGGAAAATGAGTCTCTGAAGTAGCAGACTTAAGCAAGGAGGATAAGAAAGCACAATAAAGAGTCTTATGTACTTTGACTGCTTGATTATTGAGTGGTCCTTGAAGCGTACATTCCATGGGGAAAACACAAATCTCCTGTCTCTCTTCCCCAGGGAAAAGGATTATTAGACTTGCTTTTAAAAAGATAAAGGGCATGAGGGACACACTCTCAGATGGGATAAATGTATACAGCACAAACACCAGAAGTATCTCTGCAGCAGAGAAGCTTTAAATAGCTGTGTGCTCCCCACTGGTCCCACCTAAATTGCTCACAGTACCTAGGCATTCACTGAAGGGAATATTTCAAAACAAAACAAAACAAAACCTCTATTACTCTGCATATCTGTATTGCCTTTGGAACAGTTGTTTTGCTCAGCTTTATACTGAAAGGGAACTGTTTACACTATCATTTACAGCTAAACTTGTGTGTGTGAGAGAAAATTTGTAGGAAAATATTCAGAATAGTGCTTCTTTAACCCATGGTTGATTTTCACTACAGAGGTCAGATGTTAAGGTGAACTTTTATTTTCATTCTTCTCTAAAATTCACACAGTACCAGGAGGCGCTGGGTATTGGTATAGGAGGCTAATCCAGGTATTCGAGATACTTGCAAGACACACTTAGCTTGTCTTTGATTGATAGTCTTGATTATATCTAAAATGCAATTTTCCATTTGTGAAAGAAATCTAAAGTCATTGAAACCAAAGTCAAGCAACAATAAGTGAAATCACTGGGAGGGGAAAAAATGGAGGAGTTTTGTGATGCTGTTGAGTAACTCTGAGTTAACTATGTTTTACTGTGGTTTTTTATTTTATTTTTTAAGATGCAAAATATGACATTTACCATTTCAACCATTTAAAATATACAGTTTAGTGGCACTGAGTACCTTCATAATGTTGTGCAACCCTCACCATCATCTGTCTCCAGGATGTTTCTCATCTTCCCAAACTGAAACTGCATATCCGTTCTCTCTTCCCTGAGCACCTGGCAATCACCATTCTACTTTCTGTTTTTCTGAATTTGACTACTCTAGGTGCCTCGTAAATTGGAACCATGTAGTATCTGTCCCTTTGTGACTGGCTTATTTCACTTGGCATGTTTTTAAGGTTCTTCCATTTTGTAGTGTGTGTCAGAATTTTCTGCCTTAAAAGTTTGATAATGTTCCATCTTATACATATATCACATTTTGTTTATTCTTTCATATGTTGAATGCTCTTTGGTTGTTTCCAGCTTTTGGTTATTGTGAATAATGTTGCTATAAACGTGCATAAAAATATCTGAGTTCTTGTTTTCTTTGGGTATGGCCCAGCAGTGATGTAATTGCAAAATATGGTTGTTGTTGTTCAGTCACCCAGTCCTGTCCAACTCTTTGTGACCCCATGGACTGCAACATACCAGGCATCCCGCCCGTCACCATTTCCTGGAGTTTGCCGTCTTTGTTGGAAAAGTAATGACTCTGCTTTTCAATATGCTGTCTAGATTGGTCATAACTTTCCTTCCAAGGAGTAAGTGTCTTTTAATTTCATGGCTGCAATCACCATCTGCAGTGATTTTGGAGCCCTCCCAAAATGAAGTCTCTCACTGTTTCCACTGCTTCCCCATCTATTTCCCATGAAGTGATGGGACCAGAGGCCATGATCTTAGTTTTCTGAATGTTGAGCTTTAAGCCAACTTTTTCACTCTCCTCTTTTACTTTCATCAAGAGGCTCTTTAGTTCCTCTTCACTTTCTGCCATAAGGGTGGTGTCACCTGAATATCTGAGGTTATTGATATTTCTCCCAGCAATCTTGATTCCAGCTTGTGTTTCTTTCAGCCCAGCATTTCTCATGATATATATATAAGTTAAATAAGCAGGGTGACAATATACAGCCTTGACGTACTCCTTTTCCTGTTTGGAACCAGCCTTGTGTTCCATGTCCCCTTCTAACTGTTAATTCCTGACCTACATACAGGTTTCTCAAGAGGCAGGTCAGGTGGTCTGGTATTCCCATCTCTTTCAAAATTGTACACAGTTTATTGTGATCCACACAGTCAATGGATTCGGCATAGTCAATAAAGCAGAAATTGATGTTTTTCTGGAACTGTCTTGCTTTTTCAATGATCCAGCAGATGTTGGCAATTTGATCTCTGGTTCCTCTGCCTTTTCTAAAACCAGCTTGAACATCTGGAAGTTCACGGTTCACATACTGCTGAAGTCTGGCTTGGGGAATTTTGAGCATTACTTTACTAGAGTGTGAGATGAGTGCAATTGTGTGGTAGTTCGAGCATTCTTTGGCATTGCCTTTCTTTGGGATTGGAATGAGAATTGACCTTTTACAGTCCTGTGGCCACTGCTGAGTTTTCCAAATTTGCTGGCATATTGAGGGCAGCACTTTCACAGCATCATCTTTCAGGATTTGAAAGAGCTCAACTGGAGTTTCATCCCCTCCACTAGCTTTGTTTGTAGTGATGCTTCCTAAGGCCCAGTTGACTTCACATTCCAGGATGTCTGGCTCAAGGTGACTGATCACACCATCATGATTATCTGGGTCATGAAGATCTTTTTTGTACAGTTCTTCTGTGTATTCTTGCCACCTCTTCTTAATATCTTTTTATTCTGTCAGGTCCATACTGTTTCTGTCCTTTATTGAGCCCATCTTGGCATGAAATGTTCCCTTGGTATCTCTAATTTTCTGGAAGAGATCTCTAGTCTTTCCAATTCTGTTGTTTTCCCTTATTTCTTTACATTGATCACTGAGAAAGGCTTTCTTATCTCTCCTTGCTATTCTTTGGAACTCTGCATTCAAATGGGTATATCTTCCCTTTTCTCCTTTGCTTTTCTCTTCTTTTCACAGCTATTTGTAAGGCCTCCTCAGACAGCCATTTTGCTTTTTTGCATTTCTTTTTCCTGGGGATGGTCTTGATCCTTATCTCCTGTACAATGTTATGAACCTCTGTCCGTAGTTCATCAGGCAGTCTATCAGATCTGGTCCCTTAAATGTATTTGTCACTTCTACTGTATAATCATAAGGGATTTAATTAAGGTCATACCTGGATGGTTTGCTGGTTTTCTCCACTTTTCAATTTAAGTCTGAATTTGGCAATAAGGAGTTCATGATCTGAGCCACAGTCAGCTCCCAGTCTTGTTTTTGCTGACTGTATAAAGCTTCTCCATCTTTGGCTGCAAAGAATATAATCAGTCTGATTTCGGTGTTGGCCATCTGGTGATGTCCATGTGTAAAGTCTTCACTTGTGTTTTTGGAAGAGGGTATTTGCTATGACCAGTGCATTCTCTTGGCAGAACTCTATTACCCTTTGCCCTGCTTCATTCTGTACTCCAACGCCAAATTTGCCTGTTACTCCAGGTGTTTCCTGAGTTCCTACTTTTTTACTCCAGTTCCCTATATAATGAAAAGGACATCTTTTTTGGGGTGTTAGTTCTAAAAGTCCTTTTAGGGCTTCATAGAACCATTCAACTTCAGCTTCTTCAGTGTTACTGGTCGGGACATAGACTTGGATTACCGTGATATTGAATGGTTTGCCTTGGAAACGAACAGAGATCATTCTGTCATTTTTGAGATTGCATCCATATACTGCATTTTGGACTCTTGTTGACTCTGATGGCTACTCCATTTCTTCTAAGGGATTCCTACCCACAGTAGTAGATAAAATGGCCATCTCAGTTAAATTCACCCGTTCCAGTCCATTTTAGTTTGCTGATTCCTAGAATGTCGACGTTTACTCTTGCTATCTCCTGTTTGACCACTTCCAATTTGCCTTGATTTATGGACCTAACATTCCAGGTGCCTATGCAATATTGCTCTTCACAGCATTAGACCTTGCTTCTACCACCAATCACATCCACAACTGAGTATTGTTTTTGCTTTTGCACCGTCCCTTCATTCTTAAGTTATTTCTCCGCTGACCTCCAGTAGCATATTGGGCACCTACCGACCTGGAGAGTTCATCTTTCAGTGTTGTATCTTTTTGCCTTCTCATACTGTTCATGGGGTTCTCAAGGCAGGAATACTGAAGTGGTTTGCCATTCCCTTCTCCAGTGAACACATTCTGTCAGACCTCTCCACCATGACCCATCCATCATGGGTGGCCCCACACGGCATAGTTCTTTAGGCACACTGTTACTAGATCTAATCCCTTGGGTCTACTCATTACCTCACCTCCATATTCATAGGGGATTTTATTTAAGTCATACCTGGCAGGCCTAGTGGTTTTCCCTGTTTTCTTAAGTTTAAGCCTGAATTTTGCTATGAGAAGCTGAGCTACAGTTAGCTCCAAGTCTTGTTTTCGCTGACTGTATGTAGTTTTTCCATCTGGCTACAAAGAATATAATCAGTTTCATTTTAGTGTTGACCATTTGGTGATGTCCATGTGTATGGTTGTCTCTTGTGTCGTTGAAAAAGGGTGTTATGACCAGTACATTCTCTTGGCAGAATTCAGTTGTCCTTTACCCTGCTTCATTTTGTTCTCCAAGGCCAGAGTTGCTTGTTACTCCAGGTATCTCTTGACTTCCTACTTTAGGATTCCAAACCCCAATGGTGAATAGAACATTGTTTTTTAGTGTTAGTTCTAGGATGTCTTCTAGGTATTCATATAAGTGATCAACTTCAGCTCCTTCATCATCAGTGGTAGGGACATAGGCTTGGATTACTGTGATATTGAATGGCTTGCCTTGGAAACGAACTGAGATCATTCTGTCATTTTTGAGGTTGCACCCAAGTACTGCATTTCTAACTCTTTTGTTGACTATGATGGCTGCTTCATTTCTTCTAAGGGATTCTTGCCCACTGTAGTGGATATATGATCCTCTGAATTAAATTCGCCCATTCCCGTCCATTTTAGTGCACTGATTCCTGAGATGTCAATGCTTATTCTTACCATCTCCTGTTCAAACATGTCTGACTTACCTTGATTCATGGACCTAACTTTCCAGGTTCCTATGCAGTACTGTTCTTTGCAGCATTGGACTTTGCTTTCATCGCTAGACACATCCACAACTGAGCATCAAACTGCTTTTGCTCAGTTGCTTCATTCTTTCTGGAGCTATTAGTAGTCGTCCTCTGCTCTTCCCTAGCAGCATATTGGACATCTTCCAACCTGGGGGACTCATCTTTTTGTGTCTTATACTTTTTCAGTGTCCTATCCTTTTTCAGTGTCTTATCCTTATCCTAGTCCTTTTTTAAATTTTGTGAAGAGATTCCATGCTATTTTCTATAGTGGCGGCGCTGCTTTACATTCCTCCCAGCCTTGGATAATGATTCCAATTTCTTCACATCCTCACCAACACTTGGTCTTTTTTCAGATAGTAGCACATTTAATGGGTATGAAGTGGCATCTTTTTTTTAAAAAAGATACATTACTGACTAATTTCTGATATAGATTGAATAGGTTTACAAATCTTGATTTTAATAACAGAATATTTTATTCTTTCAGGGTAGTTTTTTCATTGTTAGTGTCCAGCAGGTCTGTAGCTAATCTGGTTTAAGCAGGTTACATAACTTGCTCATGGCATAGATCCATAATGCAAAGCTAAGTATGTCTGGTCTGTCTAGTCAAGGCTATGGTTTTTCCAGTGGTCATGTATGGATGTGAGAGTTGGATTGTGAAGAAAGCTGAAGAATTGATGCTTTTGAACTGTCGTGTTGGAGAAGATTCTTGGGAGTCCCTTGCACTGCAAGAAGATCCAACCAGTCCATCCTAAAGGAGATCAGTCCTGGGTGTTCATTGGAACGACTGATGTTGAAGCTGAAACTCCAATACTTTGGCCACCTCATGCAAAGAATTGACTCATTGGAAAAGACCCTGATGCTGGGAAGGATTGGGGGCAGGAGGAGAAAGGGATGACAGAGGATGAGATGCCTCATGGCATCACCGACTCAATGGATATGAGTTTGGGTAAACTCCAGGAGTTGGTGATGGACAGGGAGGTCTGGCATGCTGTGATTCATGGGGTCGCTAAGAGTCGGAAATGACTGAGTGACTGAACTAAACTGAAGTATGTTTGACTCCTTCACACAAGTTACTTGAGACAAAATCTAACCACAAAATCTTATATCATATTATAAAAGGTGTCCACCAAAACTCCAGTAAGGATAGTTCATACCCATTGAAGGGTTATTCTCTTCGAGGTACTATGTTAATGGCTTGACACACATCATGGCTGACCCTCACAGCAACCCTATTTTTACAGATAAACAGCCCGAGCTTCACAGATCTTAGTTAACTATTTATTATCCAGCTGTGAGTGGCTGAACCAGTATTCAGCCTGAGGTCTTCATACATGCAGAGCAGAGGTACCAGTGTGGCTACCACTGGTTACCAGTTACCAATTCTAAGTAAATATGCTTAAAATTTTGCTTCCACAAGATGCGTATATCAAAAACTGCTGGGAAGACATCCTATTTTTATCTGGAATTTTTCTAAGCATATTCTGTAGAGGGAAGATGGTCCCTTGGATAAGAAGAGGCTAGGTACATGGAGATGGTAAGAAAGGGCTTCCAGGACAGAGGGAAATTGTGAACCTCTACTGTAGACCTAGGTCTGGTGTGGCGTTCAAGGCCACAGCATCTTGATGATGTTGGACGTATCTCCAAATTAGTGACTAAATGAGCAGGTTACTTGAGTCACTTCCTGGCCTAGCTTTGTCTGCATCTTCCTGCCTCCTAGATTGCAGTGTTCTGTTAGCTGCATCCTCTGCAGTGGCAGGCAGCTGCATCTCCTACTTCCTTTCATGTGTGATGAATTCCACTCCAGTGCCTGATTATAAGAAGCAAGATCTGATCCCATGGTGATCAATTTTAGTTTCTGCTTCCCTAAAGAAGTCAAATACCAGGCCTAATTCTGCTATGACTCAAAACCCAGAGTTGGACATGATTGAGTGACTAATACTTGCGGTAGGAGAGGAAATTCAAGGATCTCACTTGAGTGGCCTGTAAACTCACTTGAGAGAGCACTTCCAACACAGCAGGAAAAGTAAAGTATCAGGCAAGGCAAATAAAATGGCATTGCACGTGGGGTAGGATTGGGTGAGAAACTGCTCTTCATAATATCTACCTTTCCTTCTCAAGTCAGCCAAGAAACCCAGGTGAGTGGGTTCATAGTGAGAGGTTCTAGTACCTCCAGCTGAGGAATATTGAGAAAGACAAAGTTTAATCATATCTTTCTAACTCTGACATTCTATTAATACAGTCTATAAAACAGTTTAGATTTTTTTGTCTCTTCTACTACTATTGTAGTTAATACCACAAGGTTATTAATTATAATGTGCTTGAAATATTTATTCCCATATATAAGTAGGGTTAGATTTGGTACCAGCATAATAAGGTATACGGTTTATTATCAGTAATTCAAAATATCTGTAAACAAAGGTAGATTTTCTTGCTTATTTAATTTTCCAAGTAGTTTTTCATAGTTTAGGACTTTCTAAAGAAAACAAATAAGCATTAACTGAAAAGAGCTAAACTGTTAGTTTGACTAAACCACAGAGAAGTTGATAAACAAGTGAAGCATAAATTTCAACAAAATAGAAATAATGTTCAGCTAAGACTTTGGTGTGATTCTGGTGGTAATTAAAATTGGTAGGGACTTGGGAATACATGTAATTCTTAAAAGGAATTGCTACCATAACGTTCTTATTTGGGGGGTCATTTTTTGATCAAAGTTTTCTTTCCACTTATCTGTTTATTCAAAAAATATTTATTGAGGACCAGTCTAATAACAGTATTGGTCTTGGCTTATGTTCCACACCCTTATAAAGCTGATCCAAGCCATCTTTGAGCTGACTGTCTTCTGTATCCTTGTTGGATACTTGTTTCCCTTGCTAGTTGCATGTTAAATCATTCCAAACCACTTTAGCCTCTTCACATGTATTTGAGCTGACAGTGGCTTCTCAGAGTATTCCTTCTGAGAGTGAGTGAATTCTACTCATTCGTTTAAAGACTGTCTAGTAAAGTCCAGTGACTTTGTGATATATTTTCCTACTTTTGCAGTGAGCACTTCTTTTATAAAAATGTATACGTGTTTCTCAGCTCAAATATGCTGGGAAATATGAAAACCATTCTAGATTTGGGTATGAATAGGATAACTTTCAGACTGGATGCTACTTAGGAAAGGCTCCCATGTCTCACCTCAGTAGTTTACTTGGAATTCCAATACTCATTGACTTCTCCCTGTATCAGGCTAATTTGGGTCATGGTCCACAAACTCAAATCCTTATGGGATCTGACAAATGATAAACGTGAATAAAGCGAGCAGTGCCCATGGCCATGAAGATGGGTGAGAATGTGGTCGTCTGCAAGTGCATATGCTCCCTGGCAGGACAGCCGTCACTCAACTGCCACTGAATGTCCCACATGGGAAATCTTTTATTGCTTGACCAGTTCATCTAATGTGTAAGCAAAAACAGGTTCTGAAATATAATAGAAAATTTCCAATTGAAAATATAACAGAATTTTAAAATCTCACCTGACTAGACAGAAACATTCATGTTCCTGAATTTGCATTTCATGACCGCTTCTGTACTCCTAAAGCTGAAAAAAAGGATTAGGTTCTACCTTACTAGGCTTGGCTATTTTTAAAGTATAATGTCTATCTGTAGTTGTCATGTTCAGTGTGAAATATTTTCTTCAGTTTGCAGTTACTGGCAAAACCAAGTTTATAATCAAATCTACAAGTTAAAAAAAAGACTGGTTATACTTTAGTAATTTCTTGCTATTTCTTACACATGTTAATATTATAATGCTATTTTCTTTCTATTAATCATTACACAGTTTCTGGAAGAATCAACTTTTAAGATTTTAGCAAGTTTACTGGAGTTATAAAACCAAATTAGGAAGAAGTATTCTGGGTGGAAATGTTCCCCCCAAACTCCTTATAAACTAGGTAATCAAATTCCTGAACTTAATGCACAAAAAGTAAGATTACTTAAAAGGTTTGGATCCATTTCTCCTTTATACCAGAAAGTATTCAAAACTATAGTTTCCGCTTTCTCCAATCTTTGAATTCACTGCTGATTTCCTATGATTTTGAGCAATGCTGGCATACAATGAGGTACTCAGTTACATTTCTTGATGCATAAATGAATGAAATAAAAAGGAAATTTAGAATCATCAAATAATTATAATGCTTGTAAAGCAAAACCCCATGAGGAAGACAGAAAATATGGTCATAAGACATCTAGGTCATAGGAAAGAAGTTCACTTGTACACCTAGGCACAAGTGTGGAGAGATGTGCCAAGGAACAGTCAGTTTCAATCACCTGGGAGACTGTCAGATTGGTGAGCTGCAAAATACATAATTAGAAACAATGAGACAATGTGGGGCAAATGATAAGTGCTTTTTAAATGTTTTTCAATCTTTCCTTTATAAGGATTGGATTATAAATGTTTCTCATTATCTGGGACAAAGATGGTGCTATGATTAGAATTGTGATAAGTACAAAATCAACTGGTAAGACTTTAAGGCTGGGTTGGTAATAACTGTTGGTCTATAAGATTTTCTAAGTCATCATTATTTTTTTTTTTGTTCAAGTGGTTGTATTTACCGTATAGGAACACAACAGAACTCAGCATCTTAATTGATTAATCAGATTAAGTGCATATACTGATCAAGTAAAGTACCTGTTTGGAGAAGGCACTGGCCACCCACTGCAGTCCTCTTGCCTGGAAAATCCCATGGACAGAAGAGCATGGTAGGCTGCAGTCCATGGAGTTGCCAAGAATCGGACACGACTGAGCGACCTCACTTTCCCTTTTTACTTTCATGCATTGGAAAAGGAAATGGCAACCCACTCCAGTGTTCTTGTCTGGAGAATCCCAGGGACGGGGGAGCCTGGTGGGCTGGCGTCTATGGGGTTGCACAGAGTCGAACACGACTGAGCGACTGAACTGAAAATATTTTCTTTATGGAAAGTACCTCTTAGATGGAAATATTTTCTTTATGGAAAGAGAGTGAATTTAAGGTCACTGAATCCAGTGGTAGTTTCAGATCAATCAATTGAATTACTCCCTTACTTGATAGATCAACCTGGTGACTTTGTAATGAGCTATGGACAAGAAATAATTATAGTTGCCAACTTATCATTTCAATATAAATGGTTGAATGAAAAATAGACTCTGTTCCCAGCTGGTTTCCTTTGTGAGCAGAATAAGTTAAACATAACTATGTTTCTTAAGTAGAGTCAGAAACAACTTTAGATCAGAGTATATAAAGGGTCCTACTTTATTTTATTAATTATGGAAAATTATTCACTCTCCTCCACAAGCATGGCAGAATCATCCTCTCCCAATCTAAGCCGTAAAATTTAGTGGGTCTCAATACTGTACTGTATTATGTATCACAGTTAATTCTCACAGCAACACTGTAAGGCTTGCATTTTTAATTAATGTTTATGAATTCTTGAGTAAATAAAATGGTTGATTATTTAAGATTATTAAAAATGATGGTTATCACATTTCAATATTTGGGAATATTGACTTTTTTTCAGTAAATCTATGTTGAACTTTATATAATTACTTTGACAAATATATAAAGTTTCAATATATGTTAAAATGCAACACAGCACATGAAATGACAGTAATATACAATTAAGATATAGTGTATAGACTAAAACAGACAAATTAATCTTCTAAGAAATTTTCAGGAAAAGCTTTGCAAGTTTAATACCTAAAAATAGGAGCTGGTACCCAGTGGTATATACTTCTAGTAATTTTTTTTAGAGACTGAAAAGAAAAAAAAAAAAAAATATGAACACTGTTTAGTTTATACAATAAATTTGGAGATGTCTATGACATTCATTACCAGAGAAGGCGATGGCACCCCACTTCAGTACTCTTGCCTGGAAACTCCCATGGATGGAGGAGCCTGGTGGGCTGCAGTCCATGGGGTCACTAAGAGTCAGACACGACTGAGCAACTTCACTTTCACGCATTGGAGAAGGAAATGGCAACCCACTCCAGTGTTCTTGCCTGGAGAATCCCAGGGACGGGGGAGCCTGGTGGGCTGCTGTCTGTGGGGTCACGCAGAGTCGGACACGACTGACGTGACTTAGCAGCAGCAGCAGCTGCATGACATGCATTACAGTGTTTTCCACTATACTGTTATGGTTTTAAAATGTGTACGCATAAGCTACTGTAGGATCTAGTCATGATAATTAGGTGATTGTATGACCAGGACATTTAGTTTCTGAAGGTTGAGGTAATTAAATGATTCAGTGGCAGAAAGGAGAATGATTTTTGAACTCCTGTTAATTTATTGTGAGAACTCTGCATGTCCATAAGATATTTATTCCAATTTCAAAGCTGAGAAACCTGATTCCTAAATCTTTGGTTGCTTTAATCACGTTAAACCTCTTCTTTCTGAACTGTGTAAAATAATAAGTAATGTGAGGTTATGGTGATAATACCTTCAAAGTGCCAGAAATTTTCAGGCTCAGCTCAGCTGTTATTCAAGATGCTTACTTTTGAAGACATACAGGGGCAAAAACGTGAAATCCTGAGTTCATCCAATGCTTGGCTTTCATACAACATACCAAATCTAATTGTTACCCTATTACTATATAATGTGAATGGCATCTGTGTAAAATATGAGTATAGTCACATGATTTTCCACAGTCCTATGTCTGCTTTGGTGTCTGACAATGTATAAAATTGAGTTTTAAGTCTTGGAATTATCACAAGAAAAATAATGCAACTACAAAAAGAAACACAGATGCATATTAACTTTTAAGATTGAAGAACTATGAATGTATTTTTCTTTGCTACTTCAAATATAAGATTTTGAGTAAATATTCTGAAAATAGTCATCAAATCCCATTTCTATTTAAAAATTAAATAAATTAGATGAAAGTACAACACACAAAAATGTTTTAAGCAATTTAAACTCTTGTCAGTGAAGGCAAGCATGAAGTGAACAGCAAAGTCTTATTTATAACAATGTCTTTGACTTTCGTATTTCTGGCATCATAATGTGGTATTTTAATCATATAAAAGATACTTTGAATTAAAAATGCCTAGCTAAAAACTAAAATAGCAGTAACAGTGCTTTAATAATTGAGAAAGAAATTAGGAAAACCCTTGTAAATTTATCCTTAATCATAAACTGTGTGAAAATTACATAATTTGAAAGTCAATGTATTTTTGGCAGGTTCTTTCCGTTATGTGTATGTCACAGATTGGAAATATCTAATTTGCATAGAAAAATCTAAGTAGCATGTCTTCTGGAAATAGAAATACTTAGAATGCCGAATTAGCCTCTTGACTAGGTATAGAGAAACTGCTATAATAGATTCTGAGTTAAACTATATGTCTAGTCTAAGGTCCTGAATGGGCTAATGTCCATTAGCAATCAACAAATTAGTGAACTGCCTTTATTGAAATTTCTTTTCTCAACCTAATGGTTTGCTTAACTGATGGCTGATGTGACCATTAGGAGCTATTAGCATGTTAAGAGGGTATTAAATAAAGCCAACAGTTGGCCTTAGAAATAGAAGGATAAAGGCAGCACTATTTATTATTTTGCTAGGCTAAGCAAACATGGTTTAGATGCATTACTGCCTTCTAACAATGGCTGTAGTCATCTGTTGAATAAATATTCTATTGGGCTAAAAACAAAAGAATCTACTGAACTTCTAATTATTTATATGTTTAGTTCATTTGTAGACATTGAGCCATCTATATATAGATCTATCCAAATTTTTAATTGTGTTGGATTTTTCAATCAAACACTGTTATTAAAAGAAAAATACATATTGCAACCAGATGTGGGTGAAATTGTCTGAAAAAGGAAGCTACTTTTAAATGTATTCCATTTAATATACTTTAAGGTAAAGGAGAATCAGATGGAAGTATTTATTTAAATGTTGAACATCCTCATGTTGATTTTTCTACTTCTACATTTAACTTCTCATTATTGGTTTTATATCTAAAAAACCCGACTTAGCAGTGTCATATAGAGGTCTGAGGAAAAGCTCTTTCTATTGGCCTGTTCTATTCTGATTTAAATGCTGTGCTTTTGAAGTTGTGTCTGATAATGTATCAGAAAGAAATAGGAATTCTTGTTTATATACATTTTTCTTAGCCTGTACCTCATAGGAAGAAATGGAGAATATACCGTTTCCAACAAACTCTGACTATTGCCCCAGGAATATGGCTCCATTGCTCCAATTTGAGACTGAATTTTCATTAAGTCACTCCATAAATGTTTACTGATCACCACTGCGTGCCAGATACTTTTCCAAGTCCTAAGGTTACATATTGAGCTCAAAGGGAAAAAAATAAAAATCCCTATGCTTGTGAATCTTACATTGTGGTAGGGGAAGAGAGACAGCAGACAATAAACCTGAGTAAGAAGAATAGTGAATGTTGATAAGTGCTATAAAATAAATAATAAAGAGATTAGAAGTGGTGAGGGAGAGGGGAGCAAGTGGCCTTTTGAATAGTCATCCAGCTTCCCTCAATAAGGATGATATTAAAGCAAAGATTTAAAGAAATTAAGGGAGTTTGTTTTTCACATATTGGAGGAAAGAATGCTCCAGGTAGAAGGACCAGCTAGTGACATGCTCTAAGGCATGTGTTTGCCTGATGTGTTCAAGAATTAGAGTAAACAAGGCTAGGTAAGTGATTTGTGGGAAATGAGGTCAGATGGAAAAAACAAGGAGAACCTTAATAATTCATTATAAGACATATTGCCTTTACTCTGAGCATTATCTCTTTATGTTTTAAGAGGACCACTAAGACTGGTTTCGGGATGAGTAGACTGTAAGAATGTAGTGTGAAAAGTGAAAGCTGTGTCTGATTCTTTGTGGCCTCATGGACTGTAGCCCACCAGGCTCCTCTGTCCATGGAATTCTCTGGGCTAGGATACTGGAGTGGATGGCCATTCCCTTCTCCAGGGGATCTTCTCAATCCAGGGATCAAACCTAGGAAAATTCTTTACCATGAGCCACCAGGGAAGCCCAGATAGTAAGAGGTGAGACTATAATGATAAGAGGGAAGCTCAGATGATAAGGGGAGTAAGGATCTATCAAAGGAAGCCTGGTTGGGTGTCAATTGCAGTGATCCTGAAGAGAGATGATGGTGATTTGGTTGTGGGAAAGGGCATCACAGGACATGAAAAGTAGTGAAAAGTAGTCTGATTCTGGATATATGTTGAAAGTAGAACCAAGGAGATTTTATGGAATGGGGTATATGAATGAAAAAGGATAGCTCCAAAGTTTTATCCCAAATGAATATAAAGATGATTGACATAACCTGATTTGGGACGGATTGTGGGTAAGAGTAAGAACAGGAGTTCAACTTTGAACAGGTCAGAAAGTCACCACATTTAGCAAATGGAAACACAAGACAAGTTCATGGAAGTTCTCTTGGCCAAATTTGTATTTCTGTATTTAATCTGGTAACCTTAATATGTTGACTTTGAAGTCTATTGGATATCAAAATGGAAGTGTTGCGAAGGTATTTGGAGCACAGCTATGAGCTGAAATCATGATTTTATGAGCTGTTAGCATGTAAGTGAAATTTAAAGTTATGAGACTGAATGATATAGCAAAATACATGAGTATGGATAAAGAAGGATGGCAGGTCTGTGCCCTTCCTAGAGTGAGGCTTGAAGCATTTCAGCTTTTACAACGTTTGGGAAGAGGTAGAAGGAGTAGCAAAAAGGACCGAGAAAGAGAAACCAGAATAGTAGCAGGAAAATCAATAAAATGTAGTGTGCTAGTAGCCAAAAAAGGAAAGTATTTTAAGGAGGAGGGAACAAACCATTCTGATATGTGCTGAAAGGAGTAATCCAATATAGAGGAAAGTATTGATTTATTAGAGAAAGAGAGTAATTGCAGAAGCAATATCCTTGACTGGATAGTATTCATGGATTCAATTAGTTGTACATAGAAATGAAGCTTGGCAGCAAGAGTAGCAGATAGGAGGACAGAAACTGTGGTGACCAATGCTGGTGGGTAAGCAGAGGTGGTGGGAAGAGCCAGCTGAAGGTCTTTTTTGATTGCCTCAGTTTTCTCAGTGAAGTAGGAAGCAAGGTCATAGTTGCAATTCAGGATAAATAAAGAAATATTTAGGATTCGAAGAGAAAGAAGAAGGCATGAGGCATGTTTAGGTGAGGAGAGTAGCTGGATAGGTCAAAACATATAGCATAATTGGGCAGCATTAAAAGCCCTCTTAATTTGTGGGCCTGATTTAAATTGAGACTAGTTAATGTGGTTTTGTGTTATTTGTAGTACACCCACACCAGAGTAGGGCATTGGAAACTTTCTGGTGAAAATGAAAGTTAGGATTTTTAAAAGTGAGTGTTACTTAACCAAGTTTTGCCCAATTTAGGTGAAAATGCTTAAATGCAATAGTCTTCCATTTGCCAGTGCCAATTTATAATAATTCCTAGAGAAGTTCCTTTACATGGAGGTGAGCAAAACTATAAAAGACTTATTGAGAAAGATTAAACCCCAAATAAAGAAGTGCTTTGTATACTTTACTATGTAAGGTATTATTAAGGGGAACCTGAGCTTAGTTTTCAGCCTTCCTAGGTGGCTCAGTGGTAAAGAATTTGCCCGCCAATGCAGGAGACCCAGGAGACATAGGTTTGATCCCTGGGTCAGGAAATTCACCTGGAGTAGAAAATGGCAACCCACTCCAGTATTCTTCCCTGGAAAAGTCCATGAACAGAGGAAGCTGGAGGGTCACATCTCTTGGGGTTACAAAGAGTCACACACGACGGAGCATGCACCCATGAGCTAGTTTTCAGGGCCTCATAGGAAGTGGAAGGACTTCTAAACCAGTATTAACAATTAACTTCCTAGTGAGGTTTACTGTCTCTTCCACATTTTATCAGTGACGTTCTGAAACAGGCTCTGGATTTCTTACTTAGAATCTCAATGGTAATTACAAAAATGTATTTTAGTTCTAGCCAAAAACATTGTTTGGTGGTGAAGTAAAATCTTTAGTTTTCTTAAAATTATTTTTAATTGGAGGATAATTTCTTTACAGTATTGTGTTGGCTTCTTCCATACAACACGGTGAATCAGTCATAGGTATACATATATCCCATCCCTCTCAGTAATATTCCGTTGTATATATGTACCACAACTTCTTTATCAGTTTGTCTCTCAGTGGACGTCTAGGTTGCTTTCTTGTCCTAACTATCGTAAATAGTGTTGCTATGAACATTGGGGTACATGTGTTTTTTCCAGTTATGGTGGCTCATGGTATGTGCTCAGTAGTGTGATTGCTAGCTCATACTAGGTAGTTTTATTCCTAGTTTTTTAAGGAACCTCCATACTGTACTTAATAGTGGTTGTATCAATTTACATTTTCACCACCAGAGCAAAAGGGTTCCCTTTTCTCCTTACCATCTTCAGCATTTATTGTTTGTAGATTTTTTGAGATGTCTGTTTGGACCAGTTTGAGATGAAATACCTCATTGTAGTTTTGATTTGCATTTCACTAATAATAAGTAATATTGAGCATCTTTTCCTGTGTTTATTGCACATCTGTATGTGTTTTTTGGAGAAAAGTCTATTTATGTCTCCCTTCCACTTTTTGATTGGGTTATTTGTTTTTCTACTATTGAGCTGTATGAGCTATATGTATATTTTGGAGATTAATCCTTTGTCAGTTGTTTCATTTGCAATTATTTTCTCCCATTCTGAGAGTTGTTTCTTCATCTTATTTATAGTTTCCTTTTCTGTGTAAAAGCTTATAAGTTTAATTAGGTCCCACTTGTTTATTTTTGTTTTTATTGCCATTCCTTTAAGGAGGCAGGTCAGAGGATATTGCTGTGATTTGTGTCAAAAAGTGTTTTGCTTATGTTTTCCTCTAAGAGTTTTATAGTTTCTGGCCTCACATTTAGGTCATTAATCCACTTTGAGCTTATTTTTGTGTGTTTTGTTAGGAACTGTTCTTTTATGCATAGCTGTCTAATTTTCCCAGCACCACTTATTGAAGATGCTCTTTTCTCCACTGTATACTCTTGCTTCCTTTGTCAAAGATGAGGTGCCCATGTGTGCATGGTTTTATCTCTCGGGTTTCCCTAAAGATGCCACTAGAAAATTACTAGAGCTAATCCATGAATTTAGTAAAGTTGTAGGGTACAAAATTAATATGTAGAAATCACGGGCATTTCTATACACTAACAATGAAAAATCAGAAAGAGAAATTAGGGAAACAATCCCATGTCCCACTGCAGCAAAAAGAATAAAATACCTTGAAATAAACCTACCTAAGTAGACAAAGATCTTACACAGGAAACTTCAGTGTCTTATAGTAATTAGAGTTATATGCCTAGTGATATCTCTTCAAGAAAATTAGAGATACCAAGGAACACTTCATGCAAAGATGAGAACAATAAAGGACAGAAATGATATGGACCTAACAGAAGCTGAAGATATTAAGAAGAGATGGCAAGAGTAAACAGAAGAACTATACAAAAAAGATCTTCATGACCCAGAAAACCATGATGGTGTGATCACTCACCTAGAGCCAGACATCCTGGAATGCAAACTCAAGTGGGTCTCAGGAAACATCACTATGAACAAAGCTAGTGGAGGTGATGGAATTCCAGCTGAACTATTTCGAATACTAAAAGATGATGCTGTAAGTGTGCTGAACTCAATATGTCAGCAAATTTGGAAAACTTAGCAGTGATCACAGGACTGTGAAAGGTCAGTTTTCATTCTAATCCCAAAGAAAGGCGATATCAAATAATATTAACACTACCTTACAATTGCACTCATCTCATACACTAGCAAAGTAATGCTCAAAATTCTCCAAGCTAGGCTTCAACAGTCGATGAACCAAGAACTTCCAGATGTTCAAGGTGGATTTAGAAAAGGCAGAGGAATCAGAGATCAAATTGCCAACATCCATTGGATCATAGAAAAAGCAGGAGAATTCCAGAACATCTACTTCTGCTTCATTGACTATGCTAAAGCCTTTGACTGTGTGGATCACAACAAACTGGAAAATTCTTCAGGAGATGGGAATACCAGACTACCTGACCTGCCTCCTGAGAAACCTGTATGTAGGTCAAGAAGCAACAGTTAGAACTGGACATGGTACAACAGACTGGCTCCAAATTGGGAAAGGAGTATATCAAGGCTGTATTGTCACCTTGCTTATTTAACTTATATGCAGAGTACATCATGCAAAATGCTTGACTGGGTGAAACACAAGCTAGAATCAAGATTGCAGGGAGAAATATCAATAACCTTAGATATGCAGATGACACCACACTTAAGGTGGAAAGAGAAGAGGAACTTAAGAGCCTCTTGATGAAGGTAAAAGAGGAGAGTGAAAAAGCTGGCTTAAAACTCAACATTCTACTCAGCATTAAAAAAAAATTCATTTGAATCAGTTCTACTCAGGTGGACGGAACTGGAGCCTATTATCCAGAGTGAAGTAAGCCAGAAGGAAAAACAACAATACAGTATACTAATGCATATATATGGAATTCAGAAAGATGGCAGCAAGAACCCTGCATGCGAGACAGCAAAAGGAATGCAGACGTATAGAACAGACTCGTGGACTCTGTGGATGAGGGCAAGGGTGGGATGATATGGGAGAATGGTATTGAAACATGTTAATTATCATATGTGAAATCAATCGCCAGCCCAGGATTGATGCTTGGGGCTGGTGCACCGAGATGTCCCAGGGGGAGGGAATCAGGAGGGAGGAGGGAAGGAGGTTCTGGAGGGGGAGCATATGTAGACCCATGGCGATTTCATGTCATTGTATGGCAAAACCAATAAAATAAAAAACAAAAAACAAAAAAGACCTCAACATTCTAAAAACTAAGATCATGGCATCTGGCCCCATCACTTCATGGCAAATGAATAGGGAAACAATGGGAACTGTGAGAGAGTTTATTTTTTTGGGCTCCAAAATCACTGCAGATGGTGACTGCAGTCATGAAATTAAAAGACTGTCGCTACTTAGAAGAAAAGCTATGACCAACATAGACAGTGTATTAAAAAGCAGAAACATTATTTTACCAAACAAGGTTTGTATAGTCAAAGCTGTTGTTTTTCCAGTAGTTGCATATGTATGTGAGAGTTGGACTGGAAGGAAAGCTGAGCACTGAAGAATTGATGCTTTTGAACTGTGGTGTTGGAGAAGACTCCTGAGAGTCCTTTGGACAGCAAGATCAAATCAGTCAATTCTAAAGGAAATCAGTTCTGAATATTCACTGGAAGGACTAATGGTGAAGCTGAAGCTTCAATACTTTGGCCACCTCATATGAAGAACTGACTCATCGGAAAAGACCGTGATGGTGAGAAAGAATGAAGGCAGGAAAAAAAGGGGATAACAAAGGATGAGATGATTGGATAGCATCACTGGCTCGAAGGGCATGAGTTTGAGCAAGCTCCAGGTGTTGGTGATGGACAGGGAACCCTGGTGTGCTGCAGTCCATGGGGTTCCAAAGAATTAGACATGACTCAGAAACTGAATTGATGAAAGATATTAAAGACAACACAAACAGATCTAGATATATCTTTTGTTCTTGGACTGAAAGAATCAGTATTGTGAAAATCTATACTACCTAAAACAATCTACAGTTTGAATGCAACCTCTTTCAAATTACCAATGCATTTTTCAAAGGACTAGAACAAAAAGTGTCACAATTTGTATGGAAATACAAAAGACTCCGAATAGCCACAGCAATCTTGAGAAAGAAAAATGGAGGTGGAAGAATCAGCTTTCCTGCTTTAGACTATATTACAAAGCTATAGTAATCAATACAGTATGGTATTGGCCCCAAAACAGAAATATCGATCAGTGTAACAATCATTAGTTCTTAATCCATTAATTTCTAATGAGTATCTTGCTTTCTTCCAACAGCTCAAGTTCTGAAAAATACATCCCTCTTTCTACTTATGAGAGTAGCTGTGTGATGCTGTAGCTGCCTGATTTGCAAAACAAGCAGAGTACTCTGCTTTGTGTCCATGATCCCTATTAGGTACATTTTTGCTGGTATGAAGAAATTTCCCTAAAGAACAATTTTCTCTGATAACTGTAGTAAAGAACGTGGTATTTGACATTTATTTCATGGAAAAAAAAATCACTTGTTTATAGTAAATACCTATAATCATAGTTATCTTTGTTAAGGTTTAAGTCATGTAGAATTTGAAAAGTCGATCTTACTTAATCTGGGGCAAAATTGCAAAAGAAATATGAAAAACATCTTATATCCTTAGGGTGACCATTTTTGTGCAATATGCTTTTGATACCGCCTATAAAATGTAACAAAAAAACTTGGGGAGAAATATGACATCCTGAAGTTTAAATAATTTACTATGTTCTCCAGATCTCTAATTATTAAAACTACTAGATTATCTTCAGGTAATTAATTGAAAATAATTTTTAAATGCTCAACTAAAAATTTAGATTACAGTGTATTTTACCAATTAAAAATGATCTATGATGAGATGGTTTTTAAAAAGTCTCCAAATGCTTTTTAGCACAGATAGCAAACAAAGAAAATAACCATTTTGAACTTAAATGTATAATTATTTTTAGTACTATTTTGAAAAGTTTTGGTAAATGTGTTTCATGGCATCCAGTGTAGTTATGAGGGATAGAATAGCTCAGGGGTGAAAGTGCCTACTGGAAACGCTGGTTGTGTCTGTTTTCCTGCTCCACCCTTGACTTGCTGTGTAAGAATGAAGTTACTTAACTTTTCTGTGCCTCAGCTTCTTTTTTCAGTTTGAAAAATTGAGATGTCATAGTCTAAGAGTTGGACACAACTTAGCAACTAAATAGTAAATGACAAGTACACCACTCACAGCCATAGAACTGTTTGTAAGAATCCAACTACATTGTATTTGAAATGTTTGGAATGGTAACCAGTATATGATGAAAGTATTAGCTCTTATTTTTTTGAAATAAAAATATTGACATTTCTATGAAATGTTACCATGTCAAATTAAAAAATAAAAGCAGGATACCTGATGAAGTATATGATTAAATCAACTTTTTATATATGACTAAGGCAAGTGGCATATAGAAATCGTCTGCAAGAAAAGTTATAGTTTGCTGGCTCAGACAGTAAAGAATCTGCCTGCAATGTGGGGGAACTGGGTTCGATCCCTGACTTGGGAAGATCCCCTGGAAGAGGGCATGGCAACTCACTCCAGTATTCTTGCCTGGAGAATCCCCATGGACAGAAGAGCCTGGTGGGCTACAGTCCATGGGATCACAGAGTCAGACACGACTGAGGGACTAAGCACAAGAGTGGATAATGCAACCTAAGTTAGTGTCTGTTTTGCATAGTCTCATCAATATTCACAGCCCCAACCCACAATTTGCAAGTAGTAGGAAATACTTTCCTGTCCTTTTAAATGTAGACTCCACCTAACTAGGCACACAGCCTCACAGAGGAGGCCCTGCGGCTGGCGGGCCAAGGCTCCCTCCAGTCCAGTGGTGTTTTGCCCCTGTATGTAGCAAGCTCAATTATGTGTCACAGACTCTAGTCAATGGAGAGTTATCAAAACTATGAATTTTAAACTGAAAAAAAAAAAAGGCCAAAGTCAAATATATTTCTTGATATATGTCTGCTGGTGTTGCCAGAATTTTCACTGTTTCTATAATCACATCAGTGGATCCTCTCTGAGCCCAACTATTTGAGAGTTCTAAGAGAAAAGGCCAGTTTTTAAAAATCATCTCTCTGAATCTGAAATATAAAAATATACAATCACTTTCCCTTTAAAATTTTCCTATACACAGGGATTGATGATATGAACTTCATCCCTAATTTTAAAGTTTTTTATATTAAATTGGGCACTCAGTCATCTCTGATTCTTTCAGGCTCCCTGGACTGTAGCCCACCAGGTTTCTCTGTTGATAGGGTTCTCCAGGCAAGAATACTGGAGTGGGTTGCCATTTCCTACTCCAGAGGATCTTCACAACCAGGGATTGAAGCTGCATCTCTTATGTCTCCTGCATCAGCAGGCAGATTCTTTACTATATTTGCTTCTATTAAGTAGGTTCAGTTATCATTCAAAAAATGTAAACGTCTGTTCACCTTCAGTTGTCCTACTGCTCAGGTTTGGTTTGTGGCTCTTATATGAACTTGGTGAATGGACCTAGTGTTGAGACAAATGAATGGGCATTTTCTCATTACAGAGCTGCTTATAGTCAAGGAAAATATCTAAAGCTGGAATTGGGGCAGTTTGCTTGGGAGAGGGGAAAAACATAAGAAAAAACCCAGAAACTATTTTTTATATTTTTTTCAATTATGCATTTTTTTAGTCTCATGAAAGCATTTCAGAATAAACCTTTCTTTTTCAACAAAGAAATCATAAAATGTTTTCTTTATGAAACAATGCCTGCACATATATTCTGTGGTCACACAATTGGTGCAGGGTAACTGCTAATATTAGAAGAGTGAGTATGGTACAGTTATCCAAATTGGATGTTATCTGATTATTCAGTTTTTATTTCCCCACTTTTCCATCAGTTTATTACTAAGGGATGAAAATGAAGGTGGTTAGGTTGAAATTTTTGTCCATGACTTTTCAATAAACTGTACAAGAGAATATTTGTCATGAGAGCATTTGTCCTTATGAAAAGAATTATTATTGTAACAATTTCTTTCATAGCTTCCTGAACATACTAGCTTTGCTTGGTATTTGCTTTTGTTTCCTAACATTATTTCCCTAGTTGAAAATAAATATAAAATAAACAGCAAGTAATGTCATTAGCAAAAAAACACATAAAGCAAGAAATGCACATTAAAATGATATATAGCATAACCACATTTATTATTTTAGAGTGTATTCCAATATCAAATGGCAAATTTCAACAATGCAAAAATTGCAATTATGTTTGCACCAACCTAATAACATAAAGATCACTAATTATTAGTATGATTCCAGCATTCTGGAAGAGATTGAACTTCTCTTCCAGTGCAATCTGGAAGAGATTTCTGTATTTACTTAGCAGTCATGATGCTACAGCTAAATTCATAATTAGTAAGATATATTCTTTAGGAGGTACTTGTGTTGAGCCTTTTCCAAAACTTTTCTAAAATTTAGGTAATATTCAGTGAAACAAATACTTTTAAACATCAGCAGTCTGTAATTCCCTTTGTACAACATCACACAGAAAATAGGAGCATAATATTGGAGCCAAGTCAGGGAAAACAAAATAAAACTGTGAAATCAAGTGTGTTCTGTTGTGGTGGGAGTTGAGACTAGAAAGAAATATTGGGTCTAGACTCTAAAGGGCCTGTGTGCTTTGATAAGAAGTTTGGGAGAAATGAATGGTTTTGAGTGGCAAATTAGCAATGAAGTATATGCTTAGGGAACATCTCTGAAAGCAAGTCTGGTTGAATGTAAACAGACTGACTCAGGAACAGGAGACCTCCTTTTACTGATTCAAGTACAATGAAGGGCCAGACTTGCAGGCAGAGAAAGTAAGAAAGGAAGAAGTTGATCTAAAATTGAGCTTTGGTTATTTCATTGTATTTTCTTCGGTCTCTTCAGAATTTTCTTTGCCTCATTTCTCTCAAGGAGTTTTGTTAAAATACTGCATTGAAAGTTTGACTAAATAAATATCTGATGTTGACGAGTAAAGTGTACGAGGAAGAGTCAAGATGTATTTTTCAACAACGGAAGTAACAGACTTGATAGAAGACTCTCCAGTTTGTCCTCAGGAGTCTGATGGTTCAGTCTTATCTGAGTGATTAGTAAGGATATGAAAGAGGAACAGGCATGACATTCACGAGGAATTCGGTTTGATACATCATGCCACATCTGTCCTCCTATAGGATGACAGGAGCCTTGCTCACAAGAATCCCCTTGTGCACCCAAGATAATCTAAACCCTACCTTTTTCCTGTCTTACCCATTTTAAGACATTTGCCAGGTGGCCTAGGACTAGAAATTTAACAAAGATAATGTTTTGCATCTTTACTATGTTCAGTCCTCTTTCGACAATCAAGCTGATTATAACTATTGATTCAGAAGCCTTGTTACTGTTATAGAAGAAAATTAGATTAGGCAGACACGTTAAGTTTTGGAGTTCTTCTCAATTCCTCATGAGCTTTTGGGTGCTTGTAAATTTATTTTTATGATATTTAATATATTCTATGCCTAATTATATAGTTCATAAACTTATTTTTTCTCCTGTTTTACTTGGCAGTAATATATAGAGCTCATGGAACATCTTGCTTAATATAGGGATAAATGAATTTTCTCATTTCCCCTCTTTGCTTCCTCTGTATTTCTGCATCCACCTCACTCTTAAGTCATTTGTTTTCATCTTGGCAGTTGTTCTGCTGGGTCTCTCTGGGCTACCCAGGTGACTCCTCCGAGCATACTGCAGTCAAGCACACAGAACTGCTGCTAGTTTCTTTTAAAAAGGGTTGCCTCCTCCCTTGGGGGGCAGCTAAAGTGGGGTGGGATGAGCTTGCTAACAGACAATAAAGCAAAGCCCTCCACCACACTCCTCTGTTGATCTGCATGAGAACCTGCCTGTAGAGTGATAATTAGTGATATACATGTATCCCTTCCTGAGGTTATTTCTCCACATTTAAGCCTCCAATAGATTTATTTCCATAATATAAGAAATTCCATTTTGCAAATACGTCTAATTAGCAATGACTTTGCCATGTATATCTAATCCCTTCTATAAGGTCTTGACTCTGACACTTAAAACCAATATGGACTGTTAAAAGACCTCAAGTTAGATGTTTATAGCTTTCTACGCATTGTAAGGAGAAAAAAAATGGGATAGATTTAATCTCAACAAATCTAACAAATGAATAATTTCAAATTTCATTCATATTTGTGTGTGTGCTTAGTTGCTCAGTTGTGCTTAGCTGCTCAGTTGCTTTGCAACCCCCTGGACTGTAGCACACCAGGCTTCTCTGCCCATGGGATTCTCTAGGCAAGAATACTAGAGTGGCAGCCATTCCTTTCTCCAGGAGATCCTCTTGACCCAGGGATCTAACTCAGGACTCCTGCATTGCAGGTAGATTCTTCACTGTTTGAGCCACCAGAAAAGCCATATTTGTTTCGTGTTTATTTGGGACCAAATTGTTTTGTCTCTCTTATTTTTGTTGGTCTTCTAATGGAATTTAAACATCCTTAAAGAAAGCTGACCACCAAAGAATAGACGCTTTTGAACTGTGGTGTTGGAGAAGACTCTTGAGAATCCTTTGGACTGCAAAGAGGTCAAACCAGTCAATCCTAAGGGAAATCAGTCCTAAATATTCATTGGAAGGACTGATGCTGAAGCTGAAGCTCCAATACTTTGGTCACCTGATGGGAAGAACTGACTCATTGGAAGAAAACCCTGATGCTGGGAAAGATTGAAGGCAGGAGGAGAAGGGGATGACAGAGGATGAGATGGTTGGATGGTGTCACTGACTCGCTGGACATGAGTTTGAGAAAGCTCTGGGAATTGGTGATGGACAGGGAAGCCTGGTAGGCTGCAGTCCATGGGGTCGCAAAGAGTCAGACAGGCCTGAACAACTGAATGTTTCTAACTGAAACATTCTTAGGTACAATCTGGTGGTAATATGTCAAAGAAAGCAAACTTTATATTAAAAATCCCCTCAAAAATGGGAGACATATTTAGATGATGTGTGGATAACAGGTAGTGGAGATAAACAAACACCTTAGTCCACGGTCAAACATGTCAGTTAAATTCTAATGAGATCAGAATATCCATCCTGAGATATATGCAGGTGTAGCCACTGCTCTGGGGCTTGTGTTTCAGAAAGCCCTGCATGTTACAAACACAGATTCATTGAAAATAAAGCACATTGGCTGTCTGTCCCTTGGGATCTGGCACTTGGGACCTGTAATCTTAAATATCTGCTCTTGTGACTAATATCATTTGGGCCTCAAAGAAATGAATGCTCCTTCTACATCTCTTTCCCTATGGTCTGGAAATGAAAGGTGACTGCATGCCAGTGTCAAGGAGATTTGTGGCACGTACAGCTGCTGACATCAGACACACTCAATGCTTTGGAATATGGGGAGCATTTGAGTGACTAAAGCTCAAGTGTAAAACCCAGTGGGTTTCCCACAACGTGAATATACCTGTGTGATTCAGCACTCTCCAATCATAGGCACTGCCAAGAGAAACTGCTAACCTAACTTCTAACACTGCAGACTGTTGTCCTATATCACTTCATGTAAAAAGGAAAGGCAGAGGAACCAGAGATCAAATTGTCAACATCCGTTGGATCATAGAGAAAGCAAGGGAATTTCAGAAAAAAATTTCCACTGCTGCTTCACTGACTATGCTAAAGGCTTTGTGTGGCTTACAACAAACTGTGAAAAATTCTTTAAGAGTTGGGAATAGCAGACCACCTTAACTGTCTTGTAAGAAAGCTGTATGCAGATTAAGAAGCAACAGTTAGAACCAGACATGGAACAATGGACTGGATCAAAGTGAGAAAAGAGTTCAAGGCTATTTATTGTCACCCACCTTATTTAACTTATATGCAGGGTACATTATGCAAAGTGTCAGACTGTATTAATCACAAGCTGAAATCAAGATTGCAGGGAGAAATACTAACAAGCTCAGATATGCACGTGATATGACTCTAATGGCAGAAAGTGAAGAGGAACTAAAGAGCCTTTTTACAAGGGTGAAAGAGGAGAGTGAAAAAGCCGTCTTAAAACTCAGCATTCCAAAACTAAGATCATGGCGTATGGCCCCATCACTTAATGGCAAATAGAAGGGGGAAAAGTGAAAGTGGTGACAGGTTTTATTTTCTTGGGCCCCAAAATCACTGTGGACAATGACTGAAGCCACAAGATTAAAAGATATTTGCTGCTTGGAAAGCTATGACAGTCCTAGTGCGTGCATGCTTAGTTGCTTGGTCGTGTCTGACTCTCCATGTCCCCATGGACTCTGTCCTCTCAGAGGACCAGGCTCCTCTGTCCGTGGGGTTCTTCAGGCAGGAATACTGGAGTGGGTTGCCATGACCTCCTCCGGGGATGACAAACCTAGACAAGTGTATTAAAAAAGCAGAGACATCACTTTGCTGACAAAGGTCCGAATAGTCAAAGCTATGGTTGTTCCAGTAGTCATACATGGATAGGAGAAATGGACCATAAAGAAGGCTGAGTACTGAAGAATTGATGCCTTTGAATTGTGGTGTTGGAGAAGACTCTTACGAGTCCCTTGGACAGCAAGGAGATTAAACCACTCAATCCTAAAGGAAATCAACCTGAATATTCTTTGGGAGGACTGATGCTGAAGCTGAACCTCCAATATTTTGGCCACCTGTTGTGAACAGCCAACTTATTGAAACAGACCTTGATTCTGGGAAAGATTGAGGGCAGGAGGAGAAGGGGGAAACAGTGTATGAGATGGTTGGATGGTATCACTGAATCAATGGACATGAATTTTAGCAAACTCTATGAGATAGTGAAGGACAGGGAAGCTTGGCTATGTGGCAATCTATGGGGTCACAAATTGCCTGACACGATGTAGTGACTGAATAACAAGAATAGGATCCTATAGTACTCTATGGTAACTGGACTATTTTTTATTCAGTATTTGTGAGATCCATTGATGCATATATTTGTAATTTGTATATTTATAATTCATTCATTGCTGTATAGTATTCTATTGTGTGGAAAAAACCCACACTTTATTTAGCCTCTATTATAGATGCATATTTGTGTTACTTCCAGTTTGAAAATATTACTGAATAGACCTGCTATGCACACTCATATTCATGTCTGTTAGTAAATCTATGTACTTATTTCTCTTGGGTATTAATATCAGTTTCCCACAGTGGCTGTATTAGTTTATATCCTCTAGAGTACAGTATTTTCCATCCTTGCTAACTTATGGTATTTTCTGTTATTTTTATTTTATCCATCTATGTTTTGTGTAGTAGTATCACATTGTGGTTTTACTTTAATCTTATGTGCAGAAAATCTTAAAGAATCCATATCAGAAAACTATTAAAACTAATAAATGAGTTAGCATTGTAGGAAAGAAGATTGATAAAACTAATAAACAAAATTCAGTTTATTTCTATAAACAAATGAACAATCCAAAATTATTCATGGAAATTGTTGATGGACATTTTTTCCAGTTTTCTGGCTATTACAAATAAATGGCTATGAATATTCATATACAAGTCTTTGTATGTATGAAAGCTTTCTTTGCACTTGGTTAAATACTCAGGGAGTAGTATGACTGGACAATACAGTATGTATGGATTTAACGTTTAAAGCCAATCTACTTTTGAAGGTGGTTAATTTCTCTGGATAGCTCTCTTTTTTCCAGTACTCTGGTGGCAGACTCTAGCGGCTTGGTTTCCCTGAACTTCCAATTCTATCTTCTTAACTTGTGGAGTTTCCTGGACACTACCTGGATTCTTCGCATGCTATTACCCTCTACTTTCTTAAGGCATTAAGTTGGAGCAATCACAGGACTCTTGTTCATTTCTTGTCCTTTAGGGATCATTGTCCTTCATTTCCTCATGCCCATTCTCTTCAAAACTGTTCATATATTTGTTCATTGCTTCAAGTGGAAAGAATAATTTTTTTCTCTGTTACTCTGTCTTGTCTACATGTTTGGTATTTGATATTTTGATACTATATTTAATCTTTATGTATTTGTTGCTGATTGTGATAGGTTAATTACATCTATAGCCCTAGTTTTTACCCATTTCTATTTATATTCTTTGCAATATAATTCTTTAATTGTTTCCATCAAAAGGAAGCATCCACTCCTCCACTCGTGGAATCTAGGTGACCTTGTGACTTGCTTTGACTGAATAATTTTCTAGTAATACTTGGCAAAAAAGTCTAAGATGGCCTGCTGCTGCTGAATAATCAGCTTGAACAGAGGTGAGTCATCCTAGCTATGGCCATCTTGAGCCAACCAACGCTAAGTAGCAAAGAAATTGACCAGTGAGTATGTGTGAGCTGAACCATTTCCTGAAGAGACCAGAAGCTGAGATCCGAACCCGCTTAGCTTATCCAGACCAAATTGTTGATGTTCAGAATTGTAACTGAACAGATAATTGTTTAATCAATAACTTTTAGGAGTGGTTTTTACACAGCAAACATTGACTGATATATTGGTATATGGAAATACAATTAAATTTGTTTATTGACAGTATAGAATGATCATTAACTATTCTTGTAGTTTGTCTATGGATTCTTTTAATTTACTATAGTCACAGAATAGTCATATGTAGAATAATGGGGTTTATTTCATTTCAACACTTGGACCTTTCATTTCCTTTTCTTATTTTATTGTAGTTACTTGACCCTCCAGTATAATATTGAACAGAATGGTGAAACACTTTTTCATCCCTAATCTCAGGAGGGTGTGCTTATAACAAAATTCCTTTGTATGTGAAGTTTCAAAGTACCTTTAGAATTTCACAAGTCTCTTGAGGGATATGCATTTTTTTGTACTTAACACTTCTCAAGTCTCACTTTGTCACTTCAGAACCAGTGACCACCAAAGTTCTGCCACCCTTTCCTTCCCCCAGTGAGACCCTTTGTCTGAACCAAGCTTCTACTATTGATTCTGACTGCATCAAACCAGAAGTGCTCCAGGGCAGAAATGGCTGCAGATCTGTCAGGTACCTCTCCAGGATTCCTACTTCTTCAGGACTTTGGACTCTCTAGTCCTCTTTGTTTCCACAAATCTCTGATGCCTATAAACAGAAACTCTTTTTATTTGATCTGATTTTTCTACTTTTCTTGACTAGAACTTTTTGGTCAGACAGAAACTGTATTATCTGTATTAGTGTTCTCCAGAGAAGCAGAATCAATATATAGCAAGTAATATATATATATATATATATATATATACACACACACACACACATATATATATATATGTGTATGTGTGTGAGTGTGTATACTAAATCACTTCAGTCGTGTCCAGTTCTTTTTGACCCATTAAACTGTAGCCTGCCAGGCTCGTATGTCCATGGGGATTCTCTAGGCAAGAATACTGGAGTAGGTTGCCATGCCCTACTCCAGGGGATATTCCTAATCCAGGGAAGAAACCCAGATCTCTTCTGTCTCCTGAATTGGCAGGCAGATACTTTCCTGCTAGCACCACCTGGGAAGCCCCTTTATATATATATATATATATATACATACACACATTCCCTGGTGCCTCAGTCGGTAAAGGATCCACCTTCAATGCGGGAGACCGGGGTCAAGAAGATCCCTTGGAGTAGGGTATGGCAACCCACTCCAGCATTATTGCCTGGAGAATCCCCATGGACAGAGAAGTGTGATGGGCTACAGCCCATGGGGTTGGAGTCGGACATGACAGAGTGGCACATACATATATGTGTGTGTGTGGAGGTGTGAGTGCAAGTATAGTGTGTATACACAGAAAGAGAGAGCTGTAATGAGAAAGTAGCTCATGTGATTATGGAGACTGAGAAATTCCATAGTCTGCTGTTTTGCTTACAAGCTGGGGACCTAAGAAAGCCTATAATTCCAGTCCTGAGAATTAAAGGAGAATCAGAGGAACTGATAGTGTAAATTCCAGTCCAAGAGTAAGAGAAGAGCTATGTCCCAGCTCAGGTAGGCAGGTAGGAAGGGAACTGATCTTTCCTTCGTCTGATTTTTGTTCTATTTTAGCCTTCAGAAATTGGATGGTGCCCACCCACATTGAAAAGGGCAATCTATTTTTAGTGAGTCCACCAACTTAAATGTTAATCTCATCTGAAATACCCTTATGGATATACCCAGAAATAACCTTTTATTTAGGTACCCCATGGCACAGTCAAGTTGACACGTAAAATAAACCATCATACCATCCTAAGAAATTTAAATGAATTAACCTGCTATTTGTAACAGTTACACATGAAAGCTAAGTAACATTTTACATTATAAAATATTCATACTGAAAATGAAATTGTATATATGCAACTCTTAAAACATTAACCAGATCTCTACAATTTATTTTGCTGTGTACAGTAGAAATCTAGTTAATGCTTTTAAAAACAGTAAAAGTCATGGTTTTAGTAATAGTAATTTATGTGAAGAAACTGAAATATTTTGTAATGTTTTATGCATAAAGACAATTTAGTGTATGTCCCCATTATGATATTTGAGTGTGATATGTCAAATTCAGTGTTTATTTCTGATGTAACTATTGTTTTAAGAATTTTATTGACAATTTTAGTAACTACTGCCTATGCAGAATTTCTGCAAATTGAATAAGAACTTGTCTAATAAATAGACTTAAAAAATTGTCAAATTTGATATTTAAGACACACAAAGCCATAACTTTGTGCATACTCAATTATTTTTGAATTTTTAACTTTTCAAGGTAAGAAAATAGAACATAATTGGAAGTTTTGGCTTAACTTATAATCAATATACACTTAGTATAGTATGGGGATTTCCATTTGTACTCTCATGCAGGGTTTCTAATAGGGTCAGCCCTTTCCAACACATTTGTGTTAGAGATACTTTAAAATTTCTTATTCTTTTTTGTCTGCATAGGCTGGCAGGATTATCTTTTACAATTAAAACAAAGCAAAATCAAAACCATTTTACTGACCACCATTTCATTTTATCACTTGAGGTTTGATCACAGATGCAGAATCACTATGAATATTATGGAATAAGAAACTTTTTGTACAAAACCAATCTCACACTACTGTCAGAGTAGCTAGGAAGTAAAGATCTGAAAAGATTTAGAGAAAAGTCCTTAATTAATCTTAGTGTTGATGGATGATTTAGACCTTGCAGAAAGTTACTCCTGAGTCCTAAAGTAGTGTAGAAGGCTATGAAGGTTTTCTGTTTTTTCTTTAATGTCAATAATCTTTTAAAAATAATTTTTATTTATTTGTTTCTATTTGGCTGTACAGGGTCTTCACTGCTGCATGGACTTTTCTGTAGTTGAGGCAAGCAGGAGCTACTTTAGTTGCAGTGTGCAGATTACTCATTGCGTCAGCCTCTCGTTGTGGAACACAGGCTTCAGTACTTGTGGCACGTGGTCTCAGTAGTTGTAGCTCTCTGCCTCTAGAGCACAGTTTCAATAGTTGAGGTGCATGTTGCTCTGCAGCATGTGGAATCTTTCCAGCCCAGGGATTTAATCCACCTTCTGCATTGGCAGGCAGATTCTTCATCACTGAGCCACTGGTGAAGCCTTAAAGGTTTTTGACTCTTCATGACCATTCCCTCTCTTAGTTCTCAGGAAGCAAACGTGTTGCTTGGGGTATTCGGTAAGGGTAATTGTCAGGAAGGAGAAATGTACATGGAGCATTAAAGAAAGGACACATTGAAATCTGCCAAGCGAGTTATCACCAGTGTTATTCCTTAGAGTACAATGGCTACTTATGCACCACTGCCTCGTACATCACACACACATTTTCTTATGATTGACCTTGACCCAGATTGCTCAGGAAGGAAATTCTGGGCAATGTAGTTTCAGCTTAGATAATATGTGCATGCTAAGTTGCCTATAGACTGTAGCCCGCCAGGCTCCTCTGTCCATGGGATTTTCCAGGCAAGATACTGGAGTGGGTTGCCATGCCCACCTCATGAGGATCTTCTGACCAGAGATCAATCCTGCATCTTCTGTGTCTCCTGCATTGCAGGCAGATTCTTTACCACTGAGCCATTGGGGAAGCCCTGACACAATACACAACTACCATCTATGAACCTATAAGATGAGTTAAAAAATTAGAGCTGGAACTATTGAGCCGAAAAAAGATTATGTGGCTTTCTTAATCATATCACACAAAGGGTGTTTTTTAGGACTTTTACCCGTCTGAATTTTAGATCAGTGTGCTCAGCATCTTGCCTGCTGATGTGCTTATTTCTTACTGAACTCTGTTTTTCCTTTGCATTTAGGACCACATTTGGATAGAGAAGGATGCTTGTCCAGCAGAAGTGTCTGGGCTCTTATATAAATTAAACAGCAAGGGATGATGAGGAATTGGAGCAGCCAACTTAAATTGAGTATAACCATTTTCTGAGGATATGATGTGACCACCACTGGCATCATTAACCACATCAGGCATTTTCTCAGCTAAGATAAGAACACAGAGGAGAAATGGCTTTCCCACCAGCCAGAACTGTTCCTTGTTTTTTAATTTATAAGTTAATGCTGTTTCCTCCTCATCAAGTTTCTCTGTGTTTGCTGAAAATGTCAGGAAGATGCCATAGAGAGCTTAATATTTTATATGCTAGAAATGTTAGCTTTTTTTATATCTTTGGTCCTGTTATCTGCCGAGCAACTTCCCTACTGCATGCAGTGCTTATGTGGCTATTATTATCTACTGAAATATAGTTGGGATATTTCCTGTTATGTTCTGTGACAAGGTAATGTTAAATAGGAATCTATTTCTACAAACACTGTTTTGTTTGGTTATCTTACTGTGCAAGCTCAAGAACTCCCTTATCAGAGCTCATGAGATTTGCAGACTAGAATGGCTCTAAATGACAAGCAAATCACAATGACTAGAGATAGCATTTGCTTGGTCAAGCACAGTAGGGTCCCAGGCACGCCAAAGAATATGCAAAGCTGGGCACCTGGGATTCTTGGAAATACTTCATCACCAAGTGGTACTTAAATTTTATAGACAAAGAACTCAGACAGTTAGAAAATATAGATATTGGCCTACGAGTATATTCCTGGGTTGGGACGATCCCCTGGAGAAGGGAAAGGCTACCCACCCTAGTATTCTGGCCTGCAGAATTCCCTGGACTGTATGTATAGTCCAGATTGAGCACCTTTCACTCTACTTAAGAGTATACGCAAAATTTAGTTTGCTTAAATTCTAAAGGAAGTAGAATTTCTAAGTTGGATCTTGACTGTGTCTTGTTTTTTTTTTTTAATTTTATAAATAGCATTTATCTCACATTCATTTTCAAATCACTTTTCCTGTAAAATTATTTTTATGTCTCATAATGACGGTATAAGGTTAGTACTAACATTTCATTTTTAAAAAGGAGGATAAATGAGTTGTCTAGGATCATCTCAAGTGTTAAGTGGAAAAGACAGGAGTTTCATCGATGCTCTGCTGACATAAACCTAGTCTGACACCCAGAGCAACACAAATGAGCAGTGTGCTATTCAATAGAAGTGTTTTTTTCCAAAACAACTCAGTCTTTCATGTTGTAAGTTAAACTTACATATGAGACTTTTACTTTTTGGTAGCTCCTGAATTATTATTTTTTTTTCCTTTCCCTTCTCATCCAAACACTGAAAGCATAATCTACATTCCCTGTCCCTATTCATCTTCATTCACCTCTAAATTCTCAGCATCCTAGTTTCTTTAGTCACCATATATGTTGATCTCAAAAGATCAACATGCACTCTTAATTGTTAAAGTGTACATTTGGGGTAATCTTCTAGAATTGTTATATTTCTGTCGAATTGACTCTTACTACAAAATGCCACTCTTAATCTCTGCTGAGGCTTGCCTTGTCTTTACTCTGTCTTATATTAATAAAATGGCTTTCTTTTTCCCTTCTTTTCTTTAAAATTTTCTGTGTACCTAATATTTAGATCTCATCTCTTATAAACAGTCAGTATCTGACATTTAGAAATTCAGCCTGAAATTCTTTGTCTTAAAATTAGAGTCTTTAGTCCATTAGTGTTTAGTATACTTTGGCTTGTATCTATCATTTTGTTGATTTTTGTTTTTTTAAGTGTTATTTCTATTATTTATTCTTTTATTCCTCTGTTATTTTTTCTTTTGGATTATTTGCAAATGTCTCAGATATTCTAAAATTTCTCAAATATTACAAATATTACAAATTTCTCTATAACTAGAAATTTCTATTCTAGTAATTTTAAAATTCACTTTAATTCATACTTACACGTTTTGAATTTTAGAATATTTACCTACTTATTTACTTTTTCTATTAATAGCTTTCTGAAATGTCATGCTGCTTTGTAGGATAATTGCCTCTGCCTAAAATCTCTCTTTATTTCTTGGAAGGCAGCTTTTGTTTGATAACCTCTTATTTTGTCTCTTATTTTTTTGAGCTTAGAATTCTATGTTCACATGCTTTTTATTTTTTCACATTTTAAAGATGTGATTTCACTATCTTCTATTTGACCATTTATACTGGGAAGTCAGCTGTCTTTTTTACTCTTGCTCCTATAAGATATCTTGTTTTCCCTTTGCAATTTTTTTAAGATTATATTTCAGTCTTTTTTTTTTAAAAGCATTTAATTATACTCTACCTATGCATGTTTTATTTATATTTTTCCTTTCTTGAGTGTTGTAGTGCTTTTGACAGTAAGGATTGAAGCCTTTTATAGTCTTGGAAAATTCTCACCAATTATGTCTGCAAATATTCCTCCTGCCCTATTCTCTTTCCTCTACTTTTAAAGCTCCAATTATATATATATATTTGCCTTTTTGACTGTGTTCCACTTGTATCTTTTATAATATTCTATTTTTTTTCCTGTTGTTTCAATTTATATTTTTTCTATTGATCTCTTTGTCCTGTCTTCTCTTATGTTCTTAGTTTCCAATAATGAATTCTAACTTAAAATATTTTATTTTTAGTTCTGGAATATATATTTGATTCCTTATAGATCCTAATTCTTCACCAAAATTCTCTGTATTTTTATTCATTTTGTCTAGCTCTTACTCTGTTTTCTTTAACATATTATATATTGTTATTTAAAATACCTATATATTAAACTTGATATTTTGATTATTTATAGATATGCTTCCACCATACTATTTTTGTGTTTTACTCTTTTAATTACATTTCTCACTGCTTCATGCTTCTGTTAGCTTTTCTATTATGTTCTAACCATAGTTTAAAAGATGATATAGTCTGTCAGGTAAAGCAGTTCTCTCCCACTTTATTTTAGTCAGGCATAAAGAAAGAGGGTGTGGTAACTCCAGTCAAATCAGGTATTGAGTTCAGTCAGAGCTAGGTTGCAGAAAGACTCAGTCTGTCTCTGGTTTGACCTTGGTCATTGTGCATGATTCTCCTCGGGCCATTAAAAACATGTTAGGTCTCTGTCTCCTCTGCTCTGAAAGACTACAGAAGATTTTATTCTGCCTTCTGAAGAAAGAACCCCAATTCAAGTAGTCTGTATTGTTTCCATCACTCTCCAATCTTTAAAACTAGGATTTTGTAATTTTCCAGATTTTATCTAAATGTTGCAACAAGAACATTGAGCTTCTATGACCCAGCAAAAGTGGTAATCTTTTCCTCTCTTAAAATTTCACTTTAGCATCAAATCATCTACTAAGGTGTCTCTGCATTTTTTTATATTGAATGAAATTAGTTATCATTTTTTTTTAACACGCATTATAATTTTTACACCCACCATTGTTTTGTTGTTTGAGTTGCTAAGTTGTATCTGGCTCTTTTGCAACCCCAATGGACCGTAGCCTGCCAGGCTCCTTTGTCCATGGGATTTCACAGACAAGAATACTGGAGTGGGTTGCCATTTCCTTCTCCAAGGGATCTTCCTGGCCCAGGGATCAAACCTGGGTCTCCATAGTGAATTATAATTTTGATTATGCATGTTTTTATTTCCTAAAACACTCTTAGGTTTCAAGACCTTCTTGTGGAATATGCATTCTTAAGTGGCTTAGCATTTATAACTAAAATGGGGGAAATAAATACTCCTCAGTATATCCAATATGAAAGTTGTATGTTCATCACTTTTATGTGTAACTTTGGTTATCTTTCTTTTTATTTTTAAGATGTCCTTCCTGCTTGTAAGCTTTGTCATGTATTGTCCTTGTTCATTGAACCAGTACACGACTAATAATGAGGATCTTCTGTGAAGCAAAAATGGGATTAAGTGTGGGCAAACTAAATGATTAGGTTCCTGTACTGTTTTGAGAACCAGACATATTGAATCTCTAGTAAGGTTGTACCGTATTCATAGCATTATGAATAGCAAAGATCATTGCTTTGGAGGTAAAAGTATCCAATGAAATCCAAGAATAAATTGCCAACAGAACCCAGTGATTCCAGGAATTCAAATCACACCTACCATATGCAGAACTAGAATTTGATATGAACAGCTGGAAATTCTTCTGGATTCTGACATAAGATTTATAAATTCACTTAATTAACTGTTAAATTAGGAAACACAGATGTAACTACTAAGAGCAAGACTGTTTGAGGGAGGCAGGAATTCCATGTCCTGGATGGTTGTGGCCGCAGTGAGGCCAGATAGAAAAAAGGAAGGTAAACACACATAGACACGCACACAACATAGCTCTTCCTGGGGGTGAAACTTTCATCTTGTTATTTTCCCTTATTACCCCTCCTCACTTTCCTTAGCACTCCTAGAATGTAGTCCACTACATTGAGACATCTTGTTTCATTTACACAATTACATTGCTTTCCAGATACTAAAATTCTGGTTCAGTGCCAGCTTACTTTGTCACACCACTGCAAATTCCTTGCTCAAAGGTAGAAACTGTAGCACAGTTACCCTTCTTTATAAGCATAAGAGTCTTTGCCTATGGGGCATAATTTGAGAAGCGCCCCCAGAGTCCTATAGCTTGGGTCATAGTTTCCTCTAATTTGTTTCTATAAACACGAGTTCTTTTCGGTTAAGTCATGGTCTTTAAGAGGGCCAGGATAAGATCATGATGCTAGCTCATATTTTCCCAATGTTTCCTGTGTGTCAGATGCTTTACATATGTTTACATATGTTAACTCATTAAACCCTTAACACAGTGCTGAGAGGTAGATTCTACTTATATTTTATAGAAAAGAAACAAAAAGATGGTAAAACTTGTCCAAAGCCACACAGTTGGTCAGTGGAGGCAGGATTTTAAAGCCTGCAAATCTGCTGCTATAGGTTTAACTCTTATCCATTGCTCCATGCCAGCTTTTGAGTAAGTTGAGGTCACTGAGCAGAGGAAGGGGGAAAACAAGTCAGTCAGTGCTTCCCCTGAAGAGTGGCCTCATGTACGAGATAAGTCAGTGGTAAGACACAGGGAGTCGTGGAGTGGTTCTGTTCAGAAAGACCAGAACATTGACAAACACCTTAGGGTGAGTCTGGGAAGCAATAGAGGGTAGAGATGGCAATTAGTCTTGCAAGCTATTCCCTGGTAGCTATGAAAAAGAGAAGTCTGGAAGGAGTGATAGCTAAACTTACTGTGCATAATAATCACCTGCAGTACTTGTAAAATGCAGATTCCTGAGAAGTGCTCCCAGAGGTTCTGACTCACCTCACTGCCTGGAGAATGTCTAGCCCTTTCCATTTTTAACAAGTGCAGCTGCAAATAGGGATAGCTTTCTGGCCACACAGCAGGGGAATGTTGCATTAGTAGAAGATAATGCATTTTTATATTTTCAGAGTTTTCACAACTTTAAACTATTATGCATATTTAAATGACTGTGTGGATCACTATAAATTGTGGAAAATTCTTAAAGCGATGGGAATAACAGACCACCTGACTTGTCTCTTGAGAAAACTGTATGCAGGTCAGGAAGCAACAGTTAGAACTGGACATGGAACAACAGACTGGTTCCAAATAGGAAAAGGAGTACATCAAGGCTGTATTTTGTCACCCTGCTTATTTAACTTCTATGCAGAGTACATCATGAGAAACACTGGGCTGGAAAGAGCACAAGCTGGAATCAAGATTGCCAGGAGAAATATCAATAACCTCATTTATGCAGATGACACCACCCTTATGGCAGAAAATGAAGAGGAACTAAAAAGCCTCTTGATGAAAGTGAAAAAGAGTGAAAAAGTTGGCTTAAGGCTCAACATTCAGAAAACTAATATCATGGCCTCTGGTCCCATCACTTCATGGGAAATAGATGGGGAAACAGTGGAAACAGTGTCAAAGTTTATTTTGGGGGGCTCCAAAATCACTGCAGATGGTGATTGCAGCCATGAAATTAAAAGACACTTACTCCTTGGAAGGAAAGTTATGACCAACCCAGATAGCATATTAAAAAGCAGAGACATTACTTTGTCAACAAAGGTCCATCTAGTCAAGGCTATGATTTTTCCACTAGTCATGTATGAATGTGAGAGTTGGACGGTGAAGAAAGCTGAGCACTGAAGAATTGATGCTGTTGAACTGTGGTGTTGGAGAAGACCCTTGAGATCTCTTGGACTGCAAGGAGATCCAACCAGTCCATCCTAAAGGAGATCAGTCCTGGCTGGGTATTCATTGGAAGGTCTGATGTTGAAGCTGAAACTCCAATACTTTGGCCACCTCCTGCAAAGAGGTGACTCATTGGAAAAGACCATAATGCTGGGAAGGATTGGGGGCAGGAGGAGAAGGGACGACAGAGGATGAGATGGCTGGATGGCATCACGAACTCGATGGACATGAGTTTGTGTAAACTCTGGGAGTTGGTGTTGGACAAGGAGGCCTGGTCTGCTGCAATTCATGGGGTTGCAAAGAATCAGACACAACTGAGCAGCGGAACGGAACTGAATTGGTTAAATAGAAAATCCACCAAAGTGGTAAAGTTTATCTCTTTTTTCATAGTCAGTCGTTCTGCCTTAGTTACATTTATTCTAAAGCCTTTTCTTTAAAATACAGTGATAAAATCCTACATAGCCTAATCACACACAGTATCCCAAATATTGTTTCTGCATATTTATTTCAGTGCAACCGTACAAGAAAAGTAGCATAACTTTTGAAAGTAGTGTTTTAAAATTAATATATACATGTTTAAAAATTTCTCTTTTCTTAAAAAGTAATATATATAAAATGTTTAAGATGAACGAGGCCTTTCTGAGACCTGTTAGGCTTTTTCTATATTATGCTCATGGCCTTGCATTCAGAATTGTGAATCAGGAGATCTGGAAATGAAATGAAGATAAGATATTTCTAGGCATGCATTCTTTTTGGGATTGAAATGAGGATTTGGCATGGTGATCAGAGATGCTCACATGTGGCTTGCAACAAGTAGATAAAATGGTACCTGACAGAGAATGGAGACCCCAGTCAGGGATGATGGAAAGGATGCTGTGTGGACTTGTGTAGCAGGAAGGTCCTATTAGAGTGTACAGAGGCCCCATTTGAGGATAAGCTAATCTCTTTGAGTTTGAATGCCTGATGAGAAAATGCATACTAAAGCTTAGAAATTTGCAATGTTCCATGAGTAGTCATTTTGAGGTTATATTTGGGAAGCATCAATGTAAGATCATGCATTTCTGCTCTGTGTACTGAGTGGGTAACTGTTAAAGAAAGGAAATTAGAGTGTTTTCTCTTAAAAATAAACTGAACTCATTTTATCATTAGGTCTTATAAGTTTCTTCCACATGCATCAAGTAAAATGTAATAAAAGTTCAAAATTAGTTAGCACCAGATCTCCACTATAATCTAATAAATGGAGATTTTTTTTTTTTAACTAGCTTTGGAAGCAAGGCTCCTCCTTTGTTATGGTAAGTCATAACGCATGAGTATTTTTGAATAAAACTTGGCTTTTCAAGTTGAAAGCATACTTGGGCAATTTATGAGAATAACTTCCCTTTAAAACAAGTTATATTAGTTACATTTGAAAAGCTGGTATTCTTGAATGGTGAAGTTGAGAACTGACTCCCTTGAGACTAGAGATCAGAGGCAGAACAAGGAGTGCAGGGGTGGGGAGAGGAAGATGGATGTGAAATCCTTATAGTCTGTTTCCATTCCCGTGGTCGCCACGGCAGTGTGTGACAGTCCTTGGCTTCTGAGTGGGATGTGTGCCAGCCGTTTGGGGCGGAGGGAAGTCAGTTGCTTGACTGAACATATTTTCTTTTAGAAAGAGTGCTGTAAAAGATAGTCTCCTGGACAAACCACAGAAACTATTTAACCAGTGCGTGACCAAATAAATCAGTGTTGAAAATGGCCGTAGTCTTTACATTTTGGGGGAACAGAGATCCTTTGGAAAGAGGTGACATGCTTTGAAACATAGCTCTTCTTCTTTTTGGCTGTGTGAGCCCAATAAGTAACTTAAATCTCTAAAGCTTAATTTTCCCACAGGCAAAATAAGACTAATACTAATAGTAGCTCAGTAGGTTCTTGTAAAGAGTAAATAAAATACTAAAATAAATGAGCTTAGCCAGTGATGACAACTATAAAGAGCCCAATAATGAAATTGTTATTTGAATGAATTCCTGCTAACTTGTGAATGACTTATAAGTTCTTTATTCCTTCCAATGATACCAGCATTTAAAAGAGGGATGCTTAATTTTTTGGCACCACAGCCTGGTTAGAATATATAAAAATTCAGGCAGTTTTTGTGAAAATAGTTTGAGCACAGAAGTGTCATAAAAAAATGACTAGTAATGTTGCAGAATCAGCAGCTCAAAGTTGTGCCTTCTTATTTTATACAAGGAAAGATTTTGTTAGCTGGTTTCTGGGTCTACTGTAATAGTAAACAAGCCAAGGTTAGGTTAATGTGAATGGATTATCTTTATTATATCAGCTACTTGAGAATCTAAATGTGACCTAGTATGAGGTGAGTAACTCATTTTAAAGTCTGTTTCTCTGGTGAATTGATGAATTGTTCTGGATTTCCTCATATGAATAATATGAGAACATATGTCTAATAACAAAATAAATAATCGTAATCCTTTTAGATTTGAGTTTTTCTCAGAACCTGTTTATAATTCCATAAAATATTCACAGTTTACATCCAATACCTCTGAGGGATAAACAAGGTTTTGGGAAAAGAAAGTTATATTTGTTCCAAAACTAAATTGCCTTCATTCATTAATTAATTCTCTCATTCATCCATGTGTTCATTCATCCTTTTGTTCAGTACCTATCATGACGTATATGTACTGGGAATGCAAATCTGAATAACAGCCTACTGCCTCCCCACAGTATCAGTATTTTAGTACAGGTAGATGCTCTCAGTGTTATGCCATATTCTCTGCTTGCTAAAGGCGAGTAGATAGAAAATGGCTGACTCAGATGAATGATTGTGGGTTTTAACTTTTAGCTTCATAAGCTGGTGATACTCTGATTGATCTCTTAGAACCGTTTCCTACTCCTAGGCTGTGGGAAACCAGCCATTCGCCAACAGTAGATGGGGATTCAGTGGACTGACCTTCTCATTTCTCTTGTCCCTTGTCTGGGACATCATCGAGGAGCTTTTAACACTATCTCACAGGTCTGAGCAGGAGTAGCCCCAAGGGTAGCAGGCTAGATAATGCACTGTATTGACTACTCCCTTATTTTTCTCACTCCTGCACGTATCTAAAAGTGTTTCCTGGAATCACTTCCCAAAGAAAGTGCTTAAATTCTGATTCTTGTCTAAGGACCTGTTTCTGTGGGGATTCAAACCATGACAGTATATGTCAGACTTAATGCTAATAACAGTATCATTTTATGTAATATTTGCAAAAGCACAATTAAATGAGTACTTCTTCATTCTTAAAATTAAAAACCACAAGGAACTAAGTCTCAGTGACCAAGAAAATAACTCAAGGGCAATCCAATTGATTTGTGACATATCTGAGGTTCTATTCTAGGTGTATCTTGCTATATAATATTTACTATTTTTTGATATCATTATCAACATGATAAGTAGCAGAGATAACAGTAGAAAATCTAGAGAATAATAACTCTAAGTTAAAAACATAGCAATTAATTTAAATTGGCCATTTTCCATCTGCTTTCAAAGATAATTTAGTCTTGTCTATGTTTTATCTTTAGAAGTTTTTCTTCTTAATTGGCAATAATTCAAAATTTAATTGGCCTTCCTTCCCAAATCGCTTGTTTTTAAGGATCTAACCTCCCATGAACAGGTAGATAGTGACATTTTTGGCATCATAGGACTTTTCTAATAAAAAAAGACCCTCTTTTGTCTTCCTTTGGTACTTGAAATTCTTATTAGTAACATTACCTTTTAAGGAGTTTTCTGGATGTTGCTTCTTTTTAACTGAGTTACTTGGAGCATACAGAGTGTATCTCCTTGCCAAGGGGAACCTCTTTACTTTTCATTTCTTTCTGCAATGTCTACTGTGATGATTCCCAAACTCTGTTTCATGGAGAGATAAGAAAATAGATGACAAAGCTTTCCTTCAGTAATGCACTTTGAATTACAGATGTAAAGAAGTTTAATAGTTGTCTTAAACTTTTGTGCCATGGCAAATAATTCCAGGAAGTCACAATTGTGATCACATTATGCACAGCCACTAACACATAGGCATCATTTATCAACTTTCCGGGAAGCTGTACAATGTCTATTGGATTAAACTGGAGTAAATTATGTATTATTATCCCACAAATTCAAATGTATTTATGGTATTATTTCGGCCTTTACTGATAATTTCCTGCTGCAATGAATTCGTCTTTGATGAAGGCTTTTGTTCTTTATCCATGTCATGAGTTATTATTGAAGTTTCATCAATACCTAGAAAAAGCTCTTGATTAAATAAACATGGGAAATATGAATCTATGAATGTCCAAGTTCGTAGCATAACATGGAGCCATTTCTCCTTCCCACCTCTCTCTCATCATCTGTTTGACAGTGCTGTCTTGAACACGCTGTTTTCTGAGTACAGTGTACCTTTTCAGTGTCCGTGAACTTGCTGGTGACATTTTCTTTCTTGGACTTCTCCCCTTCCCTTCCCCATTTAATAAAACCCAACCCTCCACGTTCCAATACAGATATTAATTGCTTCCAAGGCCTCCTTCCCTGCCCAGGAGTTACTGTTGTGTCCTTATTCTCATTGTATTGATTCTTTTACACACCTCTATTATAGTCCTATAACATGGTTAAGATATTGATTAAAATACCTGTCTCTCTTACTAGGCTAGGTATTTCTAAGTTCAGGCCATTTTTTATATTTTGGCTAGTATTTAGCATAGAATCTGGAAACTGAAGCTATCCAATAAATACTTAGGAAATGATTAACTGCACTCATTGTGTGACCTTTATTTTCCTCCCTCTTGCTTCTGTTCCTCTCTTCTATCACCATGAGACTTATCTGTGTATTTTTATATATCATTTATTATACTGACTACCCACTGTATAAATGACATTGTATAAGTGCTATAGAGGAAACAAAAGTGAAAAAGAAAATCGTGATTTTGAGTTCAGTGAATTTACAATCTAGTATTAACTATTACCGGAGACGGCGATGGCACCCCACTCCAGTACTCTTGCCTGGAGAATCGGATGGATGGAGGAGCCTGGTAGGCTGCAGTCCATGGGGTCGCCAAGAGTCGGACATGACTGAGTGACTTCGCTTTCACTTTTCACTTTCATGCATTGGAGAAGGAAATGGCAACCCACTCCAGTGTTCTTGCCTGGAGAATCCCAGAAACAGGGGATCCTGGTGGACTGCTATCTATGGGGTCGCACAGAGTCGGACACAACTGAAGCGACTTAGCAGCACCATTAACTATTACTAGACATTGTAACTTGGGCCTGAAAGTAATATGTATTATATAAAGCATAAAATTATCTATACATATAGACATATACAATGTATGCCTATATATTTTTGGAGACATATGTGTGTATATGTATATATTTATTCATTTATATATGTATGTATGTATTGGATTCCCAGGTGGTACAGCAGTAAAGAATCCATCTGCAAATGCAGGGGACACAAGATATGCAGGTTTGATCCCTGGGTCAGGAAGAGCCCCCGGAGAAGGGCATGGCAACTCTGGTATTCTTGCCTGAAGAATCCCACAGGCAGAGGAACCTGTCCATGGGGTCACATAGAGCTCAGTACGACTGAAGTGACTTAGCACTCGTGCATGCACAGCCTGTTACATTGTGTTACACTGTACACACTGTCACAACAGCTGATTACACTGTTTTATAAAAGGCTGTGTCACATAATTACTTTAGGTTCTTGTCATTCTAGACCTGATAGTAATTAGATATGACAGTGTTGTGATTATTTGACTAAGAGCATGGAAACTTGTTTTTTTTTTTATTATGAACAATTTTAAATGAGAATATAGAATAGTTACATTTGATCAATCAGGTATTCAAGAATTTTATTTTTTAAAAGCTGTTCATAGTAAAATTAAAGTTTGATAGATTATTTATCCAAATAACTTGAAATTTTAGATGAGGACTTTTCAGCCTGGATTATTTCATTTGTCTCAGGAAAAAAATTTCTCCAAGATGAATTCTGTATAAGGCTTTAGAAGGGTTCTGCGAATAAAAAGTGGAAGTGCTTTGATCAAACAGGTTTACACGTGTCAGATAAGCTTCAGCACACCTCCCCTTGGAAATTCATGTGCTTATTAGTGTATTAAAAAACCCTGAGTTAGTTTATTTCACTTATTTATTCACATATTCCTTTGACTTCTGAAACTTTCTCTATATCACATCTAGAAACATTGCTTGTAATTACTGTTTTGAAGTACATGATGACATTGGTTAGTGCACTGGTTGGTACATTCTGATAAACTGTGATGTAATGGTCTCTTCCATTGTGAATATTCTGACAGATGGAGAAAAAAGCAAGAGAAAGTATGTACTTTAGGCTGAGCAATTTTGGACCCAGTTTTTAAAAAAAACAAAACAAGGTAGAAGGTGAGAATGGAGCACTTTCAAGGTTCAATATGGATCAACTAGAATCAGAAAAGATGTAGGGCAGAGCTCAGAATCAGTGATCATGAATCAGAGCTGAGAAGAATTGGAAAATGTCATTTAAACGAACTTTGGAAGAAAAGCCTTCTTTTCCAGATTATGGTCCCGATTCCAAAGACAAAAACAGCTTGGAGGTCGAGCTGTTGAAGTTTACAGCAGGAATTAGAGCTCCAGGAGGGGTATATACCTTCTGGACAATGAGGTCCATACTTTCTCAAATCAAAACCACTCTTAGGTCTGTCAAATAACAAAGATTTTTCTCTCTTCTCTACTGATGGTTTGAGCTTCTATTTCTCTCCCCTAGTTATTTCAAATGTCAGAGAGAATTAGGATACAGATAAAGTTCAACAATATTGCCATTATTTAACTTACGATATACTCCAGCTGAAAGTTTCTCAAATTCAACACTTTGGGCTTTTATAAAAAAGATTATTAACACATTATTCTTTTCATGGACTCAATATTATACAGCATGTTTTTTTCTTTCAACTGTAGAACTTTGTAAAGTGTCAATTGTTAAATAGGAATTATGCCTCTTTTTTCAGTTGGGACTTTGTTTTTTGTATCTCCATGATTGCACATATTAGGTACTACTAAAATAATTGTAAGACTGAAGTCAGTAAATTATATAATGGAAAAAGTGATCACACATTTCGGCAATACAAGTGAAGAATATTAGTTTATCTATAATGTTTTGATAGAGTCACTTAAGTTTGCTTTGATCTTATTTGATTTGAAAATGGGTTTAATTGTGAATCTGTTTGTTTCCTCTTGGTGTATGTGTTTGAAGCTGCAAAGACTGACAATGTAAAAATACTCTTTGCAACCTTCCTTACCTATGATGTAAGGATTTATTAAATAATGGTGACTCTTATGTGGTTGCTTCCCATACTCAAGGCAATCCATACTCCTTCCTGTGGAGAAACCACTGGGTGAAAAACAAAAATGCTTTTTGATGGCGGTGATGAAACCAAAAGATAGACTGCTTCTTTAGAGGATAGATCTCTAATGCTCTTTTATTGACATGGTGTTGCAAGAGATGAAAATTATGATCTTCTGTCTCAGCTAGCCTGGAGTTCTTCCCCAAATCAATTCCTTATTCAAACACAAAACGTACTTCTTATGACCCCTCCTCTCTCCTCAACTTCTTGCTCAGGGCAAGGCCAGTGAGCTTTTGAAGTATTCTCGCTTAGCTGGTTTTTAATCTTTCTTTTAAAGATATCTTTTGTGTCTGGAAATCTGATTCAGTTTAAACTGCTGAGTTATAGTATGCTGAAACCTAAAATTTATAAATGCATGGTGAAGATGTAATATGTCAAATGAAATAATATAATAGCCTTATAAAGAAAATGTAGAAAAGCTTTGAAATAGGTGCTTCTTTTAAGATATCTATAAAATATTCATTTCTTAATGCAACTTTAGAAAAGCATTATCTCTGATAATAAACATAAAAATATCCCCCCAAATTCTGCCACTTAGTGAACTCCATTCAGAATTGTTTTAATCACAAAGTCTAAAGTTATAAAAACTATTGAAAAATAGTTATAAAAACTATTGAAAAATATTGGTGATTTATGATTGGAAGTGGCCTGTTTTCTGCTCCCAAAATATGGGGTTTTTAAACTACACAAGGACATTCTACTAGCCCGTTGTTACTGTTTACTGTGAACATTGGGTCTACCCTTTGGGCTTGTCACCAGGCAGAGCTTCAAGTAGAGTAATGCTCTAAGACCATTTGTTCTTAATGAAAGCAATTTGTTATGAGCTGAGAGGAAAGTGTCCTTTGTCCTTCTGCCAAAACAGCCTTGCTCTGTGTTTGTTGAATTTGTTCAGATTAATGGGTATACTATAAGATGCTTTAAGACAAAAAGCATTAGCAGAACGGTGCAAAGCATTTTTCTAAAACAATGCCAAATATCAGTGAACATATCATGTTTTCAGACATCTACTACAAAAACTGCTTAAAATTCATTATTCTTAATTGTATTTTCCTACATGGTGTCCATATGGCCCCATTATTCATTTGGTAAAATGTTTTTTGAGGGACGTTATTTTTCAGGATGATGATAAGAATTGTATGGGTAGAAATAGCATTCATAAGACCACACAATTTATAATGTATGGTCAGTCCACTTTGATAAGATGATGACCAGAACATATCACTCGATTTTGTACTTAATAAGCTCTTCACATTATGATCATTTAGGGGGAAAATGTCCTTGAAGAGTAGCAGGTCAAAAAAAAAAGTAAAATATGAAGAAAGGTAATGAACCATCTCGGAGAGAAAAACCATGATCAGGCCATATGAGATATTGTTATAGTGAATTTTCAAGTGTTCTAATTAGTACATAGACTGAGATATATGCGTTTGACAAGAATTACCACCTGGATGCCTTTTTAAGTTAGTATTTTGTATCTTTCAGGGACTTCAGCTTGACAACTCAATCCAGAAAGATTGAGTTTTATTTCTCACTTTTCTTTTTTATGGGCTGGGCCTATTAGATGTTCATTTCAAACACTTTGTCTTCATTTCTCGTAAATTCTGTAACTTTGACCATATATTCCTTCCCAAGGAGTCTGTGAGGGGGGCAGAGAATAATACATTTATCTAATTTGGAACTTGAAGAAGAAAAAAACAACCTCACACTGTTGAATTTTCGTATGCTCTGGTATGTATGACAGTGATACTACGCAAAATAACAAATATTGCTCTATTCAGGCGACTTCTGGACCATGTGTGCTCCCCAGAGGAATCTTGCTCAGCAGTGACAATTACATTGCTGCCTTTATCATCTGATTCAGGAAATTTAAAATTTTTCTCTCTGAGAATTTTAAAGATATTAGTGATTTATTATTTGTGGGAAGTTTTGGCAGTTCTCATCTTATGATATGTATATAATGTCATTCAGAGAATTTTTTATTTGTAATCATTTTATTTTTACAGTTCTTTTTACATGAGACTATCACCTTTTACAATACAGACTTATTGCTGGTAAATGAGTTGAGATATAAGAGAATTGTCATATAATATTAACTTAAATTTCTCATCCATACATTAAGTACCTACTGTGTTCTCTTTGCACTCTAAAACATTTTCAGCAATTATGAATTTGTCACTGTAAGTGGATGTAATATTGGTTAAAAGTCTTGGTTGGCTGGAACAGAGATAGATGGCTTTTATGCTGCCGTCACAAGGTTTCAGGCTTGTTGCCACAATATGTATTTCAGCCCTCATCTAGAAGCAGCAGCATAGATGGTAAGGAGGGAATTCATCATTTTCAGTGTGTGGCTTTTAATTATAGACCTCTTTGTTGAGGTGATTCACTTGGGTATCAATTAAGATCACCTGTGATGTTGCACTGGCTGCTGGGTATAAATATGCTAAGAAAAGCGTTGAAATGACCATCTGAAAATTGTCAACAAAAATGACATGTTGTCACTCCCAAACTGTTATCAATCAGAAATTGGCTGTTACAATAGTGGATGAAGTTCGTGGTCTTATAAATGATTAAATCACACAAAACAACTTGCTTAGCATTTTTTTCATCTGCAGTAGAGATGGCAATGTTTTCCGCTGGAATTTTTTTTTAAGAATAATGAAAAATTGAAATGTTGTTTTATGAGCCTTAGCACAGTTTTCATAGTAACAACAGTAATAAAACATATGCCAGCTAATAAGATAATTGTACGGATAATTGGACGATGTGCTTCCTTGGCTGCAGTGTTTATACTAAGAGGTACAATAATGTTGCTAAGTTTCCATCAATATCCATAAAATACAAATTAATTAATGGATTCAAGCTGCATCCAAGTATTAGCACACATTTGCATTAGAATTAAATTATAAAGTAGATTTGTACAAGTGAGAGACATTTAAGGTGATATATTATTGGGGAGATTTTCTTGTGCTAAGAATATATAGTCTTAAAACCTTAAATAGAGGCGATAAGCAAGTATAAGTCTGACTAAAGAAACTGCAGCTAAAGCAGCTTGGGAGACATACAAATAAAATAATTTTGGCCCTGTATGTCTGGTACTGAAAGACATTAGAAAATAAAAAGTTCAACAATATTTTATTTCTTAGTTCTAGAACTGTTTTCTGAATTCCACATATTGATTAGGTGAATTAATTGGTTGCCATGGTGCCATTTTGATGCACTTTTAAAGATAAAATATAGAGACAAGTAATCCAAGAAAACTAAATCTTAATTTTTAATTTTCTTTCTTCCTTCTGCCTTTCATTCTCCTACTTGCTTTCATTTTTTTCCCTCCACTTCATTATGCAAATAATGTTTTTAAGAGCAGTTCTTTTGGCTTCACTGGGTCTTCAATGCTGCATGGGCTTTAGTTGTGGCAGGCGGGGGCTATTCTTTGTTGTGGTACATGGGCTTTTCAGCACAGGCGTCAGTAGTTGGGGCTTATGGGCTTAGTTGCCCCAAGGCATGTGGGGTCTTCCTAGACTAGGGATTGAACCCATGATCCCTTCATTGGCAGGCAGATTCTTAACCACCAGAAGTCCCTATGCAAATGATCTTAATCGATTGTAATATTAATTTATTATAAGCCCTCAAAATCAAAATTAAACCTGATACTTTGAGAGTATGTTTCTATTCATTTTTATATCACACTTAAAAATACCACACACATTTCATGTGTATCTGAGCAAATTCGGAGGTACAGAGTTTTATATAGGGGTATGGCTGAATGTGGGACTGGGCAAAACTCTCTAATTTCTGTAATTTGGAGAACCATTGATTTGCTCTGTTGATTGTGACTTACTATTGGTTTCTGCATAATTCTGAAATGGTGACCAATGTCTAGCTGTCCATGGATTCTCCGCCCTGGCTCCACTTCATGGCAATTGGCTTTGGGTGCGTGGTCAAAATCAGAGCCCACTCCCATTGATTGATTTTTCGTCTCTTCTGAATATCTGTGTGCCCAGGAAAGGCTTTTCTTAATCTATTGCTTGGAACAACACAATAGAGATAAGATTTTCAGATAATGCTTATATTATTAGCTGTCTATTCATTTGGCTACAGGTAGAACAGGAATTGGGAAAACACCAGCATCAAATTTTCATGAATTTTTAGGTAGCTTTGAACTTCTTTTTATACTCAAAGGCTGATGCAGAAAGTATGATAATCCAACAACCTGAAAGAAAAAAAAAATCAAACCATAGAAATATGATTATATATTGATCTTTAAAAAATGTCTGTACCTTTTAGATCTGATTCAAGTTTGATGTTATTCTCCCAAGATGTCTGCTATGTTGAATTTACCTGAAACATACTTATATTTTATGTTTATATTTTTACTGGATTTCTAAGTGACTAATGGGTCATACATGTTATGGTAAAATTTTCTTATACTCAGAAAAGGACATGAGAGCATATTATTCAAAATCTATTTGAGTCTCTTGTAATAACCAGGTTTATTCTCTTTTTTAAAGTCATCCTTATTCCCAATTGGAATTTTGCTGGAAATAGAATCTAATCATTTCTACTTCCCTTAAGAGTTGAAAAGCTGAAGTGATATGGAAAGGTTTTATGTATAATTCTATTATTTCTATAATAAGCATAATTCCACTGGCTTGTTTTACAAGACTTTTATTGAAGAGCTATTTAATCATTGAATTTGGAATTGCAGAAAATTTCATAACAATTGAGATATTAACAGATAAATGAAATCTTGAATTTATAGGGTGCTTTCCCATAGAAATCTTAAATTCAAAATAGCATTGTTAATTATAAAGTAACTTGCAACTTACACACTGTTATATAAGGATTTATAATTTGTTTTAATAAAGAGTTTTATATAGATAGTGTTTATTCTAGTATGGACTTTTGTTGGAAACAATTATCTTGGTCATCTGAAAAAGCTCCCTATTGTGAGTAAAGAATAGTATAGAATAATTTAAAACTTAATTTTTAAAAATAACTATTATATACTGTTCTTTCAATGTGCTTTATATATGCAAATAATATTTTTATTAAATATATGGTAAATATTTGAATAAAAAATAAAGTAAACTTTCTTCATTAAAGTTTGGATACTTTTTCCAGCTTTACTGACATAGGATTGACGAAATTATAATATATTTAAAGTGTAAAAAGCAATGATCTGATAAATGTATACATTGTGAAAGGATTCCCAGAATTGAATTAATTAACACATGGCTGTATTATTAAGTAAAAAGAAATAAGTTTAAAAGATTTTGGTCTAAATTTTATGGTTCCACCATTATAATGTTATGAATCAAGATTATACTAAGCTAATAATACTATATTATTAGTAACAAAATTATGCTGTATTATATCAATAGCACAAGAGCTTAGATGTTAGAATTTAGAAAACTATAAACTCTGAGCATTTTCTAACATGAAAATCTAAATTGGTGATTAATCAAGGAAGATTCTAAAGCATTTCATACATGGACAATGTTAAGTTTAATTTATAAATTTTATAATTTCCCAGTTTATGCAATTTGCTAATCTGAAAGAAGCTACAAATTTACTCCCTAATTCTCAAATTTTTCACTGGAAGACCTCCTGTAAAATACTTAGCTTTTTACTTTATCAAAATTAAGTGACCTGCATGTGAGAGGGTAACTGTCAATGTTTTAATGACCCTGATACACTGCTGTTTTCAGAGCCTGCCCCTTTATCGATTTCAATAGTATAGCTTGGGAGAGTGAGAGGATAGAGTAAAATGAGACTAGAGAAGTCTGATAGTACAGATTGAATGGAGAGACAGAAGATGTTTTGAAGGTATATTCTATTACACTTTTCAGCTCCCTAACACATAAAGAACCTAGTAATTATAATGACAAGACTTTAATTAGAATTTACTATGTGGTGTGTATGTGTGTATAAATAAATATATATATATGAGTATACATCCATATCTTTCTCTATATATGAGTGTATACATATGTATCAACATGTTTTATATTGATATTTATAGTTTAGTGTTTAATGTTAGTCACTCAGTCATGTCTGACTCTTTGTGACCTTATGGACTATGGTCCGCCAGGGTCCTCTGTCCATGGGATTCTGCAGGCAAGAACACTGGAATGGGTTGCCATTCCCTTCTCCAGAGGATCTTCCTGACCCAGGAATCGAACCCAATTCTTCTGCATTGCAGGCAGATTTTTTTACTGTTTGAGCTATGGTAGATTTTATTGCCACCTCTTTTACAGGTACAGAAAGACAAGATGGTTGGATGGCATCACTGACTCAGTGGACTTGAGTTTGAGCAAGCTCCAGGAGATGGTGAAGGACAGGGAAGCCAGGTTTGCTGTAGTCCATGGGATCACAGAGGGTCAGACATAACTGAACGACTGAACAACAAATACTCATTTTCCTCATCTGCTAAACAAGTGAAATATTAGTACTACCTTATAGACTTGCTAGGGCAATCAAATGAAATAATATATGCACAGAATTTCAGTGTTTGGCTTTTTGTAAACCCTCAATAAATATCTATCCTAGTACTTAGCCTTTTAAGTGTCAGCTTCCTCACTTATGATATGTTGACAAAACAGCCCCTAAGTCACAGAGGCATTGTGAAGCTAATGAGGGATAATGAATAGAAAGTGCTTTATGCAATGGCTGGCATAAAGTCAGCGCTTAGTGACTACGGTGGTTTCATTATCAGTTGTCATTCTCCTGGTATTCTACTTTGCCCTCCTGGACATGAATACCCTGGTGTCTACACATACCTACCATTGAGGCTGTTGCTATGATTGTGCTGCTTTCTTAAGGATGGGATCTAGAGAGATGGAGGAGGATAGATTAGGCCAGTTGGGTAGGGAAAACTGGAGCCACAGCGAAAACCACACTTTCTGGAGCAGGTCTATGAATGGTGCTTGTGTTGCTGCCACAGGGGCACATGTGCTGGGCAGAAGGAGGAGTTGTATTTGAAAGACCAGAGGCTGGTGCAAGCAGCATCAGTGTGGGGTGATCATGTCGCTGGCCTGGCCAACACTAATGGTCTCCAGGTCATTTTGCTTTTTGTTTCTCGAAGAATGTTTGGAAATCTGCTCTGGCAGGACCATGGCTGCTGGCTCTGTTATAGGTACATCATCAAAATTGAATGTGAGTGCCAGTGTGAGCAGAGAAATGTGAGCAGGCAGAGAACAAAGAACCAAACATACTAAATATTTGCAGCGCAGTCAAATGGAGAGAGCTGGCTAAACTTTTCTTTCCACTGAAATTTTGTACCATATGTAAGCACCTGCAGATAAGTATGCATTTCATTAAAGAATCATATTTTGAAGCAACACTATTAGCATATTAACTCATTTAATTCTTACAATATAAATCAAGAATTATGATCCTAATTTTTTCAATGAGGTTGGGGAAATTCAGGGAGTTGAGAAACAAGCCCAAATTCTAATAGAGAATAAAAGAACTAGGATTTGAAGCCTGGTATATCGTATACTATAGGGGCTTCCTAGGTGGCTCAGTAGTAAAGAATTTGCCTGCCAATGCAGGAGACGCAGGAGACACGGTTTCAATCCCTGGGAGGAGAGGATTCCCTGGAATAGGAAATGGCCACCTGCCGGGGTCCAGCCTCGGCGGTTCCAGGGATCTTGAGGGATGAGTGGCTTTGGCAAAGAAGTGAGCTGAGTCGATGTGGTGATGGAGCAGTCTCTCTCTCTATTGTTGTAGGTTTACAGTTTTTATACCCAAGAAACACACCCATTTCACATATTCTATACAATCTTGTTTTCTGCCTATCATCAACAACTTTAACCCTAAGCTCATTTTCCTTGCAAAAGTCAGATTTCTGCATAATTAGATTTAACATTAGTATGCTTACCATTTGATTGTCTCCAGCATACTTTGGATAAGTACATCAATCTAAGTAGAAAGAAACTCCCCAGTAAAGAGTAGGAGGTGTAGTAATCTATTTAAATGTCCCTTATTCCTCCTTTGTCCCCAGGGAAGGGAATCTGCCTTTCCCAATCCCCTGGGGGAAATAAGGTCTGAGGGAATTATCTCAGGATGAATTATTTCTAACTGGGACTGACCTACTGAGATGAGCTAATGTTCAGAGCATAAACAGAACTTCCCATGAAAAACACCAGGAGGGGCCTTGCCTTGGAATGCCCCAAAGGAAAATCTGCTTTGCAGTTTCCTTCTCAGTCTTGTGCCCCTTGTCATCCAAGTGAGGGGGCATCCTGATGGCTCCCGGCAGCCACCCACTTCTATATTCCTGCCTGGGGAATCCCACAGATAGAGGAGCCTGGTGGGCTTCAGTCCATGGGGTTGCAAAAGAGTCAGACATGACTTAGTCACTGAGGACACATATCCTATCCTATAGTGTATGTGTGAGAGAGACATGTATAGGTAGAGATAAAAATCTCACTACAACTCAGGAATGTAAGAATTACATTGCTCTTTTGAGCCTACATTCTGCCTGCTGAAAGGAATATAACCTTAGTCAACTTTGTACTTTTTCTTGAGGCTGAATCTAAGTTTTAGGGGGATAGCTTGGAGTATAGCCAGTGAGGGACATGTCATTCTTAGTAATGAATATTCATGAACAGATCTTTATAGATATCCCTTATTCCTATAAAGACCAAGTTATTTGGTCTACAGGGACCTGCAACAGACACTTTAAAGTAAAAGGGGGTACTGGAAATAACTACATCAGTGCGACAAATAGAAGGCAGATCAGATGTATGATCACTATGCTTTTTTTTTTTCCTTCTGCTGTGTCTCTTCCGATTTGACAACTCTCTCAATATTTTTGTGCCAGGACTGGGGCCACAGTGAAGGATGTGTAGAGGAGCATAGTCAGTCTCTGGAGGCACTACAAAAAAGAGAATGTGGCTGCAGTAGTGTGCAGTGAGGGCAGATACACACTGTATCACTGTATCAGTTAAATGTTTGTGCTGTTTGCCCCTGCTCCACCACTGTGCCCTGCAGTCATCAGCTCTGAGACCACACCTGGCAAAGGGAATTTCTGTGGAGCTGTCCATGACTGTCTGCCTAGACCTGTTGCAGGAAGGGGGACCCCTTCCAGGGCCTGAAACCGGGCTCTTGTCTAACACTCAGAAATGAATTGTCCGAGGAGACATATGTGCTGACAAAGCAAGAGATTTTATTGGGAAAGGGCACCTGGGTGGAGAGCAGTAGGGTAAGGGAACCCAGGAGAACAGCTCTGCCGCGTGGCTCGCAGTCTTGGGTTTTATGGTGATGGGGCTAGTTTCCGGGTTGTCTTTGGCCAATCATTCTAATTCAGAGTCCTTCCTGGTGGTGCACGCCTTGTTCAGCCAAGATGGATGCCAGAGAGAAGGATTCTGGGAGGTGGCGGACATGTGGTGTCTCCTTTTGACCTTTCCCGAACTCTTCTGTTTGGTGGAGGCTTATTAGTTCCATGTTCCTTACAGGGATCTCCTGTTGTAAAACAGCTTATGCAAATGGTTACTATGGTGCCTGGCCAGAGTGGAAGGTTTCAGTCTGTCTGCTTCCCGTAACAGACCCACAGGCAACCTTTGTTTCTCCAGGTTCTTGCCATCTTCCTAAGCTGTTTGAGAGGAGGGCAGTGCAGGTCTTCTCCATTCTTAGAGGGGCACACACCTACCCTCTGCTCATCAAAGCAGTGGTAAGGACAGGTGAACAGCTGCAGCAACAGACCCAAACCCTACTGATTTTCATCTTTGGTAACCATCTGCTCTGAGTGTTTGGTAAACGACTGTTCATTCACACCAAGATTCTGGGTTCAAATCCTTTCCATCGTGTGGCGTCATTCTAAGGTCTCTTCTAGAAAAGAGAGCATGGAGGATCAGTAGAGAGCTTTTAGAAGCTAATCCTAGCAATCTACTTAAACTGGAAAGGGGTTGAGAATTGTGATCTAGCAGGGATCCAAAGCTGAGGGAAAATCCAAGTTTTTATAAGCACGAGTTTTCTCAGCTAGGTAGCCCATACCCATGCCAATCCTGAAAATTTTACTTCTACTGTATTAAAATATTTTAATTGCTTTCATTGTAGAGAAAAGTGTAATGAGTTATCTGTATTTGTAGACTTGAATAGCTAACACTTGGCTGAGACATTTTGACTTGAATTAATGCTTTATGTTCTTGTTTATTTTTAAGGTTCACACAAATGTGAAGATGGTAAAACTTAATGATACTTAAGTCTGTCCTTTGTTTTTTTCTTTCACATTCATAATACTAGTGATCCTTTGATTTTCTTGGGATTATTTGACTTGAATAGAGAGTTCTAACATTCAGAAGTAACAATAACAGGAAGAAAAGTCCTGTTTCGCTTCATTTTATTTTGTTTTGGGGATGCTATCTGAGAATGGACTATTTTCCATCCCAGTAGAGCTTAAGCACATTGGCCTTGTGTGCCTCAGGCTCACTGGCATTGCTTCTATAAGTTTGGCAAGCCTGGAGTTTTCAAATTGGCAGAACATTCTGGAAGCATTTCCCTGTTTTGAAGTTCTGAACAACTTCTTACATTGAAATGTGACTGTATTTTTGAACCAGTGCACTGGAAAGGAAGTTTATGCATGAGAAGTTCAGAGGATCATTAGCAAAGTCTTATTTAATTGAGTGTCTCAGTACTGAAACCATAACATTGAGGTTCTTTTACTTCTCCAGAAAAAAGCACACTGCTGGGAGCAGCTTCTGTGGCAGTGGATATACATATAATTGTTCAGTATCAGTCCTGGTGTAGAAAATTCCCGGAGACTCCTGCTTCCCATCTTTTCTGCTCTTACCCTCTACACTGCTATTTTGACTGGAGTTTGGGATTAAGACTTTAAACATAAGCTCATTGATTTTTGAAATCTTGATAGGTAGAAAATGGAAAAAATATCAATTCTGCTTAGGTATTCTTATAAAAAAGATATTTAAATTCATCTTAGGACAGCCTGTTTTGGCTTCTTTCGGGAAATACCATCTAGATTACTCTTTAGTTTCACAAATAGAGGAAGCACTCTTCACTGGTCTTAAGGAGAACTAGAAATCTGAATGGTTGTTTTTAGATAGAGCAGTTAAGAATTCTGATTAATAATTTAAACTGCTGTGTACATTGACTACAAGTGTGTTGCTTCTTATGTGAGATTGTTTTCCCCTGTTGAATTGTTCTTGACCTATAAAATGAAACATAGCTGTATTTAAGAAGCTGCTTCCTAGTTAAACAGTACCATCTGGGAAATGGTACACTAAAAAGAAGGGACTGAAGAAAGATTTTGACTTGGTCGTTAATGGGGACTTGAAAAAAGGAAATGAGCTGTTCTTTGTGTACCTGAGCTTAGATAATTTTATAGATGTCATAGCTGTAATGTTAATAATAAAAATGAGAAAGTGTTGATTTTGGATTAGTCATATTTAGCATCATAAGTCTTTGCAAATGGTCATCCAGCTCTTTTGAGTTTAGCTTTTTTTTTTGCAATAATTTGTCAAATATAACCAAATGTACAAATAATTATATTAATTTCTTTTTTCTAAAGTAGGATTTTTCAACCTTGACAATATCTACATTTTTAGGGTCAGCATTTCCTTGTCTTGGGAGGCAATCTGATGCATTGGATGTTAGGCAGTATTCATGGTCCCTATCAACCAGATGCCACTAGCATCCTCCTCACTCAGTTTTGATAGCTAAATATGTCCCCAGACATTGAAAAATGTTGCATAGAGAGCAAAATTGTATCTGTCACAGAGCCACTAGTTGAAAGCCACCATTCTATCCCTTCAAAGCCTTCTAAATTATCCCAGGGGGATGGTAGTCTTACTATTTCTGACACTGAATTTCAGTGCTACATGTTTTAGATTTCTGATTATGTCAGTACTTCACTTCTGCTACCAATTTCTACATTAATTATTATTATGAACTCCATAATACATATGTTGAATCCCCAGCCCCCAGTGTGATGATATTTGGTGGTGAGGTCTTTGGCAAGCAATTAGATTTAGATTAAGTCATGAGTGTGGGGACCTCATGATGAAATAAGTGGCCTTCACAAGAAGAATAATATAGAGGAACATCAATGTGAGGATATAACAAAGAAGCAGGCATCTGCAAGCCAAGAAGAGAGCTCTCATTAAGAACTGAATTGGCTGGCACCTTCATTGTGGACTTCCCGGCCTCCAGAACTGTAAGAAATAAATTTCTGTTGTTTAAACCATTCAGTCTATGATATTTCATGATGCTAACCCGAGCTACTCAAGACAATCATCTCTCACCATTATCCTATGTAACAGTACAAAAAATTAAAAAATCATGTTGCTTATAGTAATATAGTCACTCACGTGTTAGTTGAGGCATTGTGAATTGTTTGTGTCGTTTCTTCTTTGTACAGACTGTATTGCCACTCATGGTTTGGAACAAGATCTCCTCAAAGCAAAAGGAAAAATGAAAATGTTGAACTAGGTGATGGCTCTTAAGTTTCTTCTAGGATAGTAAATACCTGAGATCTGCTATGTCAAGGCAAGTCACATGGTCAAGCCTGAATTCAGTTGCATGGAAAAGTTTACCTGCTTGGGGGACACTGTAAGTCAAGACAGTAAATAACTGAGAACAATGTATAATGAATGGCATCATTTGGGGGATGTTATAGAATAATACTTCATCCTCTGGACAGGAGGTACAAGTTTCCCTGTAAGATATGGACATTTCCATCACCAATTTATCATTCTGTAAAGGGGTAGCTCTTGAGAAAAAATGAGAGACTGGGAATGCAGGGCTTACACTGAAAGGAGGGAGAAAAACTTTCTTTCACACAGGCATCACAGTGTTTGGATCTGGACCCCATGGCATACTACTTAAACATGTATGAGTAGCTCCACAGAGATTGAGCAGGAACTAAGCAGAACTTCTCAGAAGAAACTGAGAAAATCTGACCAGGGTACCAGAATGGTCTCATCCAATAGCAGTTCTAAGCAACTTTCTATACCATGCTGTGTTCCCTACATCTTCAAGCAGCACCCTGAAATATTACAGGACATGCTGTGGCTGTGCTGCTTTAGGGAAAGTATTGACAAACTCTATAAAAGGCAAGATATAAGTTTTTTCATCTTTGTGGACCCTCTGGTCTCTGACTCAACTGTTCAACTCTGCTGTTGTAGTATGAAAGTAGCCGCAGATGACACTTTGTGTATATGTTCCAACAAAAAGTTATTTATAAAAACAGGTATCAGAGTTGTAGGGCTCTCTTTTGCCATCCCCTGATTTAGAGGAAAAGATTGTTTTGTGTTTTAAGATAGGGTGATAAGGAGACACTTGACACCCACCCCAAAGTTATCGTCTCTTTTCCAAAACCAGAAGAACTATAGATAGTGATCAGAGGAGAGGTGGTGTAGCAGTCATATAGGACTGTCGTATAGCGTCAAACCTCCAAGTACCACTTCTCTGGAGAGATACTAGAGGATGTAGAAACCAGATCCTGACAGAGTGATACTGTTACCAACCCTCCTGAGTGGGGCTCCAACAAAAGTCCTTCCACCCAGTGTCATTTGAATCAGTAGAATGATACAGAGTTTGGTTCAGAATCAAAGGAATTAAAAAAAAAATTTGGTTATTTACTTTTCGGCTGTGGTAGGTCTCTGTTGATGCGCAGGCTTTTCTCTAGTTGTGGTGAGCAGGGGCTACTCTATGGTTGTGGTGTCTGGTCTTCTCAGTGTGGTGGCCTGTTTTTTTACACAGCACGGGCTCTAGGGCACATGAGCTTCACTTATTGTAGCACGTGGACTAGGCAGTTGTGGTCCCCAGGCCCTAGAGCACAGGCTCAATTATTGTGGTGCCTGGGCTTAGTTGCTCCATGGCACATGGGATCTTCCTGGATCAGGGATACAACCCATATCTCCTGCAGTGGCAGGTGGATTCTTTACTACTGAGTCATCAGAGAATGGAGAGGTGCAAGATCATGCTGTAGAGCACACACTGTGCTACAGGTGGTGGATGGGGCTGCTTTATAGGAATCTCATGGGCATCAATCGGGGAGGGGCGGATTCTCATGGGGGCCGCGCTCATGCTCCAGATCAAAGTGCCTGGGCAGTGTCTGTGGACACAGCAGCCCCCTGAGCTGAGGTGTCAGTGCAGCAGTTTCATATTACAGCAGTTTCTGCAGTAGTTCAGTCACACAGTCGTGTCTAACTCTTTGTGACCCCCATGGACTGCAGCACACCAGGCTTCCCTGTCCATCTCCAACTCCTAGAGCTTACTTGAACTGATGTCCATTGAGTTGGTGATGCCATCCAACCATCTGATCCTCTGTCAGCCCTTTCTCCTCCCGCCCTCAATCTTTCCCAGCGTCAGGGTATTTTCCAATGAGTCAGTTCGTCGCATCAAGTGGCCAAATATTGGAGTTTCAGGATCAGTCCTTCCAATGAATATTCAGGACTGATTTCCTTTAGGATGAGCTGGTTGGATCTCCTTGCAGTCCAAGGAACTCTCAAGAGTCTTCTCCAACACCACAGTTCAAAAGCATCAATTCTTTGGCATTTAGCTTTCTTTATAGTCCAACTCTCACATTCATACATAACTACTGGAAAAACCATGGCTTTCACTGGATGGACCTTTGTTGGCAAAGTAGTGTCTCTGCTTTTCAATATGCTGTCTAGGTTGGTCATAACTTTTCTTCCAAGTAGCAAGTGTCTTTTAATTTCATGGCTGCAGTCAACATCTGCAGTGATTATGGAACCCCCCAAACTAAAGTCAGCCACTGTTTCCATTGTTTCCCATCTATTTGCCATGAAGTGATAGGACCACATGCCATGATCTTAGTTTTCTGAATGTTGAGTTTTAAGCCAACTTTTTCACTCTCCTCTTTCACTTTCATCAAGAGGCTCTTTAGTTCTTCTTTGCTTTCTGCCATAAAGGTGGTGTCATCTGTACATCTGAGGTTATTGATATTTCTCCTGGCAATCTTGATTCCAGTTTGTACCTCATCCAGCCTGGCATTACGCATGATGTACTCTGCGTATAAGCTAAATAACCAGACTGACAATACATAGCCTTGATGTACTCCTTTCCCGATTTGGAACCAATCTGTTGCTCCATGTCCAGTTCTCACTGTTGCTTCTTGGCTTGCATACAAATTTCTCAGGAGACAGGTCAGGTGGTCTGGTATTCCCATCTCTTGAAGAATTTTCCACAGTTTTTTGTGATCCACACAGTCAGAGTCCTTGGTGTAGTCAGTAAAGCAGACGTAGATGTTTTCCTGAAACTCTCTTGCTTTTTTGATGATTCAGTGGATGTTGAAAATTTCAGTTCTGGTTCCTCTGGCTTTTCTAAATCCACCTTGAACATTTGGAAGGTCATGGTTCACATACTGTTGAAGCCTGACTTGGAGAATTTTGAGCATTACTTTGCTAGCATGTGAGATGAGTGCAATTATGTGATAGTGTGAACATTCTTTGGCGTTGCCTTTCTTTCAGATTGTAATTGTCAGGGGACTATAAAATATTCTCAGTTCTGTCTTGCCACAGCAGAAATTTGAAGTGACGGATGGAACATTGTTATAGCTCAGTTTTATTGGCAAGCAAGGGAAAATACATCCTGAAGGAGTGAGGGCGGGCTGCAAAGAAAAGAGATGCCCTCAGCCCAATTTTGGCTCCCCTTTCTGTATATTTTTCTCCTCCCCTGTGAGCCTGCCCTACGTAAATTGGGCTAGCCAGGAGGGCTGTTGGTTTTACCTGAGGTCCTCACTCTGGTCCTTGGATTTTTCTTTGTTCTATTTTTGCAGGCTTTTCCCTTCTTTCTCCTTTAGCCACTGCCATTTTGGACTCCCTTTTCCTATTCTATCTACCTAACAGAATGAAATCTGACCTTTTCCAGTTCTGTGGCCACTGCTGAGTTTTCCAAATTTCCTGGCCTATCGAGTGTAGCACACTCACAGCATCATTTTTAGGATTTGTAATAATTCAACTGGAATTCCATCACTTCCTCTAACTTTGTTCTTAGTGATGCTTCCTAAAGCCCACTTGAACTCACATTCCAGGATACCTAGTTCTAGGTGAGTGATCACACCATCATGATTATCTGGGTCATGAAGATCTTTTTTTGTATAGTTCTTCTGTGTTTTCTTGCCACCTCTTCTTAATATCTTCCGTGTCTATTAGGTCCATAGCATTTCTGTCCTTTATTGTGGCCAGCTTTGTGTGAATGTTCCCTTGATATCTCTAATTTTCTTAAAGAGATCTCTAGTCTTTCCCATTCTATTGTTTTCCTCTATTTCTTTGCATTGATCACTGAGGAAGGATTCTTTATCTCTCCTTGTTATTGTTTGGAACTCTGCATTCAAATGAGTATATCTTTCCTCTTCTCCTTTGCCTTTAGCTTTTTTTTCTTTTGTCAGCTATTTGTAAGGCCTCCTCAGATGACTTTTGCCTTTTTGCATTTCTTTTTCTTGGGGATTTTTTTAATATAAATTTATTTAATTGGAGGCTAATTACTTTACAATATTGTAGGGGTTTTGCCATACACTGACATCAATCCACCATGGGTTTACATGTGTTCCCCATCCTGAACCCCCCTCACACCTCCCTCCCCATCCCAACCCTCTGTGTCATCCCGGTGCACCAGCCCCGAACACCCTGTTTCATGCCTTGAACTTGGACTGGTCATCTATTTCACATATGGTAATATACATGTTTCAATGCTCTCAAATCATCCCACCCTCACCTTCTCCCACAGAGTCCAAAAGATTGTTCTTTATATCTGTGTCTCTTTTGCTTCCTCACATATAGGGTTATCATTACCATCTTTCTAAATTCCATATATATGTGTTAGTATACTGTATTGGTGTTTTTCTTTCTGACTTACTTCACTCTGTATAATAGGCTCCAGTTTCATCCACCTCATTAGAACTAATTCAAATGTATTCTTACTAATGGCTGAGTAGTATTCCATTGTGTATATGTACCACAGCTTTCTTATCCATTCATCTGCTGATGGACATCTAGGTTGCTTCCATATCCTGGCTGTTGTAAACAGTGCTGTGATGAACATTGGTGTACATGAGTCTCTTTCAATTCTGTTTTCCTTGTTGTGTATGCACAATGGTGGGTTTGCTGGGTCACATGGCAGTTCTATTTCCAGTTTTTAATGGAAACTCCACACTGTTTTCCATAGTGGTTGTACTAGTTGGCATTCCCACCAACAGTGTAAGAGGGTTCTTGAGGATGGTCTTGATCACTGCCTCCTGTACAATGTCATGAACCTCCATAGTTATTCAAGGACTCTGTCAGGTCTAATCCCTTGAATCTATTTGTCACTTCCACTATATAATTGTAAGGGATTTGATTTAAGTTATACCTGAGTGGTCTAATGGTTTTCCCTATTTTCTTGAATTTAAGTCTACATTGGATCCCCTATAAGCAAATAAAACTAGACAAAGCCCAAACAAAGAAAAAAAAAAAAAAACAGGTTAGACTTTATTACCTAGGTTCTATTTTTATTTCTTGGGAATTTTTAATGGACTTTGCTTGTGGCAAATCCCTCATTGGTCCTTTGTCCTGCTCCTCATTCTTGAGGGGCACTAAGGAGGAATGGTCCGGCTTCTGTTTTTCTTCCTGCTAATTTGGGACATTATCACAACCCCAAGAAGAGAAGCAGAACTCCTCCCTAGCTGCTTTTAGATATGTTTGGTTGTCACCCAGCCTCAGCCCTAATTGTTCACACCCCTGTGTGATCACCATTTGTCTAACCTTTTGCAGAAAAAGAAAGACAATTTAGAATGCATGACCCAAATATTAGCAAGAGAATATGTGTGTGTGCACTCAGTCACTCAGTTGTGTCTGTCTCATAACCCCATGGACTATAGCCTGCCAGGCTCCTCTGTCCATGAGATTCCCCAGGAGTGGGTTGCCATTTCCTTCTCCAGAGTTCAAATGCACTTTAACTTATTCCTTGGGGCTAATATCAAGCAGATCAGGGCAATCAGAAGCCTCTGAAGTTCTGATTGAATCTCTACTTGCCCTGACCATTGGGGTGGCCAGGTTGAGTACACAGTCCATTTTAATCCCAGGGCCCTTGTTAACCCCTTTGCCACATGTGGCACAAATCCTGGACCATTATCATTTTGTAGGGATCCTATGAGCCCAAATCTGGGGATTATTTCTATTAGTAATGTAACCTGGAAGGGTTAAGTTAGATTTCATACTGGATCTGCTTCTGTGACTTTATCCCTTTATCTTGCTGATTTTGTTATTGCTGCTGTTCAGTTACCAAGTCCTGTCTGATTCTTTGCGATCCCATGGACTGCGGCACCAAAGGCCTTCCTGTTCCTCACCATCTCCCAGAGATTGCCCAAGTTCATGTCCTTTGAATCAATGATGTCATCCAACCATCTCATCCTCTGCTGCCCTCTTCTCCTTCTGCCTTCACTCTTTCCCAGCATCAAGAATTTTTCTAGTGACTTGACTGTTTGCATCAGGTGACTAAAGTATTGGAGCTTCAGCATCAGATCTTCCAATGAGTACTCAGGGTTGATTTTCTTTAAGATTGACTGATTTGATCTCCTTGCTGTCCAAGGGACTGCCAAGAATCTTCTCTGGCACCACAATTAGAAAGCATCAATTCTTTGGCACTCTGCCATCTTCATGGTCAAGCTCTCACATCTCTCCATAACTACTGGAAAGACCATAGCCTTGACTATACAGACTTTTTGTTGGCAAGGTGATGTCTTTGCTTTTTAATACACTGTCTAGGTTTGTCATAGCTTTCCTGCCAAGAAGCAATCATCTTCTAATTTTATGGCTGCAGTCATCATCTGCAGTGATTTTAGAGCCCAAGAAGAGGAAATCTGTTACTATAGACATAAGTAATGGCCTGCCTCAGGGAGATAGCCTGACCTTGCCCACCTATGAAGGGTTATAAGGAAGTGAAACTAACACATCCCCCTGCCTGAAGCATACTACTCTAAGAGATATTTTCAAGTATTAAATGGCCTTTTTACTTTGTTTCCTCATCTCCCCCATCTCTGATCCATAAAAGAAACTGGCATCCAAGCCCCACAAGATGGTTATTTTGAGGGACTAGCCTTGCCATCTTCTCTGTCACCTGATTCCCCAAATAAAGTCCCTTCCTTGTCTCAACCCCTCATCCCTCAGATTTATTGACCTACCGTGAGGCAAGCAGAGTGAACTTGGACTTGGTCACATTAATGCCTTAGCCATTTCAGTAGCTGTTCAGTTCTAGCAAGGAATGCTTCTATCTACCCAGAAAACATGTTGAAATTGTCCTGTACTCTTGGCATGACAGTGAAATCAATCTGCCGATTGTCCCCAGGATATGGCCCTCTAGTTAGAATAGGCCTTATCTAGGGCCTTTTGGGGTCTGGTGTTGGGGTTGTTCATTGTGCAGATGGGACCTGTCTCAACTGCCTGACTGATTATGTTTGACTGATTATACTTTTTATGCCAGAAATTGCCATGAGCTCAATTAACCTATTGTATAGGACTTGAATTCCTTGTTGAGACTCCCTAATGGCTTGACAAGCCACAGTTTGGGGAAAGAAACATTGTCCATGTTCATTGACTAGCTACCCATGACCTCATAGATCTCACTGAAGCCTCATTTTAGGGCTTTGTCTAATTTTTGTTTTGTGTGGATTGGAGAATAATTGGATGAATCTGACACTTGGGCTAGGAGGGGTAATTGCCAAGTTATTGGTTCTAGGACTACCCTTTGGGCAGTTGTGTCCTCCTTGTTTTCCCTTATTACCTCTGAATCCCCCTCCAATGAATCCTTGTCACCTTTTTTGGTAACTGTACTGCTTTTAAAGCTTCAACATGCTTAAGCCATGTTTTACCTGTTCATTATCAGCAATAAGCATACCTCTTTCTAAAAAGTCTCAGGTGTGTAGGATGGCATATACATACCAGGAATCTGTGGACATCTAAAATCTTCCCCATCCTTCATTGCAAGGCTCAGGTGAAGGCTATTAGCTTAGCCTTTTGGCTGAAGTCTCTGAAAGCTGGCTTTGTGCTTCCACGACTTGGGTCACAGAGGTTAATGGGTATCCTGCCAGCCTTTTTCCTTCTCTCATTAAACTTCTGTGAACCATTCTGCTTCTTCAGGAAGAGGCTTACTTTCTAGGTCAGGGTCACTGTTCACTTCCTAGATCGAGTCTATGATATCTATACGGCCGTACTCCAGGGGCCCTATTTCTGTGGGTAGCAACATGGCAGGCTCCACCATGTGTCAGGATTTTATGGTAACCACTTTGTTGGTTAGAAGTACAGAATGAACTTGAATCAACCTTCTAAGGGGTAGACATTCTGGCCCCTGAGAACTTACCAAAGCTTGAACCTGGTGTGGAGTCCATATAGAGATTGGCTGACCAAGCGTTAAATTTTCAGCCTCCTTTAGCAAGGTTATAGTGGCTGCTACTGCCTGAAGGCAAAGCCATCCATTAGCAGTTTGATTTAACTGTTTAGAGAAATAAGCAACCACCAGTAAGGTGTTCCCAGAGAAGGCGATGGCACCCCACTCCAGTGCTCTTGCCTGGAAAACCCCATGGATGGAGGAGCCAGGTGGGCTGCAGTCCATGGGGTCGTGAAGAGTCGGACAGGATGGAGGCTACTTAGCAGCAGCAGTAAGGTGTTCCCGTTTTTGAGCTAATACCCAGGGAGCGATTCCTTTTTTTCTTTTTTAATGTTTATTTATTTACTTATTTCTGCACTGTATCTTCATTGCTACATGGACTTTTCTCTAGTTGCAGAGAGCAGGGGCCACTTTTGCAACGTGGTGGCTTTTCTTGTTGTAGGGGACAGGCTCTAGGGGCTCTTGCACTTGGGCTAAGTAGTTGTGGCTCAAGGGCTTAGTTGCCCCAAGGCATGTGGCATCTTTCCTGATCAGGGATTGAACCTGTGTCTCCTGCATTGGCAGGCAGATTATTTACCACTGAGCTACCAGGGAAGCCCCCTTTTTTCTATTAAATGTAAAGATCAAAGTGTTTATCTAAATCTGGGAGGGCTAGGGCAGGGGCCTGAAGCTATTGCTTTTCCAATTCGAAATACCCCTTTATATTCTGAATTCCATTTAGAAGATCATCATTCTATTAACTTTTTATATAGAGGCCTGGGGGCTTTCTGGTGGCTTGGGCAGTAAACAGTCTGCCTGCAGTGCAGAAGACACTGCAGTGAGTTTGATCCCTGGGTCAGGAAGACTTCCTGGAGAAGGGCATGGCTATCCACTTCAGTATTCTTGTGGAGAATTCCATGGGCAAGGGAGCCTGATGGGCTACAGTCCATGGGGTTTCAAAGAGTTGGGCACAACTAAGTGATGAAAAAACTCGGTCATAAATGGTCTCAACTAAAAAACAAGACCATAGTTAGGGATCTAGATGCAGCAAAAACCAGTCAGGGATACCCTGAAGCGGTCTTCTAGTTGTAGGAGGGTTCCAACAAGGTTTCTCCCACATAGTGTTGTTTGGCCCAATAGGAGACTAAGTTCAGGTTGGTTCAGAAGCAAAGGAAGGTTTTATTCTTTGATCCATGAATGGAGAGGTCTGAGCTTGTGGCTTAGAGCACACACTCTCCCCAACAGGCCCTGGGCAGGGCTGCTTTGTAGGGATTTTGTCACTAACTGGAGGGGGCGGAGTTCTCACTGGGCAGGCTCAGCTTTGTTGCCTATGGCTCCAGATCACAGGGCTGGGTGCAGTGTCTCTGCACATGGCCCAGTGCTGCGTCTTGAATGGCAATGGTGTATGAAGTGCTCCTGGACACAGCTTGCCAGCTGAGGTGTCAGCTCTTCCACACTAGGAACTTGGGTCTGAAGTGCCAGGTGCCCGAAGCCGCCACATGTGGTGCCCAAAGAACAAGTAAAACTAGACAAAGCACAAAGGCAAGAAAACAAAAAAATGGTTAGACTGTATTCTATAGCTCAGATTCTATTTTTATCTTCTGGGACTTGTTCATGGATTTTGCTGGTGACAATATCACTTCGAATTTGGGAAGCGTGCTTCTTTTCTAGTGTGTTTGATGTAACATAATCTTTTTTTATATGTAGTTCTATCAAAACTAAAATATTATGAAATATATGAATTTTTTAAATTCTTCCAAAGTCCTTTCACTGCACATATATGATGATCTACTTGGTTTATTTAGTCTAGAATTATCAATCATCATCATCATTGTTACATGTAATTAGCCAGATTGTTTAGTTAATAAATAGACCCACAAGTATTTACAGTGTTGCTTCATGTGCCTAGTATGATGCAAGACCTTTTAGGATGTATTAAAGCATAAAACATAACCTGGGCTGGGAAACTGAGTGCTAAAGACAATTCAGGACAGAAGCCCCAAATCTGATTTAGCCAGTTATAAGAGAGAGAGAGGTAAAATCATGTTGGTGGATATTTTGTTTCAGGATGTTCCAAGGGTTAGTTACATCCTGGCTACCACTGTTACTGAGGACAAGGCTGCTCCTGCATTCTTGCCATGCTCACAGGTGGCCACATTGCTGGAAGAGACTGAGCCAGACCTTTGTGATTCCGGCAAACACATGGGGAAAGCAGTGGTTCATATTGCTCTTTTTTTTTTAAACTATACCTGTTTTTTTTTTGTTTGTTTCTTTGTTTTTTATGGGGCTGTTTTTGTTTGTTTGCTTTTAAACTGTATCTTGCCTGACAACATTATTAACATTATTCAACTTTCTCTTGGGAACTTGACTTTTGAGAACTGAAGTTCCCCCCATTTAATTAAGAGTCACTGACTAGTCCTGATATTCTGCTGCTGGACTTCCCTGAGTCTAATGCATTCAGCTGACCACTGAATGACCTTTTGGAACACAACCAATTCCTAGGTTGGGGACTTGTCTCTAGATAATTGCCTCTTTCTTTTATTTTGTTGTGTAGGAAAAAGATCAGTAAGATGAAGGACTATATTGTGAGATTTCTATTCCTGGTTTCCTATAAAATAGAACAATCTAACATTATTGAACTATTGAATTACATTTTTGAGTTAGAAAGGCTCTTAAAAACTATCTATTCTGTCTTTTAGAGTTGAACTAATAACAATAATGATTTCAGATTTAAAAAATAATCAAACTAAAAGGATATAGTAATTTTGTTTATGTGCCCTGTCACAGCCCTTGAATTTTTTTCATTCAGGACCCGATGATCCATTAAATATAGTTAGAATTTTAAAATTCATAAAGCACACTGAGAAAATTCAATATATGCTCAATAAAGAGTTCATAATTAATAGTCACAGAGGTTTTGATTTTAGGCTTTTAATATTATAAACCATGAAACTAAAAACAGGAAAAGATCATGCAGCTTCACTTTTAGTGCACATTAATGACAGTAACTTCCCAAATTTTATGTGTCCTGAAAACAGGAAATAAAATTTTCACATACTACAAATTTAGAACACTGTTATTTTACATATCTTAAATCATGATTTTATGAAATTGGAGTGTGTCATTTGCTGTTTATTTTCTTATCAACTAAGTTGTAATATTTAATAAAGCAGGTTTAAAGACATCGACATATACCAGTCAGAATGGCCATCATCAGAAAGTCTACAAGTAATAAATGCTGCATAGGGTGTTGAGAAAAGAGAACCTTTCTACACTGTTGGCAGAAATGTAAATTGGTACAGTTACTATGAAGAGCAGTATGAAGGTTCCTTACAGAGCTACCATATGATTCAGCAATCCAAATCCTGGGCATATAGCCAGAGAATACCATAATTTGAAAAGATATATGTACCCCAGTGTTCACTGCAGCACTATTTACAATAGCCAGGTCATGTAAGTAACCTAAATGTCCATCAACAGAAGAATGGATAAAGAAGATGTGACATATATATACAATGGAATGTATGTATGTATTCCATTAAAACTGAATAGATTGGTTAAATAATGAAAGAAGAATGACATAATGCCATTTGCAGTAACACGGATGGACTTAGAAGTCATTCTCAGTGAAGTAAGTCAGATAAAGCAAAGTATCACATGATATCACTTATATGTAGAATCTAAAAAATATTACAAATGAACTTATTTACAAAGCAGAAATAGAGTCAGAAATGTAGAGAACAATCTTATGGTTACCAGGTGGGGCCAAGGGGGGAGGGCTAAATTGGAAGATTGGAATTTGACATACAGACACTACTATATATAAAATAATGAATAAGATCTACTATGTAGCACAGACAACTCTACTCAATACTCTGCAATGATCTGTATGGGAAAATAATCTAAAAAAGAGTGGATATGTGTATATGTACAACTGATTCATTTTGCTGTACAGTAAAGTGCTGTACATAGCATTATAAATCAACTATATGCCAATAAATTTAAAAAATATATAGCCAATCAAATATAAGAACAAAAAAGAGAGTTATATATTCTCAAAAGATTTTTCATGTAAAGATAGGGTCTTTTAAAAATCCTCATAACTCCAAGTTCTGTTAAACAATCTTTTTCTAAAGATGAAGGCTGTTTTATTGTTCATTATGTTGAAAGTTCATAAGCTCTTGCAGGCTTGGAACAGATTGTGATGTAACAGACCATTGCAGAATTTTCAGTTCAAAAGACAATGTACTCTCCCAGCTTTTACCTCTATGGCTTTCTTCTCCCAACCTACTCTAAGGGGCACTTAGCAACATGTTACCTAAACTTCTGTTAAAAATCATTTATTTTTGGCTCATAGAGATCTCAAGTTATTATCACAATCAAATAGATAACTAAAAAAAAAGCTTTTATACTTATTTTCAGCACCACATTTTAATTAATTCAGTTCAAAGAGAAGGAATTTATCTGTTGCTCTTCTGAAGATACTTGTTTATTGTCAATGATTGTGCTCGCCAAGAGATACTAAAAGCATGGAAGTGAAAGTCAGTCAGTTGTACCTGACTCTCCCCATGGACTATACAATCCATGGAATTTTCCAGGCCAGAATACTGGAGTGGGTAGCTATTCCCTTCTCCAGGGGATCTCCCCAACCCAGGGATTGAACCCATGTCTCCTGAATTGTATGCAGATTCTTTACCAACTGAGCCACCAAGGAAGCCCAAGAATACAGGAATCGATAGCCTGTCCCTTCTCCAGGTGATTTCCCCAACCCTGGAATCATCCAACCAGGGTCTCCTGCATTGCAGGTGTATTCTTTACCAGCTGAACTACCAGGGAATATAATGTGATGCTTTTAAATACTTCTATGGTATACTTAGAGCAAGATATTATTTGCTTTTAGATTTGTAAAAGTAATTTAGAGATTATAAGACATGATTTTTTTTTCCCCTAGCATTATTCCCAGCATTTCTGTGAGGGTATTTTGGATGAGATTAACATTTAAATCAATATACTGATTATAGAAATTGCCCTCCCTAATGTGGGTTGGCCTCACCCAATCAGAAAACCTGAATAGAACTAAAAGTCTGACTTTCTCCGCAGTAAGAGAATTCTTTCTGCCTCTTTGCCTTCAAATTGGAACATTGGCTTTCTCCCTGATTTTAGATTCAAAATGCATCATGGACTCTTCCCTGAATCTTAAGCCTGCTGGCCTCAGGACTAGAACTGACTCTTCTGGATCTATAGCTTGCCAACCCACTCTGCAGATCTAGGGATCTTGGGGATTGCTAGCCTCCATAACTTTGTGAGCCAGTTCCTTATAAAAAATCTTTTGACATGTATGTACATCTATATACATATAGTTTGTTCCGTTTCTCTAAAAAGCCCTAATATACCCTACTCTTAGTCATGAAGCATTCTCCTGTGTTTTCTTATTTAGGAATCTGGCTTCTACATTTAGGTCTGTGATTTATCTCTAATGAGTGTATGGGTATGAAAGAAAGTAGAAATTGATCTTCATTTTTTGTTTCCCTTCAGGAGTACATTCAGTTGTTTCAGCACCATTTCTTTAAAAAAGCTTTTCTTTCTCCATTAAAATGATTTGGTAAATCAGTCAAAAATAAATTGCCTATATAGATGTGCAATTAATCTAAACTCTGTTGTATTCCACTGATATTTATTCTTCCATATGCTATTACCACACAGTCTTAAATATAATAGCTTTACAGTAAGCCTTGTAATCAGTTATAGAAAGTCCTCCAAGTTTCAATTTATCAAAATTGTTTTTACAATTCTAGATACTTTGAATTTCCATACAAATTTTAGAATGAATTTGCCTATTTCAACTAGTCTCTGGAATTCTGTTGATCTGCATTGAATCTGAAGATCAATTTTGAAAAAAATATTAACATTATTGAGTCTTACAATCTGTTAGCATGTAATATCTATTTATACTTTTGTTATTATTTTCAATATTTAGACTTTTTAAAAGAGATCTTTCATGTCTTTGATTAGATTTGTTTCTAGATATTTGATAATTTTCTGAGTTTTATTCTGTTTTCACTTAATTTATTTGATAATCCATAAATAATTCAGAGGAGGAACAAAAATACCAAACACTAAATAAAATCTCTATCTGATAATTGTTATACCTGGGGCTATGTCAGTGTCCCTTTAGGCTGAATGTTTCTTCTTTTTATTGTAAATCACATTTTTATAGTAATTTATAAGTCATGTACTTTTTCATTATATTCTGGACATTGTATGTAAAATAGAGACTGAAATAAACATTACACCTAGTAAAAGCTATGCTCCTTTTTTGGTCAGGCTATTAGCGTAGGGAGCTAAACTAATATAGCTCTATTTGGTTTTAGTTTATACCTTGTTTAAAATTTTTATTTATTTTATTATTTTACTTTTTGGCCACACCCCATGGCACATGGGATCTCAGTTGTCCAACCAGGGATTGAACTTGTGCCCCTTGCATTGGAAGTGTGAAGTCTTAACCACTGGATGCCAGGGAAGACCCAGTTTTACATTTTTAGAGACAGACTTTTTCTTTATCAGGGATTGAGATCTGAGCATGCCAAGTTTTTAGCAATCCTTTTATGCTTTACAACTTAGGTGACAGCCTTCTGAATGGTAGGATTTCTCCTCTCTCCCTCTGCTTTAAATTCTGGCAGTCAAATTTTAATCACTGAGGAGTTCTTGTTTTCTAATCTTATCTCTGGCTTTCTAAACAACAAGAGATGTTTTTCCATTCTACTGACATTTCCCCAGCTTTCTGACAGTCTCTAGAGTGCATTCCCTAAAAGCCTGGAGTGCACAAGTGAGGATGATAATCAGTTCAATTCAGTTGCTCAGTCCTGTCTGACTCTTTGCGACCCTATGGACTGTAGCACGTCAGATTTCCCTGTCCATCACCAACTCCCAGAGCCTCCTCAAACTCAAGTCCCTTGGGTCGGTGATGCCATCCAACCATGTTCATAAAATTTCTCTCCACATCCTGCCATATTACCATCCTCAGGAAGCCCTAGTCTTGTGGGAAAGGCCCTTTTCTCAGGGAACGGGGCACTCTTTCAGCTTTCCCAGATTTTGTTTCATTGCAATTGCTCATATGCTTACTGAAGACTCATAAAGTAAAGTTAGTAGGTGAGTGTACATACCAGGTGACTGGGGCTCCTTAGGATTTCAGCTCATCACTACAGCCTCCACGTGGCCATTAACATTTCTTAAATTTTAGCTGGTTTCTCCTTACTGCAGTTCAGGTAGTTTTGATGAAAGCAATGGCAGGTGCCTTCTCTCTTAGAACAGTTTATTACTTTGGAATTTAATTCTTTCATGTTCTTTGTGACCTTGGCTTTCTGGTGGGTTTGAAAAGATAAATGTATAATAGTGAAGTTTATCTGACTAGTTCTCATTATTAACATGGGAGCCAAGTCCTTTTAACTGAAAGTAGGAGTCTCAAATCAGCATGCTGCTTTTAATTCACTGGGGTTGCAAATAATAGATATGGAAAATCTTGGAGTTCTTTAGTAGCATGAAGTTGTTCCTATGGCTGAAAGCAACTTCTTTGATCTTATACTGTCCTGTTTTTGACTGATCTGTCACTGATTTAATGGTGATGCTGCTGCTGCTGCTAAGTCGCTACAGTCGCGTCCAACTGTGCGACCCCATAGACAGCAGTCCACCAGGCTCTTCTGTCCTTGGGATTCTCTGGGCAAGAATACTGGAGTGGGTTGCCATTTCCTTCTCCAATGCATACAGGCAGGCTAAGTTGCTTCAGTCATGTCTGATTCTGTGTTTCCCTGTGGACCGCAGCCCACCAGGCTCCTCTGTCCACAGGATTCTCTAGGCAAGAATACTGGAGTGGGTTGCCATTTCTTTCTCTAAATGGTGATAATAAGATTATTCTTAACATGAAAAAAGTAATTCTTTGGGAACCTAACATGAATTTTCAGTTTCAGGGAAAATTTGGTATGTCACAGTGCTGAATAAAAGAAGTGCTAAGATGCTGTCTTCTCCTCTGGCTGTGTGTCTGTAGCCCAGCTTAGCTGTGTCCTTCAGAGATAAACATGAAACTATCACTTTCTGTCCATACTCAGAAGTGACTTCCCCAATGTACTTCTAGGTAGTGAGTAGAAACTTGTCCTTTGGTTACGAAGTCTGGTGTGATAATGAGAGTAGTTCCACTCTTCAAAGTCCCTGAACATTCAATCTGCTGATTATTCCACTCTATACCCCATACTTCCTTTTTCAAAGGCCAGTATTTAAGAATATCTCTCTCATCTTTTCACCTTTCCATGCTCTATCACTGACATTCTAGTAACAGTTTAATGGTTGAAAGTTTGGACTCTGATGCCTGGTGGCTTTGATTAAATCTTAATCACACATCTTTTGTAACTGGGGTGTGTTATGGTACTTAATCTCTCTGTACTTTTTGTGACCCCATGGACTGTAGTCCACCAGGCTCCTCTGTCCATGGAGTTCTCCAGACAAGAATACCAGAGTGGGTAGCCATTCCCTACCCCAAGGGATCTTCCTGACGCAGGGATCAAATCTGGGTCTCCTGCATTGTAGGTAGATTCTTTACTGTCTGAGCTACCAGGGAAGCCCCTACTTAGCCCTTAAATGTGAGCTATTTTATTATGTTAATGAGCACTTTCAAATGGCCAGGTAATGTGCTAAACAAGTTTCAAGCACTATCTCAAGTAAGAATCCTCTCATTTCCTGTAATATCAGTATTATCATCCCCACTTTGCTGATGTAGAATTTCAGAATCAAATAGATTAGACTGCGCAGTCTTTAAGATGAAACCAGAGTCAGGATCAGATCTTTTAATTCTAGAATCATACACTTAACCACGGCATTGCTAATTCTTATTTTAGGTATCATGTCTCATGAAGCATGTTACAGAATTCACCTGTGTAAAATGTTACAGTGTTTTAATATCTCAATGGAGAAATTGCTTAGAAATCCAGAAGCTCTTGATTCTGGGACCACATATCTACTACTCTCAAGAGTAAACTTATAATGTTCCTTTTCTGTCAACACCTTTAAAAGCTGTAGGAATGAACCTAAGAGGTACTCAATATCAAGTATCATCACCAACACTCACAATAGCTAATATTAATAACTCATAATGTCTGTGAAAATATGTGAAAAAAATTCAATATTTCATTTCCTATTTCGAACAAACCTGTTTAAAAAGGTATTTCTCCTCTTAAGTACAGTTGAGGGTAATTAAAATCTGATTGGAGTTGAATTATGTGTCCGAGATGATATAACTAGAACTAGGAATTGCTCCCTTGTCTTCTTGTCTCCAGAGTTCATATTTCTAGTGACTCCATATGGGATGACCAACTGCTGTAGCATGCCTAGGACTGTAGGATTTCCCAGGATGTGGGATTTTTAGAGCTAAAATTGGGAAACCACAATATTGACTTATTTTTCATGAAAACTCCAAAATTACCTGTATAAAGATCCTAGGGCTGGAAGGATAGGTTTATAGGACATGGTGATGTCCTGAATAGTTTCATGGTATGAAGTGCTTAAGGCTTTCATTATCTTCTGGGCCCTTAATACCTTCGTTGACTATACCCTTCTCAGTGCTCCTAAAAGAAACTGTAATAGTCTGAGAAACTCAGAAAGCCCTGAAAATTCTGGCAAATCCAGAAAAACTACTGCATGTCCAGTATTTCTGAATTTGTTATGGCATGAAGCTTCCTTTCTTATCTTATAGACATTATTACTTCAGTACCAGGATAAAGAACCCAGTCATGTTCAGGGGAATTTTTACCTTCCTCAGGCAGAAGGAACCACAAGTGAGGAGTCAGCTGTGCCTCAGCAACAGGTCAATAAGACAAGCCAGAATAATCTATGGAGGTCAGTAAATAGACCATAAGAGACAACTAGGAGAGAGGCTTTCATTGGCTATTCTGAAAAATGTAAAAGAAAAATTACCTGATCATGACTTATTGAGGGCATTAGGGAATCAGCAACTGTCAATTCTGCTGAAGGGAAGCAATTTAAGTAGACAGACAGATGGGAGCCCTTACAGAGTCTTTGTGCAAAGAGTATGAGAAAGGAAAACAAGTGAATGCTCACACTGCACAGTTCTAAAAGTGAGTGAAAGTCACTCAGCTGTGTCTGACTCTTTGCAACCCCATGGACTATAGACCATGGGATTCTGTCAGTGGGATTCTCCAGGCAAGAATACTGGAGTGGGCTGCCATTTCCTGCTCCTGCACAGAGTTCTAAGTAGAGCTGTCTTCTCAAGGCTGGGGCAACAGAAACTGTGGATTCTTATAGATGACTTGAAATAAGAACCTGATCTAAATGCATCAGAGGGATTTCAAAAGGATGACACAATGTTTTTCCTCCCCAGATGGCATCACCCCTCCCTTCCTCTAATTTAAAGAAGTAACTATTTACCAAAAAGGGTATTAATGTATTTTTTGCCAACTGTGGAATAATGTGTTCCATTCATGCTAGATATAGGGTAGAAGTTGTTTTCCTTATTTTTTGTTATTTATGTTTGTTTGATTTTTTGGTTACATGAAAAGTCCCAAACAATGCTCCTTTGTTTGCTTTTGACAAGAGGACAAAACCTTTAAATACCCAGAGAATTTTGAGAAAGTTGACAAAATTTAATAGTCATAATAAAAATATTTGTTACATGCTAATTTTAATTCACAAATTAATAATTAATTTAAAATCATACTTAATCTTCACAATGATTTTTGTGTTTTCCTACATTTTATTGATGGAGGAGCAGTAACATGAAATTTATGTAACTTGTTCATGATTTCATACCTAGTAGATTGAACAGAGAGATTCAAGTACTGGTGTTCATGTCTCCAAAAGCAGTGCTCTCAATTACTACACAATAATACTTCAAGAGATATGCGTTTGTAGTTGGAGGCTTCTAAACTGTGGGGACACCAAGTATATCAGTAAAGTTTCAATCAGAGAAGCAGAACTTCTTTGTCATAGGTGTTTGAACTTACCCACTGTGGGAACCAGTTAAGGAGTCTCTGTAAAGCTGTTGCTTTTCATTTCAGAGCCTGAAATCCACAAGACATGTACTTAGGAAGGGACAATGGCTATAAAGTAGGAGAGAAAACACAACAATTCAGAACCAATGAGCAAAGCTGAAATTTACAAGTATCAGCTAAAGCCCACAATTGGCTTTCACAGCCTCCAACTTTGACATCTGGTATCTCTGGTGGCCTTCAGAAGTTGGTACCTTTCATATGGGAGTTAACGGCTACCCTAGTTTTCCAGGACAAAGAGGCTAATGCCAGAATAAATGGGTCTCCAAAACAAAATGCAAGCTAGAGTGATCTTGCTTATTAGAACTTTACCTTTTACTTTTAACAAGTACTCACTTGGATAATTTGTGCTCACCTTCTCCACAACTGTGGTCTCCCTGAATCTATAGGATCTTGTTCTAGAGGGGAAATGCTTCTGATTTGTGATTCAATGAATCTTCCATTAAACTTAAAGCTATGCCTATTATACTATGTTCCTTTGTATTTTTTGTAACAAGAGATAATCAGACAAGGAAAGAGCTATCATATGAAGGGTAATTGACTATGATCATCAGGATATGATAAGGATTTTATTATATAATTTGGGCAGGGAGAAATATACAGTATACTTGGGATTCAGATGATCTATTGGAGCATTTCTTTCAGTTCTTTGCCCAGTATTGGGAATCAATGGACAAATGCAGCAACCGTAGCGTGAGAAGGGCCCTTCTGTCTCATTTTGCATCATAGTCTACACCAGTACATCACAGTGCCTGGACCAGTAGAGGTTCCAGCTGGGGATGCGTGTAATCTAGATGACCGGGTGGAAAAGGAAAGAGATGATGAATATTATTTTGAGCTTGAAACCAGCTCCAGCAATGATTCTTATTGACGACACATTTGTAAGCTTCTCTATGAGAAGAGATCAGTCAAAATACTGGATCATCTGTGTTCCAGATGAGGTAAATTTACCTTGTGGAGCAAGTCGATGCAAGCAGCTGTAATGGATGTTGTGAGGTGCTGGCCAGATGCCCTCTTTAAAAATAAACACACATTTTACCAGCCTCAGCTTCCAGAGGTTTTGACTGCTGAATTATCAGGATTCCTCTGTAGGAATTACATTTGTCAAAGGAAGCTGCTTTTTCCACTTCTCTTTCATGGGAGCATCCTACACTCATGACTGGACAGTATGAGGGTACAAAGCCCCAGCTTTCTTATAAAATCAAGATAATTTTGCAGGTCTACCCCAGATCTGGAGCTCCTCTCATGTTGGTTAAGACTTCTGTTCGATCTCTCCATTGACTTACCTTATAGCTCAGTTGGTGAAGAATCTGCAGGAGACCCAGGTTTGATTCCTGGGCCTGGAAGATCCTCTGGAGAAGGAAATATCAACCCACTCCAGTATTCTTGCCTGGAGAATCCCATGGACTGAAGAGCCTGGCAGGCTACAGTCTAGAGGGTCACAAGAGTCGCATACAACTGAGTGACTAAAGCACCACCAACCTCTCAGTCACCCCATCCTGCCTCCATTATCCCTCACCAATGTCCCTGAAGGTATTTCTTCACAAGCCTCATGCATGCAAATCCCAGAGATGCAGTTTGCTTTCTGAGTAATCCTTCTTAAGACATAGTGTAATATGGAAAACAAGATAACCTTAGTACAAGAAAAGCTACAGTAATGGGCTTTAGGTCATGGTTTATGTCCTAGATTACCTTTTTCCTCCATTCTCCAGGAACTTAGAAGCTGCAGCAGGCACACATGTTAAAAAAGCTAAACACACACATTTTAGGTCAGTTAATGCACATCATATACTGAGATGAGGATTAAAATAACTTCAGTGGAATGAAACCATGATTCTTTGGAGTTCCAGAAGCTACTTAGTAAGCACAAGATTGAGCATCAATAATTGGAAAACAGTAATTCATGAGCCAAATGTGGTCTGCTGCTTATTTCTGTAGACAAAATTATCAAAACACAGGTTCATTCTTCTTTTGTCTTGGCTAGGCTGCTCTTCAGCTTGCATGTCAGGGCTGAGTAGTTGTGATTTAACCTATATGACCTTCAAGCCTAAAATGTATACTCTCTCTTTACACTAAAAATTTTTCAACCGAAAAAGAAATCTGATTTGAAAATAGGTAATATAAAGAAGACTGGGTCGAAGGATCAGTAATAGTTGACTCTAAGTTGGAGAGGAAATGACTTCTGAAGGAAATATCAAGTAAATTTGCATCAAGAAAATGTTACAGTATCCCAAAAAACATAGGCAGTGGCCATTATCATAGCCCTCTGCTCTAGAAAGGTCACATCTATTGCCTTGGGTTACATTGCATAATCATAGTAACAAAACTAATTCTGAGATATAATATAGGTTCATATAAAGAAATGTTGGCTTCTTCCTGATTCATTTCCCCAAAGTAGGTGAAGTTGCTGCTGCTGGGGCTAAGTCGCTTCATTCGTGTCTGACTCTGTGTGACCCCATAGACAGCAGCCTACCAGGCTCCTCCATCCATGGGATTTTCCAGGCAAGAGTACTGGAGTGGGTTGCCATTACCTTCTCTGAAGATGAAGTTGAGGCTTGTGTTAATAGAGGATTTGTTGTTATTATTCAGTCGCTCAGTCGTGTCTGACTCTTCACAACCCCATGGACTGCAGCACACCAGACTTCTGTGTCCTGCACCATCTCCTGGCACTTGCTCGAACTCATGTTCATTGAATCAATGATACCATCCAACCATCTTGTACTCTGTCATCACTTTCTCCTCCCACCTTCATGTTTCCCAGGATCAGGGTCTTTTCTAATGAGTTGGCACTTCACATTAGGTGGCCAAAGTATTGGAGCTTCAGCAACAGTCCTTCCAATGAATATTCAGGTTGATTTCCTTTAAGATTGACTGGCTTTATCTCTGTGCTGTCCAAGGGACTCTCAAGGGTCTTCTCCAAACCACAATTCAAAAGCATCAGTTCTTCAGTGTTCAGCTTTCTTTATGGTCCAACTCTCACATCCATACATAATTACTGGAAAAACCATAGCTGTGATTAGATGGACCTTTATAACCAAAATGATATCTGTGCTTTTTAATATGCTGTCTAGGTTTGACATGGCTTTACTCCAAGGAGCAATCGTCTTTTAATTTAATGGGTACATTCACCGTCCGTGGTGATTTTGGAACCCAAGAAAATAAAGTCTGTCACTGTTTCTATTGTTTCTCCGTCAATTTGCCATGAAGTGATGGGATCAGATGCCATTATCTTGGTTTTTTGAATGTTGAGTTTTAAGCCAGGTTTTTCACTCTCTTTCATCTTCATTAAGATGCTCTTTAGTTCCTCCTCATTTTCTACTATTGGGGTGGTATCATGTGCATGTTTGAGGTTGATGTTTCTCCCAGCAATCTTGATCCCAGCTTTTGCTTCATCCAGCCTGGCATTTGTTATGATGTACTCTGCATATAAGTTAAATAAGCAGGGTGACAATATACAGCCTTGTCATACTCCTTTCCCAATTTAGAACCAATCCATTGTTCCATGCCTGGTTCTAACTGTTGTTTCTTGACTTGCATAGAGGTTTCTCAGGAGGCAGATAAGGTGGTCTGGTTTTCTCATCTCTTGAAGAATTTTCCACAGTTTGTTGTGATCAACAGTCAAAGTCTTTAGCAAAGTCAATGAATCAGAAGTAAATGTTTTTCTGGAACTCTCTTTTTCTATGATGTAACAGATGTTGTCAATTTGACCTCTGGTTCCTCTGCCTTTTCTAAATCCAGTTTGTACTTCTTGAAGTTCTTGGTTCACATACTGTTGAAGCCTAGCTTGAAGGATTTTGAGCATGACCTTGCTAGCCTGTGAAATGAGAACAATTGTGCAGTAGTTTGAACGTTCTTTGGCATTGCCCTTCTTTGGGATTAGAATGAAAACTGACCTTTTCCAGTCCTGTGGCCACTGCTGAGTTTTCCAGTTTTGCTGCATACTGTATGCAACACTTTCCCAGCAGCATCTTTTAGGATTTGTAATAGCTCCACTGAAATTTCATTACCTCCACTAGCTTTGTTCGTAGTCATACTTCCTAAGGCCCACTTGACTTTGCATTCCAGGATGTCTGGCTCTAGGTGAGTGATCATGCCATCATTGTTATCCAGGCCATTAAGCTCTTTTTTGTATAATTCTTCATGTTCTTATGAAGACTTCTCTTCTTAATATCTTCTGCTTCTGTTAGGTCCATACTGTTTCTGTCCTTTGCATGAAATGTTCCCTTGGCATCTCTAATTTTCTTGAAGAGAACTGTGTAGTCTTTTGCATTCTATTGTTTTCCTCTATTTCTTTGCATTGGTCACTGAGGAAGGCTTTCTTATTTCTCCTTGGTATTCTTTGGAACTCTGCATTCAAACGGATGTATCTTTCCTTTTTTCCTTTGCCTTTCACTTTTCTTTTCTCAGCTACTTGTAAGGCCTTCTCAGACAACCATTTTGCCTTTTTGCATTTTTTTTTTCCCTTGGAATGGTTTTGATCACTGCCTCCTGTACAATGTTATAAATCTCTGTAGTTCTTCAGGCACTCTGTCTATCAGATCTAATCTTTTGAATCTATTTGTCATTTCCACTGTATAATCATAAGGGGTTTGAATTAGGTCATACCTGAATGGCCTAGTGGTTTTCCCTACTTTCTTCAATTTAAGTCTGAATTTTGCAATAAGGAGTTTATGATCTGAGCCATAGTCAGCTCCTGGTCTTGTTTTTGATGACTGTATAGAGCTTCTCTATCTTTGACTGCAAAGTATATAATCAATCTGATTTCAGTTTTGTACTAGTAATGTCCATGTGTAGAATTGTCTCTTGCTGTTGGTGGAAGGGGGTGTTGTTTGCTATGACCAATGTGTTCACTTGCCAAAATTCTGTTAGCCTTTGCCTTTCTTCCTTTTGTACTCCAAGGCCAAACTTGCCTTTACTCCAGCCATCTCTTAATTTCCTGCTTTTGCATTCCAGTCCTTTATGATGAAAATGACACCTTTTTTTAGTGTTAGTTCTGGAAGGTCTTGTAGATCTTCATAGAACCATTCAACCTCAGCTTCATTGACATTAGTGGTTGGAACATAGATTTGGATTACTGTCAAATTCAGTGGCTTGCCTTGGAAACAAACCGAGATCATTCTGATGTTTTTGAGACTGCACCTAAGTAGTGCATTTTGAACTCTTGTTGACTGTGAGGGATACTCCATTTTTTTCTAAGAGATTCTTGCCCACTGTAGTAGATATGATGGTCATCTGAATAAAATTTGACCATTCCTGTCCATTAAGTTCACCGATTCCTAAAATATTGATGTTCACTCTTGCCTTCTCCTGTTTGACCACTTCCAATTTACCTTGATTCATGGGCCAAATATTCCAGGTTCGTATGCAATATTGTTCTTTACAGCATTGGAATTTACTTTCATCACCAGACACATCTACAGCTGGGTGTTGTTTCTGCATTGGCTCTGCCTTTTCCTTCCATCTGGAGTTATTTCTCTGCTCATCTCCAGTAGCATAGTGAACACCGACCGACCAGGGGAGCTCATCTTTCAGTGTCCTGTCTTTGTGCCTTTTCACTCTTCATGGGATTTGGAAGGCAGGAATACTGAAGTGGTTTGCCATTTCTGTCTCCAGGATGCCGCCCTTTGTTAGAACTGTCCACCATCACTCGTCTGTTTTAGGTGGCCTGGCATGGCCCATAGTTTCATTGTTAGACAAGGCTGTGATCCGTGTGATCGGTTTGGTTAGTTTTCTATGATTGTGGTTTTTATTCTGTCTGTCTGATGGTTGTGGATAAGAGGCTTGTGGAAGCTTCCTGATTGAAGGGATTGGCTGTGAGGAGACTGGGTCTTGCTCTGGTGGGCAAGGCCATGCTCAGTAAATCTTTAAAGCAATTTTCTGATGATAGGTGGGGCTGTGTTCCCTCCCTATAGTTTGGCCTGAGGCCAAAGTACGTTTGCCAACATGATGTGCCTCTCAGGACTTCTGCAGTCTGTATACTTACCACCCAGCAGGTTGCTGTTGACACATACCTCCACCAGAGATGCCTGAACACTCACAGGCAAGTCTGGCTCAGTCTCTTGTGGGGCGACTGCTCTTTTCTCCTGGGTCCTGATGCGCACAGGTTTTGCTTGTGCCCATACAAGGCAAGAATTGTGTCACCGGGTATTGATGATTGGTGGAATTCTGCCCAACTTGAGATGGGAACAAAGCACTGCAGGCTGAAGCACAAAACCTGGTAACATAATCCTTGCTTTGTACGTGTATGATAGGAACTTCTTTCAGTTATATACATCGAAATTAATTCTGCTTCTATAGGCATGGTTTTTCTCTTTGTGAAAAGAAAGAACAAAGTAAAGCATATTAGGGATTCATTTGTCAAATAATACTAACCAGAAACAAAGCAGAAATTACAACTGAAAGCTGGGACTAGGTGAGGTGAGTAAGGTACTCACTTTACATACAAAATTTAAGGGGATGCCAAACAATCAAGAATCAAAGTTGATATATCAATGCAATATTTAAAAAATAATACAAAACACTAATGATGAAGGAAATATTAAAATTTTACATAAATAACATAATCAGTATTCTTCCTTAGTTTTCTTCTTCTGGTTCCATTCTTCTCGGCACTGTGGCAATTGCATTAATGGTCTTGTTCTCATTTTGGAGAGGTCGTTTTGTAAGGCCATTAGCATGGCATTGAGAAGTCTGAAAAGGGAGTAATCTGTGAGTTGGACCTGTGACTTGAGAGCCATCACATGCCACTTGTAAGTCCACAATTTTCTATTTCCTCATTGAGGGTGGGAAAATATTTTTGAGAATATTTCAGAGTAATCTCCTATTTTAGCAGAGCATTGGTCTACATGAAATCTCCCTACTTTTGAACTGCGTGATTTCAATAAACCTGTCTCAGTCCTTCTTTTGTCATCTAAATTTTTAATTTATTTTTAATTTTATTTATCTGCTTATACATTTTTGAAAAAAGACTAACTTTTATTTTTAGCTCTCATCCTGAACGTTTGCTCTCCCTCTAGCTAACTATTTTACTTTATTATTTCCAGGTTTATTGAGATACAGTTGAAATATAACATTGTGTAAGTTTAAGGTATATTGTTGACTTGATACATCTACATATTGGAATATGATTACCACTGTAGTACTAATACCTCCATTATACCACATAATTACCATTTCTTTTTTGTGATGAAAACATTTAAGATCTAGTCTTTCAACTATTTTCAAACATGTAATACAATACTGTTAATTATTATAATAATGCATGTGCATTAAGTCCCCAGAACTTACTTATCTTTTAACTGGAAATTTGTTCCTCCTGACTAACATCTCTGTTATTCTCCTAGTTCCCAGGCACTGGTAACCACCATTCTACTTTTACTTTTACAAGTTTGACTTTTTAAGGATTTCACATATACATAATGTCATGAGGTATTTGTCTTTCTCTGTTTGACTTATTTCACTTAGCGTAATGCCCTCAAAGTCCATTCATGTTATTGGAAATGGCAGATTTCTTTTTTCTCATGAATGAATAATATTCATACATATATATACACACACAATGGAATGTTATTAAATATATACATTACTATATATATACAACCTTGATGTATTGTGTATATATAATGTACAAATATTTTAAAATAAAATTTTATAATTTTTGTTGTAACATGTAGTCATTTTCCTTGGGCTTCCCAGATGGCACAGTGACAAAGAATCTGCTTACAGTGCAAGAGATGTGAGTCTGACCCCTGGGTAGAGGAGCTCCCCTGGAGTAGGAAATGGCAACCCACTCCAGAATTCTTGCCTGGAAAATTCCTGGGACAAAGGAGCCTGGTGGACTATAAGTTCTGGGGTTGCAAAGAGTTGGTTGGATACAGTGAAGTTACTGTATCAACTGAGTATGCACTCACATAGTCACTTTCCTTGGAAAAAAGACATTGATTGGTTATTATTATGCAGAATTATAAAGACAGAAATAAGTTTCTATTGGAATATTAATCTCATTCAGAAAGTTTAGGAGCAATAGGAAAAGCATAATAAATCCATTTTTGGATCAGAATGTACAATAAGTAGTTTGTATAGTGTCAACCTTGTTAATAAAACTGATTCTTAGAGGCATCAAATAACTTAAGATGATGCAAGTAATTCACTGAGTAAAACTCTGCTTCAGGTCAAGCTTGCAATCTTCACAAAATCCTGAAAATGTGACTATAATGTCCATTATCTCAAAATAAAGAAAACCAATTAAAATAATGTTGCACAGACAAAATAAAGTTTGTACATGTTAATTTTCCCTAATGCTAATAACATTGTAGATTATTAAAACTAAAGGCTTTCAGAAATCCAATTTATTTTCATTGTTTAAGGTCATCATTTCATTTTGTATTCTCAGTTTGAATACTATATGAAGGCAGAGTTTTCTTTTTTCTTATCCTGTTTATTTTCTGGTCTTCATGCAGTGTTATTGTTTTGTACATGAAACTGGAAAAAAGTCAATATTCATTTTCATAGTAATGTTTAAAAATGTTACAAGAACATTTTTTCAGACTGTTTTAAACAATATTCACTAAATTTTTTCTTTAATTTGCTAAAAAAAACTGTCAAATAATAATAGAAATACTTATAATAATGGGCCACTTGGAGTTTGAATCTCATAAAATATTTGTATTATAACAAGATGAATCAGAAAGATATGCCAACTTTTAAAATATTTTGATGATTGTTTTTAGAGAGAGCTTATACATTGTATTTTATTTAAGACCCATAGAGAGCTTACCTTTTAAATAATATTATTAATAAAAATATTTGTATGTTGTCATATATATTCATATATGTTGTCAAATAGACTATGATTGTTGGCATTAAAGATAATATTTAAACAAACTAAGGAATATAGGAAAGTGTACAGAATAATACATTTACTTATATACAATCATTTATATAAAATTGCTAGCATTTTGGTATATTTTCTTAAAGATATATTTTTCTTATTTCTCTGAGTATAGTTATTTTGGTTTTTATGCAGCATAATATATCACTGATAATTTTTAATATCACTAAAAATTCTATTAAAATATTTTATCAGTTGCATATTACTGTGCAGCATGAACATGACCCAGCCTCCTCACCATTCCTATGCTCTTTGACGTTTCTATTGTCTTATTTCTAATTTTTGTTATTAAGCAGTGAAATGAACATCATTGTACTTAAAGTTTTAATACATTCATTATTAGTTTATCCAGATACTTTTCTAGATGTGAAATTACAGGGTAAAAAGGTTTGAATGTTTTCCAGATTTGATACACAGTATTAGACTCTTTTCCAAGAAAGATGGACCAACTTACATTACAAGTAATGGTAGAAAAGGATGCTTAATTTACCACATCCTTGAGACCGTTGACTTTGATATTTTGATTATTCATTGCAAATTCTGTAGGTGAAAAATAGTGTCTTTTTTTTTTTAATTGGTTTTGCCATAAAATGACATGAAACCGCCATGGGTTTACATATGCTCCCCCTCCAGAACCTCCCTCCCTCCTCCCTCCCGATTCCCTCCCCCTGGGACATCCTGGTGCACCAGCCCCGAGCATCAGTCCTGGGCTGGCGATTGATTTCACATATGATACTTAACATGTTTCATTGCCATTCTCCCATATCATCTCACCCTTGCCCTCATCCACAGAGTCCACGAGTCTGTTCTATACATCTGCGTTCCTTTTGGTGTCTCGCATGCAGGGTTCTTGCTGCCATCTTTCTAAATTCCATATATATATGCATTAGTATACTGTATTGTTGTTTTTCCTTCTGGCTTACTTCACTCTGGAAAATAGGCTCCAGTTCCGTCCATCTGAGTAGAACTGATTCAAATGAATTTTTTTTAATGCTGAGTCATATTCCATTGTGTATATGTACCACAGCTTTCTTATCCATTCGTCAGTTGATGGGCATCTAGGTTGCTTCCATGTCCTGGCTATTGTCAACAATGCGGTGATGAACATTGGGGTACACGTGGCTCTTTCAGTTCTGGTTTCCTCGGTGTATATGCCCAGCAGTGGGATTGCTGGGTCATATGGCAGTTCTACTTCCAGTTTTTTAAGGAATCTCCACAGTGTTCTCCATAGTGGCTGTACTAGTTTGCATTCCCACCAACAGTGTAAGAGGGTTCCCTTTTCTCCATATCCTCTCCAGCATTTATTGCTTGTAGACTTTTGGATGGCAGCCATTCTGATTGGTGTAAAGTGGTACCTCATTGTGGTTTTGATTTGCATTTCTCTAATAATGAGTGATGTTGACCATCTTTTCATGTGTTTGTTAGCCATTTTTATATCTTCTTTGGAGAAATGTCTGTTAAGTTCTTTGGCCTACTTCTTGATTGGGTCGTTTATTTTTCTAAAATGGAGCTGCAGGAGTTGCTTGTATATTTTTGAGATTAATTGTTTGGCACAAAGACAGAAATATAGATCAATGGAACAAAATAGAAAGCCCAGAGATAAATCCACGCATCTATAGACACCTTATCTTTGACAAAGGAGGCAAGAATATACAATGGAGAAAAGACAATCTCTTTAACAAGTGGTGCTGGGAAAACTGGACAGCCACTTGTAAAAGAATGAAACTAGAACACTTTCTAACACCATACACAAAAATAAACTCAAAATGGATCAAAGATCTAAGCATAAGACCAGAAACTATAAAACTCCTAGAGGATAACATAGGCAAAACACTCTCCGACATAAACTAAAGGAGGATCCTCTATGACCCACCTCCCAGAATATCGGAAATAAAAGCACGAAAAAACAAATGGGACCTAATTACAATTAAAAGCTTATGCACAACAAAGGAAACTATAAGCAAGGTGAAAAGACAGCCTTCAGAATGGGAGAAAACAATAGCCAATGAAGCAAAAATAGTGTCTTTTTGTTTTCAGTTACAGTATATTGACTACTAGTTAGCTTAAGTTTAAAACAAGTATGTTAGCTATCTCATAATTTTTCCTCTGTGTATTTTTTCTTCATGTTCTTGCCCTGTTTTTTGCATATTGTGCTATTTTCCTTTACAAAGTAAGAATGTTAACTATTTATCTGTCTTATTAGTTGCAGATATTTTCTTTTTCTTTTTACTAGTTTTAAGTGGTTTTCTGTTTTACATATTTATGTCCTTTTATCAGTATGTTTCTTATTATTAAGATAAACAGTGAAATGAACATCATTAAAGTTTCTTGATTTTTAGTATTGAGGAAATGTTTCCTTATTCAGAGATCTGATAAATTTTCTCCTAACCTTCCAAACTTTTATAGTTTTTTTCCTTTCCTCTCTCTATTTCATGACTTAAACTTTTGAAATTTATTTTAGTCTGTGGGTTAAGAAAAGAATTTTTAGTAAAGAAATACAACTATTTTTTATTAAGATGTAATGGAAAAACCCAAACAAACTTTTTGGCCAACCCATTATATAAATGTTGAACCACTATTTTATGCACCTAAAATTAATATAATACTGTATTACAATTAACAGTCTAAATTAACCCTCCCCCACAACACAAAACCCTCAGAATGTTTGAAGAATAAAGATAGAAACAAACATGCAAGTAAACAAACAAAAACTAAACGTAAACCAAACTAACCGTACTTAAATTTACTGTCTCCTAAAAACATTTCTAAGTCATAGTTTTAAGAGCTATTTAGTGAAAGACCTGTATTATCAACATTTCTAAGTCATAGTTTTAAGAGCTATTTAGTGAAAGACCTGTATTATCAGCTCTCTACTTCATTACTGACACATTTGTAATAAATTTTATCATCTAGAAGGGTAGAAAGCAAACCTGATCTTACAATATATTCAAATCACTCTGAATAACATTATATACCTTTTCTATGTCCAGTATGATATTTACGTTTTCTTAGTATAACTCTCCATATTTTATTGTAGTGTTTCAATTACTTTTTGTTCCTCCATTATGTGTACATTAGTTATGTGTATTAGTTTGAAACAATTATCTCTGAAGTAGATAAATAATATATGAAAAATTATCAGCTACAATGTTTGAGTAATATTTTTCAATGGCTTCTATTCCATTTAGAATAAAACATTAACTCGTTACTATAGCTTATCAAGAAATACTGTATAAACAGGCCATGACTTAATTTCTCAAATTACCTCGTGCTTGCTTTCTTTTGTGCACCATTTGTGGAAGTTCACCTTTGTGTCTGTCCCCTTAGCCTTTTATCTGTTCTTACAACATTGCCAGCTCTCTCCAGACTCATGACTATGGATAAGCTACTTTTCTACTCTGAGAAATCTCTATTCCCAGTTTTCTCTTGGCTGCTTCATCTTGATACATTAGCCTGAATATCACCTTGAGAGATATCCTTGACTTTACCATCTAGATCTTGTCCTTGCCTGTTATCTTCTTTTACAAAGTCCTATTTGCTTCTTTCATTGCACTCGTCTTTTCTAATTATTAAAGTATGTTTATCTTTTATTTTTCTCACCCCTCCATCCAGGATCATAGATGTCATATGCTTTGCTATATTCCTAGTGCCTACCATGTTGTCTATTATAATATCTGGTGTTATCTAGACACTCAAAAATGTTTGTTGACTTAACAAATAAATGGTATTGCCACATCTTGTACATATACCATAGAATCTGAGCTCTGAACTTTGCCTGCATGCAGAGAGTATGATATTTAAATTCCATCACCTTACCTTCAACTGATTTTGAGTCTTCCACAGAAAAAATTTAAAAACTTATGTAAAAATTGAGTTAGAAAAAAGATGGTGTCCCTGAGGCAAAGAAGAAATATGAGTTTCTTTTCCACAAACAACTCATCTTAGCACTTTTTAAACAGTCTATTTTTTCCCTTTGGATGCTAAAGAAAAATGTCACCATGTTATTCACATATATGCCTGAAGAATGTTTAAGTTAGATTTTGTCAGGGTGAAAATTTAATTTAGAAGTCAGAAATATACAACAAAGGGTCATTTTGTTGCTTACACTGATTTATTCTGAAGAAAGGATTTAAAAAGTTTAATTTGTTTCATATATCTAATTTAGGTTCAAATTGTTTGTAATTTTAATTTCAGAGCCTGTCATATCTTACAAAATAGTGTTCAGTCATCCTTATTTCATTACTTGGAATTTACTCAGATTTTCAAAGGAAGGGAGTGAAATGGATATCTAGTTTTTGGACTAGAAGTCATTTTACGTGATGTGTCTATGCTTTAAAGATACAGTAAACCTTATGCAATAATACATCTTGGACAGAGATAAGGTGTGGTGTTTCTCAGCTGAGGGAGCTCAGAACAGTATTCCAAATAAATCACATGCCAGACTTTGGTTAGGATGAAAAAACCTTTATTTTGAGTCTAAGGGAAAATTTTACAGCTTTTCATATCTTTGTTCATGACAACCACTATTCTACAATTTTGTTTTCTTTAGCCATTTTGGTATAGCTGCAAAGGGAATTTTTTTCTACATTGTTTTTTCTGTGTCTATTTAATTGATTGTCTCTTAAAGATAATTGGTTATATCTAATACCATTTCTGCTTCTTTTCTATTTTCTGTAATAATTGCTCCACTTTGAGGCAGTTTTGTATACTTCATTAGTACTAATCATAGAGAGCGAATAAAAGTACTAGGATCTTAAATAAATTGATCCTAAATATACATTGTTTTCTCAATCCAATTTTGGGAACTGAGCCTCTGCATTTCTTTTTAGAGGGGAAAAATAAGTCAAGCTTAATATCTGCCACAGCCAATGTCAAACACATACAGTTATGCTCTGCTAAGTTATTCTCAGGTTATACATAATGCCTTCCATATTTTTCACCTTTTTATAATTTATTCTAAAGTACATATGCAAACAGTACTATAACCTTTGAAGTAGGAAATCTGTCTCTAGGTAATATTCCCATCCTGTCAGAGTCATCCACCTAAGTGATATTGATGGGACTTTAATGATAGAAATTAATTACAGGGTTGAGTTGTTTCTTACCATTGTGTGCCACTGTGTTGTCACATTGCTTTCAGCTTCAGTGCTCTCTGCCACTTGTCTCTCAAGAAAGTTTTGCTTGTAATTGAAATATGTGCATGCTTATCTCAGTCTGAACATATGTGTATGTGAGGGAGAGAAGATTCTATTTTGTTGATCACTGCTTGTGATGATTATTTTGCTCTTTAGATCACTTTTGTTTCCCAGAGTCTATTTCTGCCTTCTAGGAAGCATCTCACTGAAAGGGACATTTTGAAATATCAAAAGTAGGTACTCTAGAGCTGCCGCTGGCTTTTTTCTACATGCAGTAACAATGATATAAAATCTGTTATCTCTTTAAATATTGTACTTAGAGGACAATATATTCAACTGGATCTGCATTCAAGTGCAAAATATTATTACAGTTAATTTATGGTGATAAAAAGGTGATTCCTCACGTAAGGTTTTGAAGTATTTAGAAGCAGTGATGGGAGCAAGCATGGAGATTAAGGAGGAAAAAGAAAAGAGCAGAAAAATATGAAAGTACTTGAAGATTAGGTTATTTCTTTTAATCTTAAAACCAAGGAAGATATAATAGAATGAGTGGGGGATAAGGGTGAGAAAGAATCTTACAAGACACCTAAAAAATGAAAAGAAAGTGGTTTTGACCATGAAACATAGTAAGAAATACACTTTGTTTTGTGACCCAATGTGTATGTGTGAACACGCACTCTCACAACTGAAATATGTTTCAAGAAACAGTAATTATCTTAATTATATACTCTGCTCTTTGAACGATTTTTAATTTACTCTATTTCATCTAATAGTTTGAAAAATACAAACCAACACTAATCTAATCTTACTTTACAAATGAGGAAACTTCTGCACACAGGTCAGGTAATTTTCCCAAGAAAAAGCAGACTGCTATTTGCAGACCTCTGACCCCCTAACTCCCAGGACAGCATATTTTCTTCTATAGTTCGAGGAAAAGAACTCAGGATTACATTTTTAAAAACCCAGTTCAGTGCCTATTCTTCCACTTTGAGTTTTGTGAAATACCTTAAATTCTCTTAGAAGAAGGTAAGAACAAAAATAATGAAGGACATACTGCTCTGTGACCTTCCAAACCATTTAGCAGTTCTCTGCTTTACAGGTTTCCACACGCCCACTTTACAGTACTCAAGCCACTGTTGACTGCTTGCCTTTTTGTGTTTGATGATGTAGTTTATGATTAGTTAACTGTGTACACTGCTGGGCTTCACAGGTGGTGCTAGTGGTAAAGAACCCACCTGCCAATGCAGGAGATGTAATAAACATGGGTTCAATCCCTGGGTTGGGAAGGCCCCCTGGAGGAGGGCACGGCAACCCACTCTAGTGTTCTTGCTGGGAGAACCCCATGGACAGAGGAGCCTGGTGGGCTACAGTCCATAGGGTCGCAAAGGGTTGGATATGACTGAGGGGGCTTAGCACACATGCAGCCACACACACTGCTACCAGTCAAAGGCTCGTGCCTCTCCGCCGTCTACTTTGACTGCTGTAATTCAGTTTTTTTATCAATAGATGCATGCTTCATTATTTAATTTGATGTATGGAATTGATGTTACCAAATAGTCAAAAATATGTTATATGTATGAAAAAACCTTCTAAGGTCCTTATCTTATTGATCCAACAATAACCATGTGAATGGGCAGGTTAGACCTTGTTGTTCCCTATTTATTGATCTCCTTACGAATGTTCTCTTATTGCCCAAGTTCTCACGTCTGAGACACGGTGAAGCTAGGACTGGATCAGGCTAAGTTCTAAACTAGTGTTTTTTCTGTAATATAGATAAAGCTTGGATGTAGAATAATAGTCAGAGGCACTTGGAGCTAAGTTCAATGTTAGAATGAAGCTACCCTGACTGATTATGTGTCTACCCTGACATAGTGGAGCTGATGCTGCTCTCAAAAAAAACATCTAGAAACTTCTTCATGAATAAAGAATATTGACCATCAGTGATACAAACCAAAGCAACGAACAAGTTTGCTGTAGTCTTCCAATAACCAGTGTCAAATTGTTCTTTGCATGGAAGTCACATTATTTCTTATGGATTAGAATGTATTTTGAATGTGTTTGTTTCCTGATTATAAGACAGCATTTAATTCTACATTTGATTGCCTCATGGTTTGGGTTGCATTGATGACTTGCTTGGATTATCCTGAATGAGCATCCATCATGGCACATAAAAACTGAGGAGCTATATGGACATCTGATCCCTTCTAGTTCTCACTCTCCATTCCCACCATCAGAGGCAGCATTACCCTGCCATGATGGTTGGTGTGCAAAACTCTGTTAGTTCTAGAAGAGCAGCAGTAGAAGGAGACAAACTAGGATGAGTTAAGAAACCGAAGCCCAGAGGCATGTTTCTAGGCAAGGAAACCTTGCCCATACATTGAGATCTGCTTGTGATGACCAGATATCTCAGTTTGTCTGGATGTAGAGCTTAAAGTGATAAAACTGGCAAAATCCCAGATAAACTGGGATCATCCCAGGTCCTGCTTCAAAGGATGGATCTTTACACCTGTCCAAAATATTTTGTTTGACTTTGTCACACTTCCAATACTTCAAAAATTCAAGATTAGTATGATTTAACAAGAAAAACAGGTAAACCAGCAGACAGAACCTAGGGAGTCAAAGAGGTTAAAAATGAATTTGTTTAAACTTACGGCTCCAAAAATTATCTACTGTCAGCTCAAAGAGGACAAAGTTTGTGGAAAGATGTGGGGAGGAATCATAATTGAAGTAACTGGAGTCATGAGACCTTTTATATTTTAAAGGAAGGAAGATATTTTTTACTCACCTTTCTGAAGTACGAGGGCTATGTGAGTGCTGTATGAGGGAGTAAGGTAGGAAAGAATATTGGGTGCCTGGAGAGAGACAAAAAGAAATAGAACAGTAATAGAAAAATAAACAGTGAATATTTCAAAAAATTCCTCTTGGTCCGTTATCCAGAATCAGTAAAGAAACATGCTATAAAGATCACACATAATCCCTGTTGTATATTCAACCTACTTTCCCACCTCTCTTATTTATTCTATGAATTCCAATTCTTAAAACCCTAAACCAATGCTGTTGAGTTATGTGCCAGTCAATGTTTAAGCCTCTTGGGATTTAGCAGTGAGCAAAACAGACCCAAAGTCCTTCTCTCATGGAGTTTATGATCTAGGGTAACAGAGAGACAGGCAATCCAAAAAGCAAAGTGGTTAAGTTTATAATACATTAGACCATTATAAAGTCTTTAGAGATGGATAAAGCAGGAAAAGGGGATAGGAAATGACTTTTGCTTGTTCATGAGAGTCTCACTGAGGGGGTGAAATTTAGAAGCATAAACATAAATTCTTTAGAAATTGAGACACAGCAGATGTATGCTATTATCTTGGAGATTTAATTTTTGTACAGCCAGCAGATAAGTGCAAAGAAAAGCTTTGCTTCTAAATCAATAAATTATAAAGGAAGAAAACTAAACATAGTTGGAAAAAGTTAAAGAGGCCGACAGAAGGATCAAGCCTCCCTATGCTTGTAAGACTATATTACTGCCATTTTATGTCATTTTCATATGTTTGTTTGAAATTGACCAGAAATACTAGAATCTGCTCCTTGCCTGCACCCTCAGGGTATTTTACAAAGAAACCTCTATGAGGAAGCCAGGGCACAGCATATTAAACTAGGGTTTCCCTTGACATAATTCATCTTATACTTTTGTTTCAGCAGAGACTAGACTTCCTTCAACCCAAGTTATAGGAGCTCACAGCCTGAGGCACTGAATTGCATGGGACATAAAAGATCTTATTCAAAAATAACTTATTTAAACATTCTGTTATAGCTGCATGGAATTTATCTTTCAGCAGTAACTCCTGGTTTTCCTACACACCCCATAAACCACCAACAAATACAGTATCTTAAATGCAAAAGCCAGCATATTTTGTTTTCCAGAAATGTGATACGATAATGATACCTTCTTTTCAAGTTATATACGTGTTCTTTTTAAGTCAGAGAGGCACTTCAAATACTTTTTGGCACTTTAGGTAAATTTATATTTTACTTAATTTAATAGATATTGATGTTTATCGCAAGTTATAGCATAAGAGCTTTTGTAACCTGAGGTGAAAGCACCATTTAAAAAATAAATAGTATAATTGTTTTGACTACTAAATCTCCTGAGTAGATGACAAAGGTAGGAAAGCAGATCTGACACTATATCACAAAAATCAATGTCATGTGAATTACAGAAAACATTGTTAGCTTATTATCTTTGATAATATTAATAATTATTTTATAATCATTAAATAAAGTACTCTGACTATAAGGGCTTCCCTGATGGCTCAGATGATAAAAAATCTTCCTGCAATGCAGGAGATGTGGATTCAATCTCTGGGTCGGGAAGATCCCCTGGAGAAGGGAACAGCTACCCACTCCAATATCTTTGCCTGGAGAATTCCATGGACAGAGGAGCCTGGTGGGCTGCCATCCATGGATAGTCCAGCAGAGAGTCAGATACAACTGAATGACTTTCACTTTTTCTGACTGTGGTGGTGGTGGTGTTCAGTTATTAAAGTCTTCTAATTTCTAGAAACCAACAGTGACTTGCTTCTCAAGGAACATATCATTTTATCTCCTTCCTCAGGAGCATTAATCCAGAAGGTCTTGTTCAAGTGCCTATATCAAAGTTGGGTATAAATATGAAAGCTACTTAGTACTTGGGGATAAAAGTGTGTAGACTGACCTTTCTCAAGACATTATTGGGTGGTTCTGTCATCATTTGGGGAAGATTGAGTTGTACACCTAGAAACACTGGCCTGGGCTTGCCTAAGTTAGCTTCTCATTGTTGAACTAAAGCACTTAGTGAGATTATTGTATCAGCATGACGGTTAAATCTCTTAACAAACTATTGGCCTGATGGGGTTTCCTTGACCAGCTGTCAGTCTCAACTCTATCAATAAGATAACAGCAGGAAAAAAAAAGAAAAAGGTCTAAGCTTGAGGAAGCTAAATGCCTGAAATCAATTTAATTTATGATAAATAATTCCTTTCCAGTGAATACTTGATTTCTTAAAGACTATTCTTTCAAAAGTGGAGGAGGGTCATTGTTGTTGGAGTAACAATTGTTAGAATAACTGGAAGCCCATTACCACAATTACTTCAGGGAGACTACTTATCCTTAAAGACCTCCCATGTAGTCATACAACAAAAAGGTACATTGAACTTTATTTTTGTTGTTGTTGTTCAGCTGCTCACTCAAGTCCAACTTTTCATCACCCCATGGACTGCAGCATGCCAGGCTTCCCTGTTCTTCTCTATCTCCTGGAGTTTGCTCAAACACATGTCCATGAGTGATCACTATCAGCAGTGATTTTGGAGCTCAAGAAAGTAAAGCCTGTCACCATTTCCATTTGTTCCCCATCTATTTGCCATGAAGTGATGGAATTGGATGCCATGATCTTAGTTTTTTGAATGTTGAGTTTTTTTTTTTAATTTTATTTACTTTATTGTGTTGGTTTTGCCATACAATGACATGAAACCGCCATGGGTTTACATATGCTCCCCCTCCAGAACCCCCCTCCTTCCTCCCTCCTGATTCCCTCCCCCTGGGACATCTCGGTGCACCAGCCCCGAGCATCAGCCCTGGGCTGGCAATTGATTTCACATATGATAATTAACATGTATCAATGCCATTCTCCCATATCATCCCACCCTTGCCCTCTTCCACAGAGTCCATGAGTCTGTTCTGTACATCTGCGTTTCTTTTGCTGTCTCACATGCAGGGTTCTTGCTGCCATCTTTCTAAATTCCATATATATGCATTAGTATACTGTATTATTGTTTTTCCTTCTGGCTTACTTCACTCTGGATAATAGGCTCCAGTTCCATCCACCTGAGTAGAACTAATTCAAATGAATTTTTTTTTAATGCTGAGTCATATTCCATTGTGTATATGTACCACAGCTTTCTTATCCATTCGTCCGGTTGCTTCCATGTCCTGGCTATTGTCAACAATGCGGCGATGAACATTGGGGTACACGTGGCTCTTTCAATTCTGGTTTCCTTGGTGTATATGCCCAGCAGTGGGATTGCTGGGTCATATGGCAGTTCTCCTTCCAGTTTTTTAAGGAATCTCCACACTCTTCTCCATAGTGGCTGTACTAGTTTGCATTCCCACCAATGGTGTAAGAGGGTTCCCTTTTCTCCACATCCTCTCCAGCATTTATTGCTTGAAGACTTCTGGATGGCAGCCATTCTGACTGGTGTAAAGTGGCACCTCCTTGCGGTTTTGATTTGCATTTCTCTAATAATGAGTGATGTTGAGCATCTTTTCATGTGTTTGTTAGCCATTTTTATGTCTTCTTTGGAGAAATGTCTGTTAAGTTCTTTGGCCCACTTTTTGATTGGGTCATTTATTTTCCTAGAATGGAGCTGCAGGAGTTGCTTGTATATTTTTGAGATAAATTGTTTGTCCGTTGCTTCATTGGCTACTATTTTCTCCCATTCTGAAGGCTGTCTTTTCACCTTGCTTATAGTTTCCTTTGTTGTGCAGAAGCTTTTAATTTTAATTAGGTCCCATTTGTTTATTCGTGCTTTTATTTCCAGTATTCTGGGAGGTGGGTCATAGAGGATCCTGCTTTGGTTTATGTCGGAGTGTTTTGCCTATGTTATCCTCTAGGAGTTTTATAGTTTCTGGTCTTATGCTTAGATCTTTGATCCATTTTGAGTTTATCTTTGTGTATGGTGTTAGAAAGTGTTCTAGTTTCATTCTTTTACAAGTGGCTGTCCAGTTTTACCAGCACCACTTGTTAAAGAGGTTGTCTTTTCTCCATTGTATATTCTTGCCTCCTTTGTCAAAGATAAGGTGTCCATAGATGCATGGATTTATCTCTGGGCTTTCTATTCTGTTCCATTGATCTAAATTGAATTTCTGTCTTTGTGCCAGTACCATACTGTCTTAATGACTGTGGATTTGTAGTATAGCCTAAAGTCAGATAGGTTGATTCCTCCAGTTCAATTCTTCTTTCTCAAGATTGCTTTGGCTATACGAGGTTTTTTGTATTTCCATACAAATTGTGAAATTATTTGTTCTAATTCTCTGAAAAAGACCTCTGGTAGCTTGATAGGAATTGCATTGAATCTATAGATTGCTTTGGGTAGTATACTCATTTTCACTATATTGATTCCTCCAATCCACGAACACGGTATATTTCTCCATGTATTTGTGTCCTCTTTGATTTCTTTCATCAGTGTTTTATAGTTTTCTATATACAAGTCTTTTGTTTCTTTAGGTAGAAATACTCCTAAGTATTTTATTCTTTTTGTTTTGATGGTGAATGGAATAAAGAAATAAAAGGGATCCAGATTGGAAAAGAAGAAGTAAAACTCTCTCTGTTTGCAGATGACATGATCCTCTACATAGAAAACCCTAAAGACTCTACCAGAAAATTACTAGAGCTAATCAGTGAATATAGTAAAGTTTCAGGGTACAAAATCAACACACAGAAATCCCTGGCATTCCTATACACTAACAATGAGAAAACAGAAAGAGAAATTAATGAATGTTGAGTTTTAAGCCAGCTTTTTCACCATCCTCTTTCACTTTCACCAAGAGGCTTTTTAGTTCTTCACTTTCTGCCATAAAGTTCATGTCGTCTGCATATATGAGGTTATTGATATTTCTTCTGTCAATCTTGATTCCACCTTGTGCATCATCCAGCTAGCATTTCTCATGGTGTACTCTGCATATAAATTAAATAAGCAAGATGATAATATACAGTCTTGATGTAGTTTAGTTCAGTTCAGTCACTCAGTCATGTCCTACTCTTTGTGACCCCATGGACTGCAGCATGCCAGGGCTCCCTGTCCATCACCAACTCCCGGAGTTTACTCAGACTCATGTCTATTGATTCAGTGATGCCATTCAACCATCTCATCCCCTGTCATCCCCTTCTCCTCCTGGCTTCAGTCTTCCACAGCATCAGGGTCTTTTCAAATGAGTCAGTTCTTTGTATCAGGTGTCCTAAGTATTGGAGTTTCAGCTTCAACATCAGTCCTTCCAGTGAATATTCAGGACTGACCTCCTTTAGTATGGACTGGTTGGATCTCCTTGCAGTCCAAGGGACTCTCAAGAGTCTTCTCCAACATGACAGTTCAAAAACATCAATTCTTTGGCACTCAGCTTTCTTTATAGTCCAACTCTCACATCTGTACATGATTACTGGAAAAACCATAGCTTTGACTCGACAGACCTTTGTTGGCTAAGTAATGTCTCTGCTTTTTTTTTTTTTTTACTGTTTTACACCAGTGAACACCAGTATACTTTATTATCCAGTATTATTAGGCAATAATTAACTGTGTAATTAAAAAATATTCTTAGCTTCATTCTTGTTCACAAAAACAGGAAACAATTTTTTGACTTATAGCAATTATCGTTATACTCTATCAGCAGCAAAATTCTATTTTTGTGGAATGAATTAAGAACCTGGTCTTCCTACAAAAATATAAAGAAGTTGAACTAGAAACAATATTTTCTGAGATAATTCAATTTGAATAATGATGAAAAATAACACTGCATTCTATTCCCTCTTAACAATGCTCACAGAAACATAATACAAAATAATTTAACAGCTCAAAGGTCTGAGAGGACCCCATTTCCTTGGAGAAAAAGTAAAAATCATAGTCAAAGCTGCCGTGTTAAGCTATCATATAATATCATGTATTTTGCCCTAAGTTAAAAACTTCTAGGCATAAATACTCATGAAATTCCACTAACTGATGTGTCAATACTGATGGTACAGTGGTGAGGAGCTACTGGAGTCAGAGATCTGGATTCGGGGCCTGGGTCTCTCTTTGACTTACTTGCTGGGCATCGTTTGGCTTATTAGTGAACTTCCTTGAGTTTCTTCTAAGAAATCTCTATTTTCTCATCTATATAAAATGGAAAGAATAATAGTACTTACACCCTACTGAGTTAGCATAAAAGTCAGAAAACGCACGCTGACCACCCAGTCCAGTGTTGGTCACAAGATAAGTGCTCGCTGAGGACCTTCAAGTACTATATAACCATCTTTATATGCTTTCTCTCTTCTCTCTCTCAAAAAAAAAAAAGTACAAACTTCTGACCACAGCAGTAGCAAAACTTCTACTATCACGTAACTCACATTAGAAGTAATACTCGTGAAGCAACGTCCATCCATCTCTAGAAATTCTGAGTATTACCAAGAATCAAGGAGATGTTTATCAGGCGCAAACTGCTTTGGCCTTTGCTCACTGTGTTTTACTGCATCACTTTGTTGGCTTGCCTCCAAGAACATTATAAAAAGTGGTTGCACTGAAGCCCTTACTATACACAGTGTTACAAAATCCTATTAAAATATATCTCTGTTGTAACATGGGGCTTCTCAGGTGGCGTGTGGTACAGAATCCGCCTGCCAGGGCAGGAGACGCAGGTGTTCGTCTGGGTCGGGAGGATCCCCTGGAGGAGGACACGGCAACCCAGGCCCGTGTTCTTGTCTAGAGAATCCCGTGGACAGAGGAGCTCGGCGAGCAACCATCCCTGAGATCTCAGAGTTGGACACAACTGAGCACACTATAATGTGCCCCTTTATAAGATTACGCAGCATAGCAATTTCCCTTAGGTCTCTACAAGGTCAACCAAACTCCTATAAGCAACAGTCATTTTATAGGTGATGGGAAATGTGTAAACCATGTTTTTATACTTTGTATTGAGTATTAAAAATTCAAATAAGTACCTTTAATAATTTTATAGATACTTTTATTTTCCTTTGTCTTGATTTCTTCATTATGTATTAAATCTGGTACTTTATATATTTGGTAAACCCTCTAAAATTCTTACTGGAATAAGGATAATGAATTGATTATAAATGAATAAAGCTACTTTATTCTGTAATTTTAAGATTATTAAGATACTTGCTCCCTGGAAGAAACGCTGTAACAAACCTAGACAGACTACTAAAAAGCAGAGACATCACTTTACTGACAAAGATCCATACAGTCAAAGCTATGGTTTTCCAGTAGTCATGTATGGATCTGAGAGTTGGACCATAAGGAAAGCTGAGCACCAATAATTGGTGCTTTTGAACTGTGGTGTTGGAGAAGACTCTTGAGAGTCCCTTGGACTGCAAGGAGATCAAACCAGTCAATCCTAAAGGAAATTAATCCTGAATGTTCCTTGGAAGGACTGATGCTGAAGCTCCAATACTTTGGCTGCCTGATGCAAAGAACTGAGTCATTGGAAAAGACCCTGATGTCCATCAGCAAGGTATTTATATAGTCATTTCCATCCATATGGCCAAACTGAAAATCCCTGTGGAACTGGTCTCTGTAATCTCTAGCAACTTCCTGAATAATTGATTTTAATCTGGTATGCTCAACTGATGTATTTTTCTCATCAATTACTGCAATAGCCACAAGCTTTCCAGTGTCTCCAAGCTCATACAGGAGGAAGCCGTCCACCGTGAGGTAGTTCTGAAACCTCTCCCTGTTGATCCAAGATGACAGATCACCATCTTCATACTCATCATAAACAAAGTAGGTTTCATCTTTGAAAACAAGCACAGCAGGCATCTCTTTCAGTGTCACATACGCAGGGACAACTTCTTCGGAGGCAGAAAAGAAGTATGTATATACAATTAACTCTGAAGCAGCATCATTGTATTTCTCCTTCAGAGGTGACTCTCCACCTATATAAACAAAAAATACACAATGTCTCTTCTGCATATGTTCAAACATTTGCTGACTTGGAAGTGGCCGAATTAAAGCCCCTGACACTCTGTGAGCAAACTCAATTATATCATCTTTTATCCGTGGTCCTCTATAATTATATGCTAGGTCCCCTTTTAATATTTAATTGTTGGATAACCTCAAACTCCAAACTCTGAAGCAATGCTGGAATAGGAAGTAGCATCCATCTTTCCCACTTTGACTGGAGAACCGATGCTTTTCATCTCAAGTCCAACTTCATTCCAAATCGGTTCCAGCTTTTTACAATGGCCACACCATGGTGCATAAAAATCTACAAGCCAAATGTCATCTTTTCGATTTTCTTTAAACGAGTCATCTACATCTTCCACGTGTCCTTTACAGAAAGCCAGATCAAGCAGAAAAACTGCTGCGCAGAGCCGCAGGGCAGGCCCGCGCCTCTGGGCAGCTATGCTCGCCACGCAGGTGCTGCCAGAGCTGCCTCAGCGCCCGTGACAGGGACGAACCCGGAAGGGCTGTGTCTGCCTTTTAATATGCTGTCTCAGTTGGTCATAACTTTTCTTCCAAGTAGTAATTTCATGACTGCAGTCACCATCTGCAGTGATTTTGGAGCTCCCTAAAATAAAATCTGTCACTGTTTCTATTGCTTCTCCATCTATTTGCCATGAAGTGATGGGACCAGATGCTGTGATCTTATTTTTCTGAATGTTGAGTTTTAAGCCAACCTTTTCACTCTCCTCTTTCACTTTCCTCAGGAGGCTCTTTAGTTCTTCTTTACTTTCTGCCATAAGGGTGGTGTCATTTGCATATCTGAGGTTATTGATGTTTCTCCCGGCAATCTTGATTCCAGCTTGTGCTTCCTCCAGCCCATCATTTCTCTTGATGTACTCTCCATATAAGTTAAATAAGCAGGGTGACAATATATATCTTTGACATATCCCTTTTCTGATTTGGAACCAGTCGGTTGTTCCATGTCCAGTTCTAACTGTTGCTTCCTGATCTGCATACAGATTTCTCAGGAGGCAGGTCAGGTGGTCTGGTAGTTCCGTCTCTTGAAGAATTTTCCACAGTTTGTTGTGATCCACACAGTCAAAGGCTTTGCCATAGTCAAAAACCAGAAGTATATATCTTTAGTCAAAGACTTTAGCCTTTATATATTTATCTATATAATGTGTTTGTAGGCTTTTCTTTTCTGGAGTGATACCTGAGTTATCTATGAAACACTTCTAAACTTTTAAGCACACAGAATAATTTTTAAAAACTAAGAAAGAAAATTAACAGAGGGAGTATTTTTGAAAAGAAAGAACTCTTCAGCATGAAGAAGTGATTAAACATATGTCAGGTCAAAGTTTTAAATATCATACCTAACTCACTGTGAGTGCTGGGTTTTATATCAAAATGAGAAAAAACAGACCAGTGCCTACCACCTATTCATTCTTTAAATTATTATTCAGTGTGTACTTAAATAATTGAATGAAATTTAGTCTTTTCTTTAAAGAACTCACAAATAAGTGAGGAACCGTTACAGGAACATGTATATATATGTGTACATATGTGTATGTACACACATGCATATACATGCTACATCTAGATGCGAATATATCATTATCAATATAAAGTATTATAAGGGAAGTTATATATTATATATAATAGGATAAATGCAGTTATCTATAATTAAAATTTTAACATAAGGTATACATATACAAAATGAAAATACAAACAATTACAGTGGAATATGTGTTCTAAATTCAGTATCTCTATAACAAGGTATTTATGCTTTCTCAGTACATGGATTATAGGAAGGGTCAGAAGAGAAAGGCTTCAGCAAAGAGGAGGCAAGAAGTAGGACCACTGCCATCAGATTCACAGCATATAGACACCTGTGCCTAAGTCTCCTTGGAAAGCCCGGGTCTGGTGATGAGTGTGTGTGTGTATGTGTGTCTGTGTGCACGCGTCTGTGTGTATGTTTTTATCTTATGCTTTTTGTATATGATCCTGTTTAAGGAGGGGATAAAAGTGAAAGTCATTAAAAAATATGCCACCATTTATTAATTGGGTTTTGAGCTTCTAGTGTTTAATGTTCAGTTTTTTAGAATATTCTCTTGCCAGAATACATAATAACCCTCCCATATGTGATGTCAGCTAATGTTTGTTGGGATTGTGTCAACATTTTTTCTTTGCATACTGTCTGGTATGATTTAATAACTTTCACATCATAGCTTTATATGATATATACACTTAATCCCTCTGTTATCCCCCCTCCTCTTCATAATTTCTTCTTTGGAAAAATAACCTATAATAATCTATAGACTTATATTTTATAAATTGAGGTTATCTCAGTTGACTGATCTGTTATTTTGTTTGCATTTTTATCATATCAAAACTAATATCAAAATAAAAATCACCATCATCTTCTACAGGTAAATTGCTGAACTCTAATAGTGGATTTTAGATTTAATGGAATAACAGTTTTTTAATAGAAAACTTTCTTTTCAACTGGCTTATATATCTGTATTTGTTATTTATCTACAATCATCTCTGCTTTTTTTTTTTATACTAGCCTCTTCAGTTTTGTTTAGGAATTTTGATAACATAGTTCGTCAAAGCCTGATTTATTCCACATTAAGAGATTTATTCCTTTAGTTCTCATGACATTTCTGTGAGATAGTAAAGGATTTATTTTATATGTTCTTCAAGAGAGATGTATATATAAAGCATTTGCCTGTAGATAGAAAAACAGATAAATCACAGTAAACTGAGTTTTATCCTTCTGAACTGGTTGTCTTCTTTTTCTCCCTCTTTCTTTCTCTGCATCTCTCTCTGTCTCTTCTCTCTCTCTCTTTTCTTCTTTATATTCATTAGTTTGGCTTTTCTGTATATTATGGTATCACTTTTCATATTTTATTTATTTCACTTTTTATTTGAACATGATAATTTCCATTTTGTCAAGTTTTCGAAATTATAAGCATTCACATGTACCAGATAATATCTTTAACATTAAGTGGCAAGTTGCTAGGGTATGGAAAGTGCTAAGGGAATGAATTTTGGTGATAGACCACCCTCAAGAATGTTTACAGATCCTTGGAAGAAACTGCATGACTCTCACTGCAGTTGAAAAAATAAATATTGTTTCTGTAGTTTCACAGCTCAACATTTTTAGGTAGATTTTGAGAGAGGCTTGTTTCAGCACTTCTCAAAATGTCCATTTCCCTGTCCTTTGCTTTCACTATATATTTGCCTTTATTTTAAACCATTGTGTAAAATGATACTAATAATTCTGATCTGATTTTGGAAATTTTAGGAAAGCAGCTTAGGCAAATAGCAGTAAAATATAGGCATACCTCAAAGATATTGTGAGTTTGGTTCCAGACCACTGCAATAAAGTGAGTATCGCAATAAAGTCACACAGATTTATCCCAGTGCATATAAAAATTATGCTTGCACTATGTTGTAGTCTATTAAGTGTGAAATAGCATTGTATATTAAAATGACAATGTGCACACCTTAATTAAAAAAATACTTTGTTGCTAAAAGCTGTTAACTGTCATCTGAACCTCCAGTGAGTTGCAATCTCTTTGCAGTAGTAGCGCTGAAAATCACTGATCACAGATCATCATAACAAATATAATAATAATGAAACTTTGAAATATTGTGAGATTACCATAATATGATACAGAGACAAAAAATGAGCAAATGCTGATAGGAAAGTGGAGCAAATAGCCTTGTTTGACACAGAGTTGCCAAAACTTTCAGTTTAAAAAAATTCTGTATCTGCCAAAAGCAGTTAAGTGAATCGTGATAAAATGAGATATGCCTGTATATAAATTGGACATTATTTGCTTCATAAAGATATTAATGAGATGTGTGTTCTTGGTTAAATTAACCTATTTGTGCCTCTGGCTATTATTAAAATCTCCTATTTTGTGAGGGTGGGTTTGTAATAAATTTTCACAAGTCCAAATAAGTATTTATACAATAAACATTTCCTATCCATAACTGTTCAATCCTACTTACACCAAATTTCATAATATATTATAGTGTCAAATCTGTGTGGTGAAGGAGATGGGGACCCCATGGTCCCCATCTGTTCAAGATCTGTCACTGACTAGCAGAATAAACTTTAGTAAGTCTGTGAATCAATCTTTGTCTCAACAACTGTTGGATGAAGGTTTTAATAAAAATATCAGTGTCATCACTAACATTCTAACTTCTAATCTGAACTTCTAGGAAGAAGCAAAACAAGACTGCCCTAAGCATAGGTAAACATCTGCAGTGCATTGTCCAATGTTAGGCTAAAATATCAGTTTCATCATTTAGGCCCTAATGTCTTTATCACCTAAGCCGTGTTTCACAAAAACTGAACAAGATAGATATGAGACTTATAGTAAGAGAGCATTTAGGAGCAGCTACTGTCTGTAATTCCATAAGCTATGACCTGTGAGGTTGGTAAACAGTATGGTGAAGGTAAACCAGAGATGGAGGAAAGACAATAAAAATTGGCTGAGAGAGAACAAAAGACAGTCAGCTGTGGCTATATATAATAAGAACTACAAGAAAGGTCCAATGGATGCAGTGCAAGCAGGTTTAATGGATAAAGTGATTGAGAGTGAAATTAAAATTTGGGATATGACATACTATGGCATTTAGTCTTCAATAAATAATATAATGACACCTGCAAAATTGCAAAGACAAGCAGGGAGAGATAAGAAAGTCTTCCTCAGCAATCAATGCAAAGAAACAGAGGAAAACAATAGAATGGGAAAGACTAGAGATCTTTTCAAGAATATTAGAGATACCAAGGGGACATTTCATGAAAACATATAAAACAATAAAGGACAGAAATGATATGGACCTAACAGAAGCAGAAGATATTAAGAGGTGGCAAGAATACACAGAAGAACTGTACAAAAAAGATCTTTAGGACCAAGATAACCACGATGGTGTGATCACTCACCTAGAGCCAGACATCCTGGAATGTGAAGTCAAGTGGGCCTTAGGAAACATCACTACGAACCAAGCTAGTGGAAGTGATGGAATTCCAGTTGAGATGTTTCAAATCCTAAAAGATGATGTGGCGAGTGTGTAAACTCAGCAGTGGCCACAGGACTCGAAATGGTCAGTTTTCATTTCAATCCCAAAGAAAGGCAATGCCAAAGAATGTTAAAAGTACCATACAATTTCACTCATCTCTCATGCTAGTAAAGTAATGCTCAAAATTCTCCAAGCCAGGCTTCAACAGTACATGAACTGTGAACTTCCAGATGTTCAAGCTGAATTTAGAAAATGCAGAGGAACCAGAGTTCAAATTGCCAACATCCACTGGGTCATTGAAAAAGCAAGAGAGTTCCAGGAAAACATCTGTTTTTGCTTTATTGACTATGCCAAAGCCTTTGACTGTGTGGATCACAACAAACTGTGAAAAATTCTGAAAGAAATGGGAATACCAGACCACCTGACCTGTTTCCTAAGAAATCTGTATGCAGGTCAAGAAGCAATAATTAGAACTGGACCTAATATTCCAGGTTCCTATGAAATATTTTTCTTACAGCATCGGACTTTACTTCCATCACCAGTCACATCCACAATGGACACTTTGTTTTCACTTTGGTTCCATCTCTTGATTCTTTCTGGAGTTATTTCTCCACTCTTCTCCAGTAGCATATTGGGCACCGACTGACCTGGGGAGTTCATCCTTCAGTGTCCTATCTTTTTGACTTTTCATACTGTTCATGGAGTCCTTAAGGCAAGAATACTGAACTGGTTTTCCATTCCCTTCTCCAGGGGTCCACGTTTTTTCAGAACTCTTCACCATGACTGTTCCGTCTTGGGTAGCCCTACATGGCATGACTCATAGTTTCATTGAATTAGATGAGGCTGTGGTCCATGTGATCACTTTCATTAGTTTTCTGTGATTGTGGTTTTCAGTCTGTCTGCCCTCTGATGGGTAAAGATAAGAGATGCATGGAAGCTTCCTGATGGGAGAACTGAGAGGGAAACTGGGACTTGTTCTGATGGGCAGGACCATGCTCAGTAAATCTTTAGTCTAATTTTCTATTGATGGGCAGGGCTGTGTTCCCTCCCTGTTGTTTGACCTGAGACCAAACTATGGTGGAGACCAAACTCTGGAGGTAATGAAGATAATGGAGACCTCCTTCTAAAGAACCCGTGCATGTACTTTTACACTCACTGCCCCCAACCCTGCAGCAGGACACCACCGACCCACACCTCCTCTAGAGACTCCTGGACACTCCCAGGCAAGTCTGGGACAATCTCTTGTGGGGTCACAGCTCCTTTTTCCTGGGTATTGGTGTGCACAAGGTTTTGTTTGAGGCCTCCGAGGGTCTCTGGCAGGTATGTGGTTTGATTCTAAAGGAGATTTAGCCTCTCCTGTGGTCTTGCTGGGGCTTCTTATTTGCCCTTGGACATAGTGTATCTTTTTTTTTTTTATGTGATCCATCATTCTCCTTTTGTTCGACCAGTGACTTGTAATCTATATATAATCTATAATAATATTATATTGGCTAATATAACTTTAATTCTACTGATTAGAATACTTTGAATAATTACAAAGAAAAATAATACTCACTGTACCTTGAACTAGACTGTAGCCAAATAGAATGTTTGAAAGTCTTGATGATATGATAGACATATATGAGGGCAACTGATAAAGCATGGAATGTACTTTAGATAATGAAACTGGATAGAATATCTTCCTTTAATAGATATTGGGTTGGTCAAATGGTTTGTTAGAGTTTTTCTGTAACATCTTATTGGAAAACCTGAAGGAGCTTTTGGGCCAATGCACTATATTCAGACTATTGTGATTCAGACTTAGGCATTTTAAAATTGAAGTGAGAAGTGGATGAAGAAGCAATAGTTTAGGATTTCTAAACTACACTTTTATATTTAGTATATTTTTTGAATCAGACATTGTTTGGGTTGGGATACAAAAGGGGAATAAAATTACTTAAGCAGACTGGCATGGCAGGAACCCTTTACCAAGATGGGCATTAAAATTAACTAGGAAGCATATTTAAAAAATAGATGAATGACATCCATAGTGAAAAGTGCTTTACTCATTCTATTAGCAAGATGCACACAACTATTTATTGAGAATTTGCTATATGGTCGGCATTGTGCTAGACTGTTTAGACTACTAAAGAAATATTATGTGAATTGGCTTTAGGTACATTTTGAATTGATGAATCAATTTCAACAGAAAGATAGCAATTGAAGAACAATATAGGTCTTTATATAGTAAAGTAATAAACTGACCAAAGGGAAGAAGCACTGACCTGAGAGATCAGAAGTCCCTGTCTAATGCTTGTCTTCTACATTCTCTTATTTAACATTTGTCAACTACTAAGGAAAGGACCTAAATAAAAGCTTTCTTAATGTCCCTTTCTGCTAAAGAAACTTACAGTGCAAATAAAGCTAACTTTTTCATAGTGTTTACTTCATGCCTGACATGATTTGCTTCATACTTTTTTCAATTAACCCTTACTAAAAAAGTTAGGTCTTATGAAGTTTAAGAGATGAGAAAACAGAGATCAGCAACTTTCTTTGGTTAGTATAACTGGCAATTGGTGACTCTAAAATCAAACCATGTATTTGATTCTAGAGCCTGTGATTTTTGCTATATATTATCTCTTTTATCCCAATGCTTTTCTGATTTTATAAAGCTTTAAAGTATGTTCTGAAAATGTAGCTGACATGTAATGGGATATGAAAGGATTAAGCAGCAACTGAAAGAATATTCAGTGCTATTTCACAGGATACATCATGGTTCTGCCCAAATGGAGACTGGTTGGAAACTCTCAGCTAACAAATTAAGAAATCTGAAAAAAAAAAAAAAGCTCGTATCCCACTGTACCCCATATCACACCCATTAACACCCATACTATACCTACTCCCAGCACAGCATATATCACCATGATTGAGAATATGCATCAACTATTCCTAGAATGCATAAAAAGAGAACAGTAATGTTGGTAGTCATACAGGTTCTGAAGCAAAACTGGCTACATGGAACTACAGACCGTGGGCATCCAGGGGGACTGGACAGGAAAATAGACTCAGTCACCTGCTTAACATTTACCCCTTGCTCCTCACTAAAGAGAAATTGAAAACTGTGATCCTCTATTATATAGAATTTGTAACATTGACAAGTTCAGCACATTGCAGGTTTTTTTTTTTGTAAAATATAGGGCTCAGTCATTTTAGCTATATTTGTTTATCAGCTTTCAATTTATTTAAATATTCCTTCAAGGTATTATGAGTAGTTGTGTGGTGTTTATTACAGATGTAAATAATATAAATATATCAGAATGAGAGAGAGAGAGAAAGAAGTAGAAAGAGAGATTGCCAAACTAGGATACCCTCTTGTCTACCAAGGTTATTATAGTAAAGATTTTGGGGAACCAAAGTAGTGAGTAGGTCTCTGTGCATCTCTTTTTGTGTGTTCTACATTGAATATAGACAATAGAGGCTCTAAAGAGGAAGTAAAGTCCTTGAGGAAGCCTAATAAATGGATTATTAATGCAAATCTTGATATGACCTTTGGTTGAATTCTTAAATGATCATTATTTTGCCACCAGCAAGCTTTCATTGGCCCTAAATGGTGCTATTGCCCAAATGTATTTGGTATATATGGCTGGTTTGCTTTGGTACTCACGTCAACATTGAAAAAGTCAAAGGTGGATAAAGTTGGAATCACTGAGGAAGAATGTTAAGGTATAAGAGGCAGATCTGGGGTGGGGCATTTGTCCCTTAATAAAATTTAATCATTGTCTTCCTTTAATCCATTTCCCTTGATCTTCATGATTATATATATACACAAGGGTATGATACCTTGAATTTAATTTGTAAACATCTATTAGGTACAGCAGGAACTCAGAGATTATCATTCTATACTACAGAGCATTGTAAATTCATGGTAGACTTTTTGACAATTTTTTATCAATAACCAAAAGCTAAAAATAGTTCATGATATGCCAATACAGTAAAATATATTTTTGGGTACTAACATAATCTTTGAGAATTCTCATGCAATTTTTTGGAAAATAGCAACCCATTTTATGACAGTCTGAAATTTTAGAATCAAATGTTAAATTAGCAGAAATAAAACAGTGATACTATAATAATGCTCAAACTAATGCACAATTCTACTCATCTCACACACTAGCGAAGTAATGCTCAAAATTCTCCAAGCCAGGCTACAACAGTATGTGAACCGTAAACTTGCAGATGTTAAAGCTGGATTTAGAAAGGCAGAGAAACCAGAGATACAATTGCTAACATACGCTGTGTTATCGAAGAAGCAAGAGAGTTCCAAAAAACCATGTATTTCTGCTTTATTGACTATGCCAAAGCCTTTGACTGTGTGTATCACAACAAACTGTGGAAAATTCTTCAAGAGATGGAACTACCAGACCACCTGACCTGCCTCCTGAGAAATCTGTATGCAGGTCAGGAAGCAACAGTTAGAACTGGACATGGAACAACAGACTGGTTCCAAATCAGAAAAGGGATATGTCAAAGCTATATATTGTCACCCTGCTTATTTAACTTATATGCACAGTACACCATGAGAAATGCTGGGCTGGATGAAGCACAAGCTGGAGTCAGGTTTTTGCAAGAAATACAATAACCTCAGATGTGCAGATAACAGTACCAGTATGGCAGAAAGTGAAGAAGAACTAAAGAGCCTCTTGATGAAAGTGAAACAGGAGAGTGAAACAGTTGGCTTAAAACTCAACATTCAGAAAACTAAGATCATGGCATTTGGTCCCATCACTTCATGGCAAATAGATTGGGAAACAGTGGAAACAGTGGCTGACTTTATTTTGGGGGGTTCCAAAATCACTGCAGATGGTGTTTGCAGCCATGAAATTAAAAGACACTTGCTCCTTGGAAAGAAAGTTATGACCGACCTAGACAGCACATTAAAAAGCAGAGACATTACTTTGCCGACAAAGGTCCATCTAGTCAAAGCTATAGTTTTACCAGTAGTCATGTATGATGTGTGAGTTGGACTATAAAGAAAGCTGAGAGCTAAAGAATTGATGCTTTTGAACTGTGGTGTTGGAGAATACTCTTGAGAGTCCCTTGGACTGTAAGGAGATCCAACTAGTCCATCCTAAAGGAAATCAGTCCTGAATATTCGCTGGAATGACTGATACTGAAGCCAAAACTCCAATACTTAGGCCACCAGCTGCAAAGAATTGACTCATTTGAAAAGACCCTGATGCTGGTAAAGATTGAAGGTGGGAAGAGAAGGGTATGGCAGGGGATAAAGTGGTTGAAGATGGCATCACGACTCAATGGACATGAGTTTGAGTAAACTCCAGGAGTTGGTGATGGACAGGGAGGCCTGGTGTGCTTCAGTCCATGAGTTTGCAAAGAGTCAGACATGATTGAGTGACTGAACTGAACTGAAATAGTGAGAGGGGAGTGGGACTAATGTGTGTGGGTACACTGATACATACCAGGGTACTTCAGTTATGCATATTGGAAAGCCAGTGTCTTCATGATAAGTGATTTCTGGATTGAATCTCATGAAATTTTATAGCTTTACTATGTATGTAATTTACTTTATATATAATTGATTAAGATCTTCACAAATAGGATTTACATGTTAAGAGTAAGAGGAAGATTATAACTTAAATGGGAGTATGCCCTCTGGAAGAAGTAGGAGGCTGGTTGTTCACACTTTGTGCTTATATGCAAAAAAAATAAATATAATTTTAAGATTCTTGGAAATGATTGAAGTCCAACAATGAAAAGGTGATGTATCTGTCAGTTTTTCTCTAACTCATCCTTGACATAAAATACATGTGTTAAAAAATGATTATACAGGATATACTTTTCTACTAGTGTGTCAATGTGTAGTGATTAGTTATATATGTTATGTATATATGATAAATATTTTTAGTATTAAAAATATTTAAGTTCAAGGGCTAACTTAATTGTAAAAACATATTTAGTTAAGACCCTTAGGAAGCTACATCCTTGATTTATTGCCCTGTCAGACAGTTCTCTCTGTATCCAGTCTGAGAAAGCCATATTCAGTTCAGTCGCTCAGTCGTGTCCAACTCTTTGTGACCCCATGAACTGCAGCATGCCAGGGCTCCCTGTCCATCACTAACTCCCGGAGTCCACCCAAACCCATGTCCATTGAGTCAGTGATGCCATCCAACCATCTCATCCTTTGTCATCCCCTTCTCCTCCTGCCCTCAATCTTTCCCAGCATCAGGGTCTTTTCAAATGAGTCAATTCTTTGCATCTGGTGGCCAAAGTATTGGGGTTTCAGCTTTAATATCAGTCCTTCCAATGAACACCTAGAACTGATGTCCTTTAGGATGGACTGGTTGGATCTCCTTGCAGTCCAAGGGACTC